>OZ010579.1:55121205-55155345 GCA_963932145.1 Acanthosepion lycidas | reverse complement strand
AATTCATAATTTCAAAACAATATTCGAAAACAAAATGTCCTCAACTTTACCTATGAACTTAGTCAAAAAATAAACAGACATTCTTAGACGTTCTCTTAGAATTCAGTAATACCACTTTATTATTCTAAAACACCACTAGCAGAAATTTTTGCCATCTTAATTTTCAAAATGAAAGCCCACATAGATATAAAATACTAGTTATAAACAATTTCCTAAAGAGAGAACATGAGAATTCATTTTCTCGTCTCATTTTCTCTTGTTTTCCTCTGGCTTTCTTGCCTTTAATGTGCCATGGAAATATCAAATTGTCTAAAAATAAAAATTGTCTAAAAATAGAAATTAAAAAAAGTACAAAAAAAAAAACAAAAAAAGAAAAAAAATGGAGAATGTGCGTAGAGTGATGCTTGACATAAACGACGCAACATTTTCTGTCCAGATGTTTACGTAACAACTTTGGTTACCTGATATATAATTTCTTCGAACCGCTTGATTTTGCTGAGCCGTCATTTTAAATGGTTACCTTGATGTTCTATATGATTTAAAATAGTTTTTTTTTTATAAAGCTTTAATATTGCAGAAATTAAATTCTTAAATCTGTTATCATCATTTGTGATTTGAGTGTGACAACTAGAGTGATCCATCAGTTTTTAAAAGATTGCAACAAGGGTTAATTTGGGAAACACAATACGGCAGTGTATTATATATTATTTCAAAAATCACCTTTAAGTGTAAAAGTAAATGCTCTTTAATTTTTTATGCTGCATTATTTTTTGTAAGAGAAATTTTTCGTTGTATAATTTTGTTTACCCTTGCTTCTTTTTTAAAGCAAATTTACTGGTAGCACAAGATTTAAGAATATTTGCTGCAGTTTTCTCATTTTGAGCGAGCGAGCGAGCGACAGAGATAGAAAAAGCTAATTCTTATCTTTTGCTTTTTTGTTATTTTTGTTAAAATCTAATTAACTATGCTCGTAGATTTAGTAGTTTTAGACTTTCGATTTCTTCTTAAATCCATTTGAAATTTAATCAGGTTTCAAGCGCGTACAATTCAATGAATTTTCTTTTATCGTCATTTATGCAATGTCAGAGATTATTTCTGAAAAGCACTCAAAGCTAACTGGCTATAATCAGCTGTAAAATTAATTTAATTGAGACGACTTGAATAATCCCATTTATAAATTCGGAAAAATATCCTATTATGTTCTGTATAAGTAATACAATTAGTGGTTTAGAGAATGTATAAAACTTTGGAAGGATTGCATGGGACTTCGAATTCTTTTTTCCTGATTTCTATCACTATTCCATCATTCGCTGATGTTAACTTACGAAAGCGATCTTCTGATATATTCATAAATCTATCATTCGTCAGTGCATTGAATACTGTTGCCATATCTGGGCTGGTGATCCTACTATACAGGGTAGGATGGTTAAATTGTTGCCATTTTATAATTTTAATTTCGCGCATGCCCGTTGTTTTTTGCTATTTTGTCGACTGCACAGTATAGTAGGGTCAGTTAGGCATGACGCAATTCACTCCGCCAGAAATCTGAAAATGACATGCTGTACTTATTGGCATTCGCACCGGAAGCACAAATACGAACATTTCAGAGTATCTGGGTGTCAATCTGCGGACAGTGCAGAGGAATTCTAAAGTATTGGTTGCGTCTAATGCTGATTAGGAAGGTGTTTTGAATGATCAATAGTGATGGCAACGTTATGTCTCCATTTCTCTTCCCACAGAGACTCAACACGGAGACCTACATCAAGTGCCCTAAGGAGGTAGTGCTGTCCTGGGTCTAGATGGTGAAGGCAAAGATTGTGGTAGCATTCACCATCTTAAACAAGGAGACCGTCAAGAAGAGCTGTAACGGATCCCTAAGTCTTCTGGCAGCCGTGTTTGAAGCCAATGGCGATTTTAGTGAATAAATTTAGTATTTCAAGATATTTGTGTGTAATTTTGGTAAATATATCTATTAAAGTGAGAAGTTAGTGTTATTTTTATTTTTGTGTAATTTAGACGACAATTTATCTATCGCACACAGTGTATCGCGAGATTCTTTTCAAGATCCAAAAATTGGTCCGTAATGTAATCGATCCTGACAAGACATCTCGACTACAGTCACTTTTCCTTCGCCGTGACGTGGATTCCATCTATTAGATTGGTGCAAAAATAATGTCGTTTTCTCACTTAGTAACATATGTGAGAAAACGACATTATTTTTGCACCGACCTAATATCATTTCTAGAGTTATTTTGATGGTAGTTTTTCTGATGAGATTATCTGCATGGTGCCTCCACTCATCAATTTAAGCGTAATACCTTTTTTCACCTTTTATTGTAGAAATAGCTAGATGCGCTAGTATATGCTATTCTAATAATTTATTTTATCGCAATTTTCATCTGTGGACCTCTGTTAAATATTCCTAAATCTAAAATTTAAATTCAATGCCAATCGCCACCATATATTTCCTTAACCCAGATATTCTATTGCCTTTTCTCTTCGATAAAACTTAATATTAACTTTCACTCCCAGTAAACCCTTGCATCTTTGAGATATCATGGCCTTGCTTGTGTTGAAATGATTTTTTTTTAATATAAAAAGCACAGTATAGTTAGTATAATTCATTTATTTTATCCTATAGAAAAAACTAGAATTTTTATAAACTTACATACATATAGCAATATTTATGCCGTTCCAGTAGGCATAGAATACGTTCATTTCTTGAATTCGGAAGGTATGACTCCTCTTCTTCACCCCCCAGCTATGGGTAAATAGCAGGACTATTAGTTCTATAACCTTGGATGGCAACTGGTCTGCTGCAGAAAGAAATTCCAGTAGGCTTGGAATCTGTTCCTTATTTGAATTCGGAAGGTATGACTCCTCTTCTTCACCCCCCCAACTATGGGTAAATAGCAGGACAGAACGGATACTATAGACTTGGATAGCAACTGGTCTGCCGCAGAAAGAAATTCCAGTAGTTTTGGAATCCATTCATTCCTTGAATTCGGAACGCCACAAATCATGCTACGGTTGGTTTAAAGAGTCAAATCCACGTGAAACACGTTTGACTAATTAAAATCAAACAGCACAAAACTAAATATACCAGAATTTATTTTCTTTTTCGTTTTCTGCATTTACCATTATCTGATAAAGCTTTAATGAATATGAAACATGCAAGATTGATAAACCATTCCTATTTGTTCATTAGAAAATAAACAAACAGATTTTACAAGTCAGAAAAATCTAATAAATTCCATCGATATCTCAATTTTCAGCTGCAGTCATTATTTCACTAAAAGCAACAACAGCAAAAATAACAACAACAAAACGACCCTGAAGTTACCAGGTGTTAGTCGTAAGCGGACCTACTCCGTCAGCTGCGACTTTCCCTGAAAAAAATTGAAGGAAGATATGGTTGACATTTAATCAATTCAAATATTGCTTATGTGGGTGCATCCACATTTTATAAAAGCTTTATTATATAAAGGAGACGGAATAAATAGGAAGGAGCCAAAATGATGATCTCTATCTGTTCTTCATTTAGACGTTTCATATCTAATTTAATTTCTAGGCACGTTGTAAAATTCATATTTGGTTGTGTGTGTATGCTGTTATATATATATATATATATATATATATATATATATATATATATATATATATAAGTTATGAAGAACTTGGTAATCTGTATGGTTAATCCCAAGGAGGATGAAATCCTGAGAGCTCAATGTAAATCCAGAGCTAATATTAAAAAAAAAAAAAAAACAGACTTTTAAAAGACGCCGGATCATCAAATAGCACTTGCAAAAATGAAATGAAACGAAAAATGAAATTAAAATTGATGGGTAGTGTAAGTTTTTGTAATTTAACAGAGAGTGTAAAAGCGGTTAACTACCCCTTTTACATAGAGAGACATATATATATATATATATATATATATATATATATATATATATATATATATATATGGATATATATATATATATATATATATATATATATATATATATATATAGAGAGAGAGAGAGAGAGACATATATATATATAGAGAGAGAGAGAGACATATATATATAGAGAAAGAGAGATAGAGAGAGACATATATAGATATATATAGATATATATATATATATAGAGAGAGAGACATATATATATATAGAGAGAGAGTGAGAGAGAGACATATATATATATATATATATATATATATATATATATATATATGTATATAGTTAAAGACACACACACACACACACACACACATATATATATATATATATATATATATATATATATATATATATATATTCAAGCGATGAATTAATTATGATTATCTCAGTGGGATAGTAGTCGTGGTTCTTGTGAACAGAGTCGTATGGAAAACTCAGATCAGTTACAACAGGTAATTTGTTAAGAGTGGCGCTATATCGAGTTAAATTATTTAACTCTTCGTCGCCGAGGCCCGTTGGTACAGTTGGTATGACACTTGCGTCGTATCGTAGCGCTCCGTATTTAATTCTCGGTAGCGCAATGGTGATGAGCCCCAAATATAGGACGAAATGGCCGTTCAGTGCTTTCTGCATTCTACTGACGTGTCTTCTAGACTCGATTAATTACTTATGATGTATATATTTTATAAACAGTGGCTGCTAATGCAATGCTCTTCAACTGGAATCTTCTCGCCACTGGCGTCTTCCTAATAGTAAAAACGTTAAAATTTCCCTTTCTCTCTGACCAATGTGACAATAGCTAGGTTTAGAATCTGTGACTGACGCCAAATCGGTCTGGTTTCGATCTCGGCTTCAAGCAATCACTGATGAGCTGGGAAACAAACTGCCTGTGAATGACTATATATATATATATATATATATATATATATATATATATATTTATTCTCCCGATCATGGCCATTTTGGCCGAAACTAGTCGAGGATTCTAAATGAAATAATAATAAAAAAAAACGAAAGAATATTAATCTACAACCCAGTGTGTCTGAAGAATTTAATTTTTTAATATTTTTTTATTGTTCAATAAATATATATATATATATATATATATATATATATATATATATATATATATATGTGTGTGTGTGTGTGTGTGTGTGTGTGTGTGTGTGTGTGTGTGTGTGTGTTTCTAGACAATTAATTTATTAATTTATTTTTTATTACGTTATTATAATGGACACTCGTAAATGAAATAGACAATTTTGTTTTTTTCAAACACTGTGTATTACCTCTGCCTATATCTCTGAGATGAAGTAATGTAACAATTTACATTATTTACTTTGTTCGGAAGCTTGTTCTCATCATTGTTGTAATTTTCACGATGTTTCGTCTTTTGTCCTGTCCGGTTTTTTTCATGTGATATACGTTTGAAATTTGAATTGACCCCTTTATTACCCCCACTCGGGTAGATTGTTCTAGTTCCGCGTATCATGCTTTTACTGGATATCTCAGTTTCAGTTATCTCCCTTTAGTAATTCAACTCTCCACGCTATTGTGCCCTTCTGCTGTAGCCAGGTATTGAACTTACAATACTTTGGGTCAAATCACATAATCAAGGATGGATCTAACCCGAAATGCAGGATCTATGGAAAATATGAAGAAACTGTCGACCATTTTATCTCAGGATGTCCGGAAGTGTCAACAAAATTAATATACCCACAGACATAAAAAGGCAGCGACATGTGTGCACTGGAAGATATGCAAGAAGCACAAAATCGAAACCACTGAGAGGTGGTATAAGCACCAACCAGACACAGTTACCCTAAATAACAATGAAACTATCCTCTGTGGCATGCTAATTTAAACTGACAGGGAAATGAAAGTCAGCAAAGCTGATATCATAACAGACAAGGAATTGAGGAAGTGTGTGCGTATTGATATAGCAGTACCATCTGAGAGAAACACCTCCATAAAAATTATCGAGAAATTGTCCAAATACAAGGACATGGATATCGAGATTAACAGGATGTGGGGAATGAAGACTGAGACTGTCGTACCAATAGTAATCGGAACTCTGGGTCTGGTGATAAAAGGAATAGACAATTTTACTAACAGTGTTTCAGGCTACACCAATATACAAGTTGCCCAGACGATCGCCCTACCAGGAATATCGCATATACCAAAAATGTGCTATCAGTTAAATTGCAATTTTCCTATAAGGCCTAAGGACTATAGTTTGGACCCGCCTCTAAAGCAGAAAGCGTAACATACACAAATAATAATAATAATAATAATAATAATAATAATAATAATAATAATGATGATGAGAAGAAGAAGAAGAAAATGTTCTCAAATAATTTAATTAAGAATAAATATATTACAAATATATTATTATATCTTTTGATTGGATTCGTTGATGTCACTAATTGGAGAGTATGTTTTATAAGCAGTAGCAAGTTGATCCAGTATTTACCTCTTTATTTTTCATATCTATTGTTTTTCTTTATTCTACAACATTGTGAAGGCGGCAGGTTTGTGAGAAAATAAGATTTGTTTTTTATGATCCTGGATATAAAATAATTGTAGATGATTAGGAAATTAGTGCACTTTCAATATATTCACATACAAGTAAATTCAGTCAGTTATGTGCCATGCGTTATAGACGCTTAGACAATCATATATCTTTCGATACATAAGTGACGAGGCAGATTTTTTTTCCCGCATTAGGTTTACATTTTTTTGTTGGGGGGATGGACCAGTTGCAATCTAAGGCTATAGAAACCGGTCTGTCCTGCTTTTTACCTATAGCTGGGTGGGGGGAAGAAGAGGATCTATACCTTTCCGAAATTGAAGTAAGTGAATGTAATGGATTTGACTGTAATTCGAACTCGGCTCTCCGATTGCTCAATCCGAGCCGCTATCAATTACTCCACACTTTTGTTGTTGTTGTTGTTTTTTTTTGTTTTTTTTAAATTAGAACCCCTTTATTTAAATTATAATTATGTTTTGATATATTAGGGTGAAAAAATATACATTGTGTGTATTTATATCTTTCATTTGAAATTAGTGAGTATTAAACATATGTCGCCACGAATAATTTATCAAAATTTTCTAGACCCTCAGACATTTAACGAACCCTGGATTGTCCGAAAGACTACTTGTGATCATCATCATCATCATCATCATCAATATTAATAATAATAATAATAGAAAAAAGAAGGAGAAAGTTTTATCATGATAAATTCTTCCTATCTAGAAATTACCAAGCAAATATACTGGGAAAAAATTGTTTACCTCCAAATGCAGATTCTGTGATAAATATCCTGAAACAATTGACCACTTGTTTCAAGTTGCACGGTGTCAGGACCCACTGAATATAAAACACACAGTAGGCCAATATCTGCATTGGAAAATCTGCAACGTTTCCGGGAACGAAACTGCAAGAAACTTGTTTGAACACCATCCAGACACTGTTACAGAGATAGGACATTTAACGATTTTATGGGCCTTTACAATACTTACAGACAGAACAACCGAAACTAATCGCCTAGACATAGTAATCAAAGACTACAAAAACAGAATGTAAATTTCATATTAGCATGACAGTTCCTGCAGACCATAATGTACCACTGAATATCCGAAAAAAACTATCGAAATACGATTAACCGGAAGCGGAAAACTGTAAAATAGGGCCCATGAAGTCATCAATAATTCCAGCTGAGATTTCGACCCTGAATTTGATTGGAAAATGTTCCATAAACTCCCTGAAGGGATTCCTAGTAGGCCACAACTTAAAGAAATACAAAACAATTTTTTTTGCTAACGCCTTACGAAGGTCTTTATCTATGTAATATATGTGTGATAGGTTGGTTTATTTTTTATTTTTCTACAAAAAGTTTAAATCGGAAATTTCGAAATACAATTTGTCAGTTTAGGTCTCTGGTTGAGACCCAGAGGGAAATAGGTATACAACAAAAAATCAAATGGAATAATAATAATAATAATAATAATAATAATAATAATAATAATAATAATAATAATAATCTAGATTTTATATTTTAATAGCATCGCAGATCATATCTAAGATGTAGTTGATATCGATTGAATAGATTCATTCATAGTGAGTGAATTGCTTTTAGAACCTTGAAAGTCACGGTTGGTTAGTGACAGATCAAGACAAAATATCAGCAATGTGGTTGACTCAAATTATAACGAAGCTAAATTCTTCTGAGTTTGTTTCCCCACATTTTTCCCTTTTTGCTTCGTTTCATTGCAATATGTTTTTTTAAAACTATTTTTAAAAGCTTTTTTTTTTCTAAAATTTAGCATTAGTAATTATTACTTTTTTTAACATTAAAGTAGCTATTTTATCAATAAATGTTGGTGATTTTTAGTTGCTTTTGTTATTGTGGCCAAGTTACGGGGAAGGAAGTTTACAGACTGGAAGAAAACTGGCATACAGACAGACAAATACGCAGGCGGGCTGTTTGGCAGGTGCTTCAGGAGTTCCACAACAATAGCAATGTCCTTAGCGGTTTGTACGATCAATCCCCGACGGATACCTTAAGTGGGCGATAGACGAACCAAAAACGCATCCGAGCGACGCATACAGATTCCCCTACCTCTAACACAAGCTTGTTCTTCATGTCCTACCCCATCGGCATCTCCTCTTCCCCCAGCCTCTGGTTCTTATTTTTAAGTAGAGACATCCGGTCTGCAAGAGGCGGGTGGGTGCTGGCTGATGCTCTGCATTGAAATATGTGCCGTTATTCTCTTATCCAATCGAATCGTATAAAATCATATCATATCAAAACCATGCAACCATCAAACCATCTATAATTAACAATCTTCTCTGCTGGTAACAGTTTCTTGTTTCTCTACGACATTATCTTCTAAATTTATTTTTTTTTCTCTCGTAATGACTGTACATTTTCCTCTATATCGTTTCTTTGCTTATTTTTCTTTACTCTATTTTCTCATTGGTTGTTGTTCTTTCTCCTCCCCCTTCTCATTCATGCACTTTTTCTTCCACTTTCCGTTTCGTATAGATCTTATAATCTCTTTTCTCATTACATATTGTTCTAAATCTCTCTCTCTCTCTTTTCGTAGCTTGTTGTCTTTGTCTTGTAGCTTATTGCTTTTTCTTTCTCTCTTTCTCTTCTCGAAGTATATTATTCTTTTTCTCACTATTTTCGTAGCTTAGTTTTCTTTTTCTTTCTCTTCACGTTCCTTACCTTTTATTTCTAACTTTCTCTCTCATTTCTTTGTTTATTATCTTTGCCATATCCTTTTACGCATTGACCTTTGTTCTTCGCTACTATCAACTCACTCACATTATCTATATATCATTAACTCTCTTCAGTAATTAATTTAATAATCACGAATATTTTATGTTTTCCGATTGTTTATATCTGTACTCGCTGTTGTTTTTGTGGTTATCGTTTCAGTCGTCTGCATCTTCCATTTTAACTTCTACAATTTTTTCATTCTAACTTTTCTCGTTTTTGTTGATCTTGATATTTTCTAAGTTTGTCTTATTATACGACAGAATCGTTCATTTTCTTTTTCGAAATTCTTTGGTTTAATCTACTTTGCTAATTAGAGTCTTCTTCTTCTTCTCCTTCTTTGATTTCTTTTTTTTCTTCTTTTTCTTCTTTGATTTCTTCTTTATGTTCTCTCTCCCTTTTCCTGGTTTCAGACTTCAACTTCACTTTTTTATCTCATATTTCATTTCCCCTTTTCGCATTTCAGTCATCCCCACTTTCTTCATTTCCTCTTTTTTTAATTTCTACTTTTCTTTTTAGTCTTCTTTTTCTTCTTCATATCATGATGATAACAATAATAATAATAATAATAATAATAATAATAATAATAATAATAATAATGCCTAAAAAATAGCTAAATGTATTAAAAAAAACAATATAAATATAACACAGAATTACGAATCAAATGCAAGAAAAAATCGAGAAGATGGAACCACTGATCGAAAAATAAAAATATGAAGAAAAAATAATCCGATTAAATTCCAGGACTCACTTTTCAATACGTTACAATCGAAATGTTTCGACGAAAAGAAAAAAATACACTAGAAAACATTACAAAGGAAACAATATATTTTTCTAAAATGTTTTTTAAGGCCAACAATGTAAGGGAATAGAAGGGATCGACTGTCTCCGGAAACGTTTCCCTCTACTTTTTCCATGACATGTACACATAATCTTAGATACATAATAATCTATCGAAATATCAATGCAAATATTGAATACTTACAAAGCTCTATTAACATATCCATTGGCGAAATCATCATTATACATATATAAAATAATAATAATAATAATAATAATAATAATAAGAAGAAGAAGAAGAAGAAGAAGAAGAACCTCGGAGCTGAAAGGATATACATATATACATTAACCAAAATGAACAGTGCCCAATACCTGTGGGATTAAAAAAGCCAAAATGAGAAAACATTTTAAGACATAGCCATTATAAATGCAGTGGTTCCCAACGTTACCGATAGCGCTGCCTTGTGGTCTACGTTATATTGAAAGGGGGCACAAGATTTTATTTCTAGGTGGGGGCGGTGTATATACTCAAGTAGACATTTTTTTTTTCAAATGTTCAAAAATGATTCAATATTTGAAACAAAAGGAATTTTCTGAAATGTATCTAAAACTCTGGGATGCTATCAAACATTTCTTCATTGCTTTTCAAATTTCCTATATGGCTGAATGTGGTTTCAACGCAGTTACACAAATTCTTATGAAACAAAGAAACTGCCTTCAAATTACAAAACGAGGAGATCACGATTATTTCTAAGCAAGATGGAGCATAGAGTAAGAGCCTTAGCCAGTAAGCACCAAAGTCAACATTCGCATTGAAAACTCTTGAAATAATCAATCAAATAAATATTTGTTTTTTAGCATTTTTGGAATTCATTAACATATTAGAAATTCAATTTGACAGTGGAGGTGGGGGCGTTAACAATCTTTAGACCCCAAAGATGTACAGCGGTTACTCCGAGACTCTGAGTTTCAAGTCAACCACTATCTTCACACGAAGAGCGCTGTTGCTATTAGAGTAACGGTTATAGATTATTTTTCTACCCGGGTTTGTATATATATATATATATATATATATATATATATATATATATATATATATATATATATATATATACAGTAAAAGTGGAATCCTTACAAATCCATAGGTGATAATTTACAACTTTTTACAAAATTTTGTTGTGAAATTTGGGGTCTGAAGAGATGTACGTGTGATGCCGTGAAATAAATTATCACCTATGGATATCTAAGGACTCCACTTTCATTATCATATTTACACTTGAGCTCTCTTTGGATTTAAATCCTCTTAGGATTATCCCGAGTAATTATCAATAATATGAGATATGTAATTACACATCTACCTGCCTGACTTAATTAAGTAGATAGAACTACCGGCCTCTCTTTCTCTCACACTATCTATCTATCTATCTATCTATCTATCTATCTACATATATATATATATATATATATATATATTAAGACATTTTTTATGTTTAACATTCTTTTCATATTTGGAGGGCGAATATTTTCTATGAAAATCTCTCGGACATTCAGGCCGGTAAATGTTGGTTAATACTGTTTATTATAAACAGAGAATTTTCTTAAATACTTGTATCTATAAAAAGAATGTTAAACATAAAAATGTCTTAAAATAATTGTCGAACTTTGTCCATTTTGACCGACTGTTCGGTTATACTCTCATACTACGGACGGGAGGAACCCGAAGGAGGCTCCGCCGAAGGGCGGAGTCTCCCTCGGGGAGGTAGACCGGTCCTGACCCCGTTTATACGGGTGCAATGGCCATATTTTTGGCGGAGCCCACGGGCTCGGAATGCCCACGTTAAAAAGGCATTGTGCCACATGACACCCTCATCGGGGGTGTCTGAATATCGTCAGTCAGTAGTTCACTACGTACTGTTCAGTTGAACTCTCTGCTTTCGGGCAGGAGGAACCCGAAATAGGTTACGCCGAAGGGGGGAGTCTCTTTCAGGGAGGTAAACCGACCCTGAACCCGTTTATACGGGTTCAATGGGCATATTTTTGGCCCAGCCCACGGGCTCGGAAATCCCACGTTAAAAAACGGCCTTGTGCCACATGACGCCCCATTGGGGGGGTCTCTGAATATCGTCAGTCAGTATTTCAAGTCGAGTCAAGAGTCGAGTCAGAGGCAATCCGAAACATAGTCGCGTTCAGACTATTACTGCAAGTCATTGGAATAGTAATACTGGTCGAAACTACATTGTTCTCCCTACTAAACCTGATTGTTCATACTAACACTTCTACTTCTCTGTATATATATTTCTGTTTGTTATATATCTGTGTTATTCCATACCTGTGTTCAAGTTCTTCTTTATTGGTTCTACCTTGGACTATCAGCGTGGTACAAGGAATCGGACCATAACAGTAACCATCTAAAATGAGTTGCTCTTGGACCTTGTATCGTGTAAAGTTTAGTATTAAAAAGAATACTTTCTGAGGAAAAGAAACGCCTTCCTTGGTGAAGTTATGATCGTGTATTCATAGCCTAAATTGACGTTAGAAAGATTTTCTAAGTTTTTTTTTTTTTTTATCATTTCCCTCCAAGAAAGGCGCGAACGCTACTAGTACGCAGGGAGTTACAGAGAGTGAAAGTGAAAGAAAAAACTCGGTGTAGGGGGATTAAAGACAAGATAAAAGATGAAAGGGATTCAAGAAGATAGAAGATGGCGATTGACATTGCATTTAATTTTTTTGAAGATTGTAGTTATCGGGGAAGCAAGTAAACGGGAGAGAGTTCCACAGGTGGGAAGCGTGAGAAAAGTAACTGTTGGAGTAGAAGTAGCGTTTACATTTAACAATTTCAGCAGTAAAAGTGTGGGACCTACATGCCAATCTAGTAGCACGCTTAAATTCCTGTAGTCGGGACACCAGGGAAAAACGTTCTTCACAGTAGTTATCATGAAAATATTTACAATATTTACATTATTCGGACTACTGTCCTCATCTTTGTCGCCATATTTATCACAACGTTTCGGCCGTTGTGCGCTCCGGCCTTCTACAGGTGGTTGGAATTTCGAATTGAACCCTTTATTTCGATCACTCCAAAGTGATAGTTCGAATAATGTAAATACTGTACATAATACCTCATCTCAGAAATATAGACAGACTGTGAAAATATTTGTAGAAAAAACAAAAGGAAGCCACGTTGGTGTGAAAGTGACTGAAGTCGGGATGCCAAATCAGGACCGATTATATTACAAATCCTTCTTTCGATTTTGTCAATGACCTCGAGATGAATAGCAGGGTCACTAGACCAGATTTTACAGCAGTATCATTTGCACGGACGAATGGTATTATAAAGAAAATATTAAGTATCTTATTTTATAAAATATTAAGGAAAAAAATCAAAGATTACATGAGGGCCTTATATTAATCTTCAGAATGTTTGCGTAACTTGAGAGAGTTTTTCATAATTTCAGACCATTCGTCCATACTTAGAATATTTCTGCCACATATGCTCCAGTGCCCCTGCTATTTACCTATAGCTCCTTGATAAGATCCGAAGAAGAATTAGCATTATTATTTGTCCTGATCTGGCGGCTCGGCTTCACTCACTTATCCTACACTGCAAGGATACCTCCCTGTGCCATTTCTATAAATACTTTCATGGTAATTGTCCAGATGAGCTCTTTGCTATTGTAGTTAGACTTCATGAATTTAAGCGCAGTACTAGACTGGCGTCGAGATTTCATCAATGTACATTTGAGCTGGCTGAATGTAATCGTAAATTCTACTCTAATAGCTTATTTTCTCGTACTTCTCGTTGTGGAACTGCATGCTTTCCAGCCAACTTTAATCTGCGGAAAATTAAATGCAATGTCAATTGCTATCTGCTGTCCTCCTGATTACTCTTTTCTCTTTCAACTCTTTATTAATATTTCCTAATTTTCCCACACCCTGTGATTTAGTGGTTTTACTGCCTTGCATGCGCTGATACCGCTGAAAAAAGAAAGAAAAACATGTCAAAATTAAACTTTAATATAAGCAATAAAAATAAGTAAAAAAAATCCCTGGTGTTAATAATTCTCGAGTGAAATCCAGTTGTTTAAACATTTAACTTAATTTAATTTAAATTTAGGTTGAATTTCTTTTTGGTAAGAGGAAATGATCGCTTTACAATTTACATTATAGACCCATCTTGTGGTAGCCAAGAGAACATGGAAGTTATATCTAGAGAGTTGAGTATATTCTCAATTTGAAAACATTTTAGCCAGCTGGAATACTCAACCCAGCAATATATTTAAGTGTGGTAATTTAATTATAACGTAAGACACACAGATGTTTGTAGTGGTTTGTTTAGTTGTAAAGATATCACTTGGGACATATTCTCCAGCCAAAAGAATGGAGAAATTAGGTGTGGTCAGAGATGATACTGAGGAAAAGTCCTGGAGATTTTTCGCCCACTATCCAGCAATAACATAAAATCTCGATAAAACATATATATGCAGTAAATTTAATATAATTAAAATATAAATATTATTCCGTTTCGTACCACATATTTTCAGCTGGGCATGACCAGCAGGTGCTTAATGTGCAGCGCATCTGATTTTTACGAGAATAAATAGTGAGTAGCATTATGCTCAGGTATCGAGTAGGCTTGTTTGCTTTTTTTAAAATTTGAAGGAACATGGGAGTCATATCTAAATAGTTGATAATATCTTCAATCTGAAAACGTTTTAGCCGACTGGATTATTCAAACACTAACTAGGCGCAGCCTACACGATTATGAGCTGCTTTTATAAAGAAATACCTAAAAAAACGCGCATATTTGGCTGTGATACATGCCCCTGATATACCCTTATCAGACTGTGTGTCTGTATTGGGATTCATATATTTGTCCCTCGGTAACACAACCTGTTCTCATTCAATAATAATAATAATAAAAATAATAATAATAATAATAATAATAATAATCGAAGTATAAAGCCCTGGAAATCGAAATAGGAAAAAATGTGGAAATTGAAAGCAAGAGCAGTACAGGTCATAGTAGATGTTCGGAATTTTAAAAAAGGAACACAAAAACACATTGAAAAACATTCTGGAAATCCTAGCTTAAGGGAAATACAAGAAATTGTCTTGATAAGCACAACCCACACACGAAGAAGAACTTTCTCCATGTAACACTAGTGATGTTATGGCATTTAGAAAAACAAATTATGAAATGTAGACATAACTACACACCACTGCTTGCCTTAGGTTTTGCGCATTGTGACCATAGTAGAAATCGAAATATAATAATAATAATAATAATAATAATAATAATAATAATAATAATAATAATAATAATAATAACAACTGTTTGATTAATACTACTAAGAATTTAACTAAGAAGAGAAAATGTCAAGATGAACTCGAACCCTATCATATTACTCACGTTTCGGTTGCCTTCCATTCACGCTAGATGATTTTCACTCGCTTTGTTGCATTGTTTATCAATACAAGCGACAGTAAACAATTGACGTTTGTAAAAAACAAAAATCTCAAAACAAGTATAATTTTGCAAAAAGACGTGTATTTTTTAAATATATATTTTATACTCGCATGCAATTTTTAAACATAACTTGAAGAAAAACATATTGCCGAAATATTCTTAAACAATGTTTCTTTCTTAAATCGGGCTCTTCTCTAAGTGTTACAAAATATTGGAAGTGTTACGTCAATCATTTTATAATAATAATAATAATAATAATGGGAATAGAAAGTTTAGATAGTACTATTTTAGCTTGTAAGTTATACTGAATTAAATTAAAAAAGGGAATTTGAACCTATTAATAAATTAGCATTGTCTGATATTAATTTTCAGTATGAGAATATGGAATGTAGAAGAGTTCCGACGAATTGACCGAAGGATTAAAAATATCCTCATTATATCTTATATGAACCACATCAAAGCAAAACAAAACGTCTCTACCTACCGAGGCGTGGGTAGAGGGCAGTCCCATCTTGGCCTTATAAAACTACGATGTCATGAAAGTTATATTTTATTAACCAATGTTAAAACTTATCACCGAGCATTAAACCAACAAAAAGCCAAAAATTAAAGAAGGTCAATAATTGCATAAACAAAATGAAACGAGGTGATATATCAAAAGAAAAATTAAGTTTTTAACTAACCGGGAAAACAAATGAAAAGAAAAACATTTATTCGTACGATTTTCATTGAAAACACAAAATTCTGATACTGAGGAAAATTCGGTGTTGTGATTTGAAATCATAAAATATGGAGAAAAATAACAATAACAGAAATTGTAATATGAGCTCTGGTAAAAAAAAAATACTGAGTTAATGTCCTCAAGGACATTTGTTTCAGTGGATAAAAGCGTTGGTTGAGTAATCCAAAACGTTACTGGACCTGACCAGGGAACAAAAACTTGAAGAGTTAACTGATAATGTGATATCAAAAAAAGGGGATAGGACATAGAATTAGAACAAAACTCCCCCTATGGAATAGATAAAGAATTCGGTTCGAAATCCCAAGGTATATCCCCTGCAGAAGGTCGGAGCGTACAATGCCTGGAACGTCGTAAATATGGGAATACAGATGAGGACAACAGTCTGACCAGTGCAAATTATGTAATTACGTAGTTACAATACCTCATCTCAGAAATATAGACAAAATATAATAATTTAATAGTATTCTACGCTAGTTCCAAAAATACTTATATCTAGCTATAAAGTGGGAAATAACTGATTTCGAAAACCTTTTTTTTTTTTTTTTGGTACAAAAATGGTTTAGTCATAAAAGTCTCATAAATTAAATTCATGCCTTTCCCAAGCGAATCTGTGCGTAAGTGGATATAACAAATCCAGCTTGAATTGGAACTCAGCTCTCCGATTAAGAATTCCGAGTCATTATCCATTACACCATTCGCACATCCAAGCTTACAGCTTGTATTCCCAAACGGTCACCCATCTAGTTAATGACCAGGTTTGATGTTCCTTAACTTCGGTACGGGAAGCAGTGTTTCAACAGAATTTTCAGCTGGGGATAACAATTAGGAATTGGTTAAACAGTATCTTATCCTAAAATTCATATCACTTTCCATTATTATAGTCATTCACAGGCAGAAAAAAATGGTATGAACACAAACAACCAGAATCGTCGAAAGTAAAAATGAGACCATACATACCATCGACTTCTATGAGCCGTGCCCCTTCAAGACATTGGCGATGGTGGATTTCCACTTCCTATCTCTTGTGTCCTTTAGCAGTTGTTAAGGCTAAATCCCTTTGCCGTTCCGCCACCCATTCACGCAAACTCGTCAGGCTTGCTATCTCTCTTGCTCCCAATATATCCCGTGAGGATTATGTTTTCCAAGCCCTCCTTTCTCATTATACGTTCAAAGAATCTCAACTGTCATTTCTTTATTCCGAGCAGCGTTTTTTCTGTTGCCATTTTCTTTAAGAATTCCTTGTTGCTTACACGTGACCAACAAGCCAAGCCCGATATAAGATGTGCTTTCTAAAAGATAAGAACACTACGTCAGAGAAATCGTCTCATCAAAGTATGACATGCTTTTAAAATATACAAATCCGAAAATAGAATTTTAGATGATCTGCCATTGAGAAAAAAACAAAACAAAAAAACAAAAAACAAAAAAACACTATTCCAATAACAACAACAATAACAATACTAAGTTGTTTTTCATTTGTTTTGGGTTCACGGTCACATCCTGTTGAAACACTGCTTCTCGTACCGAAGTTAAGGAACATCAAACCTGGTCTTTAACTGGATGGGTGACCGTTTGGGAATACCAGGTGCTGTAAGCTTGGATGTGAGGGTGGTGTAATGGATAATGACTCGGAATTCTTAATCGGAGAGCTGAGTTCCAATTCCAGCTGGATTCGTTATATCCACTTACGCGCAGATTCGCTTGGGAAAGGCATGAATCCTCCAATTTAATTTATGAGACTTTTATGACTAAACCATTTTTGTACCAAAGGAAAAAAAAAGGTTTTTTAAAAATTCAGGACTCTCAGTAATTTAGAAAATCTTAACACACTGTCTTCCACCTCTGTATTAGTGTTATGGTCCGGTTCCTTGTACCACGGTGATAGTCCAAGGTAGAACCAATAAAGAAGAACGCGGACACAGGTATGGAATAACACAGATATATTACAAACAGAAATATATACAGAGAAGTAGAAGTGTTAGTATGAACAATCAGGTTTAGTAGAGAGAACAATGTAGTCTCGACCAGTATCACTATTCCAATGTCTTGCAGTAATTGTCTGAACGCGACTCTATTTCGGACTGCCTCTGACTCGACTCTTGACTCGACTTGAACGACTGACTCGACTCGAACTACTGACTCTCTTGGCCTAGTCCTGAGACGCAGTATTTATTAAGTATGGAATAGTCCATTATTATTATTATTATGGGTAAGATCCCATAACAATTAGGAATTGGTTAAATAGTATCTTATCCTAAATTTCATCATACACTTTTATAATTCAACCATTCGTCCACGAATTGAATATTACGGAAATATCTGCTCTAGTGCACCAGTTCTGTATTTCAAGAGTCTCGGTAAAATCCAAACACGAGTCTTTAATGCAATCGGTCTTGGCTTGTCACCTCGAATTCAGTCACATTTCAAAAACCAAGACGCGAATTCCCTCTGTCCCTTCTATAAATATTTTCACGAATGTTGTTCTGATGAGTTTTGGCCCTTCGTATCTCGACCACATGAATCTAAGCGTTGCTATGAGAGTGGCAATTAGGTTTCATACTTTTATTACTGAATTAAGTAAATGTAACCGGAAATTATATTCTAAATTTTTTCTCGCTTTTTTCAACTGTGGAACAATTTCTATCCGATTTCTTGCTTCCCCGTCACCTAGAATGTTCAAAAATGTAAAGGCAACGTACTTCGCAATCTTCGATCTTCTTCAAACCCATTCGTTTATTGTCTTCTCTTCTCAATAAAGTATTCTCAATCTCTTTCATTCTCAGTAACCGCTTTCGTCTTAGTGGCATTAAAATTAGATTTGCTCGGGTGTGAAATGATCGGAAAAATGAGTCAATGCAATTATGAAAAAACCGTTCTAGGTACCCTAGTAATTTAATGGAAAACAGACTCGACATGCCGGCTTTAAACTCCCAGTTAGTCAGCTTCGTTTAATTGTGCACTGTTGACTTCGGAAAAGGCAAGAATTTATCTCTTCTTCCCAGAATGATGTAAATAGCAGGGTAGTCTTGGATGGCAACCAGTCTAAGAGAACTTTGGATTCCAAACCTAGGAGAAGGTAAGGGGAAAACATTTGATTATATTTCTTGAGAATGCAGATCAATTCACAGATGAAAAAAAAAAAAGAAAAGAAAGAATCCTTGGAGAGTCATGTGTTCTTACGTCATGAAGTGATATGAAATTTTTAAAAATGGCTTACAATTTAGCATCATTTCTGTAATTTCATTTGCTAACATTGTATATGTGTCATATCACTTTCGTCTTTCATAATTGTATTTTGATTTTAAGATGGTTCTGTTTGTAAATATTAATATGAGGAATTTGTTGATGGTTTCATATTAATATTAGTAGATATGTTCATCTTCATCATCACCATTAACATAACCCATAGAACATCATATATTAATCCTCTAACTTCAGTGGCTCTTGAGCCTTGTATTTGACAAACATTAGTAAAAAAAAAAAAAAAAAAGAAGCTAATACTACAATAACGTTCATTTTTTACACTATTTAATTCGTTCATATAGGGGTTCAGAATATCATATGTACAGCCCTACTCCACGTTATTCATTCTAACGAAACAACTCCCGTTTTTAGATTTCTGCCACTGCCGCCTCGTATACCACCGCCTCCTACACAGTTCTTTTTCATGCGAGTTCCTCACCCTCACCCTATCTTTCTCACTCTCCCCTCTTACCTAAAATCCTTTCTGTTTCACTCCCAACCTCATGGCCACCCTCCCGTTCGCCTGTCTCTTGCCCACTTGCTTTCGAATGTAAAAGTCATCGGTTTGGAAAAGCGATTGCTGCAATGAAGCTTTATTATTTTTTATTATTTATTTTTATATAATTTTATTTTATTTTTTTTCGTTACAGACGATCCCACCGCGGCGCAGGTGTCTTTTTACCCCTGATTTGTTTCTGTGGTCGGCGCACGTTGACAAACCCCCTCCAACTTTATCGCACACTGCGCCGCTTGCTTTTTCGGTGAACCCGTCCCAACAAACAGCACTACTGCTACAAACATCCCCACAACCTACCTTCCACCCACAAACAACTTCCTAACCTAAATCTTTCTTTCTTCGACTTTTAGACTCACTACATCTCATCCCTGTCCATGCGGACGACGTAAATGTTGTTCTTTGATTTCTTCTTTACCCACAAACATATAACTCATCTGATAACCATCGACAATATTTTTTTTACAATGATGTTGACACAGTACAAGGCCCAAGATCCATTCAAGGCAGAGGGTTTACAGAGTAACAGGATATGTGAGTAAGATAACGGTTAATATGTACAGGTTAAGATTGTCGTAATCAGGGAAGCATCTCCCGTGGGAAGAAGCTGCTCGAGTGGAACCTACATTTAACCAAAGGAATACGAAAGGAATAAAAGGGATTCGCTTGGGTGTACGTGTCATGGCGACTTTTAGCTGTGAAGATAAAACCTAGGCGAATTAAGGAATGTAGTTCTTCTGAACACTTTCCATGTAAATAACGTTAGAGTAGCAAGAAGCCGGGAACGTTTCGTCTGTGAGAAAGGTTGTAGGGTGGTAAATAATTTGTCACCCACAAGGACGCAAATACGCTTTCGGAGAGGGGGAAATAAAGAGTGGTCAGCTCCGACTCATATATGGCAGCAGTACTCCATTTTTGCTCTGATCTGGCTCTTGTAAAAGTCGAGGAGAACGCTTGAACTCAGGTACTTGCTTGAGCGGTACAGGGAATCGGCCATATATTTCCAGACTTTTTAGCGATGTATCGTATGCATGAATTCCATTTGATGTCTGGGTTGAGTTTAAGTCCCCATAGGTGCTCAAGGCACAGAGCCACCCTGAGGGAACACACGTTCATCGTATTATTATTGGGTATGAATATGTAAGAATCTTAACAACTATCGTTGGTGTAAGTGGAATCGGAGAACCAAGCTAAAATTATCGCCTCGTCTGCTGCAACCGTTTTCACATAAATGTTGTTTCGAATTATATGTATCTTTCTCAAATCCCCTCAGCCATAAGTTAATTAGCAATATCGACTTACACTACGGTTCAAAAGTTTCAAAACACCTTCAGTATTAGCATGGGATAAACTGGACAAATGAATAAAAAAAAATGGAAAAGAGCTCTTAGGGTCATTGAAGAAAGTATGGAATCAATTATCAAACTTATGCTTTGAGAAACTTTTTAACGAATAGCAAAAATGTGTGATGCAGTCATCAGGGCTGAAGGAGGATATTTTTTACGAGAACAAAATTTAATCATGAAGTGCTTCTTTTTTTTTTCTTTTTTTTTTGTCATAATAAAATATCCAATAAAAAAAACAATGTATCACATTTTAAACACATATAATGATTTTCTCTTACGTAAAGTACAAAACTACTTTTGGGACTAATTTATAAACTTACCAGGGGTCTCTTCAAACATTTGAACAGTAGGGCAGGTATCTTAATTTCGAGTCGCAATCTAAGAGAATTTAGTGAAAGAGAATGATAAAACTACTTCCATAAACGTATTATTGGGAGACCATATTACAAAATTTCTAAAGATGCCATGGCAAATCTCCATCTATAAAAGGCAGGAAGTGTGTGTGTGTGTGTGTGTGTGTGTGTGTGTGTGTGTGTGTGTGTGTGCACGGCCACAATTTTCGACGGATTTGCATCAAAATTTACATTCACATGCTCTAAGTTAGCGGGAAGATCAAGACCGACGTTGCATTTCCAAATTCCCATCGATAGTGGAAATAATTGATTTTTTCATGCTTCTACGGCACATTTCATGTAGTTTGCGGCCATTTTCTACGGGCCAGAGAGAGAGAGCCTATAGCTGGCTTCCACGAATAGGCAGGAAGATTCTATTGGCCAGCGTGAGAGACAACAGCTGACTGACACAAATGTTAACTAGCATGCTAGCATGCAAAAATATCGATAGCTGCATTGGTCACAAGTGGTAAAAATTTAAAACTGCATGGCACTTTACTCCAATTGGCTCATTCACTTGCTGAAACTCAATATTGATTCTGATTCCGCAGAACTGGGTTTGGTGTGAAAAAGTATTTGCTGTTAATTATTTTTTCATTCGGTTTTCCAGTTATGAGTCCTTTTTTAAAGCTGATCGTTTTGTGTTCATTTTGTTTAGTTCTTTTTTCGTAACAGATTTAATGTTTAGTATAGAGCTTAGAAAAAATTCGCAGTGTGAGATAGGCAAGAAGTAAGGCATGTAGTAATATCAGCACGGCTAAGGGCACTCCTTTAAAGGCAAGGAAGGGCAAAAATATTTTAAGTCAAGTGATAGCGATTGCTGTATGAGTCGTACGACTTTTGAATCAAGCAACGCCGGGCCATGTTGCTAGTATTACTATATTTCCAAAGATGCCATGGCAAATCACATGAGAAAAATACAAAACTATAATCATTGAAGAGCAACGTTCCAGTCCGGCAAAATTTTAAAAACAACATTCTTTCAACCAAACAGCTGAATGTCGAGTACGAAAGGTTCGTAGTAGAGATGTGACGGTACAACATATTTGGGTAACCTGTAAAAATCGATATATAAGATTAGATTTATATGTAACTATCCATAAAAGCCACGAACATCAATAAAGATCTAAATAATGTATATTCATTCAAAGAAGTTGTAATAAATTCAGTCGATAAATATTTTAAATTTTTCAAGTTTTCGAATGAGATTTTGTATAAGGTGATCGAAATTGTGCTTAAGCTATGCAAAGTAAACACTTGTTCTGTTGGCTGAAGTAAATTTCACATTCTCAGTCATTATAAAGTACAATGTTTTTAATAAGTTCACCCCAAGAAAGGCATTAAAGCCACCAAGACGCACTTTGTGAGAAACTACTATTAAGGAGAGAGGACAATATAAGAACAAGAACTAAGTTGAGAGACGATACTAATTGACATTACATTTCAATTTTTGAAGAGTAAACTTGACTGGGAACAACAATTCCACAAGCGAGAAGTGCGAGAAAATAAACTTTTATCGTAGAACTTAAGGTTAGATCTATTTCAACTGTAAAATGATGAGACCTTGCCGATAATCTAGTACTGTGCTTAAATACATAAAGTCTAGATATCATAGCGGAAAGTTCATCAGAAAAATTACCACGAAAATATTTATAGAAAAGGCACAGGATAGCTACTTTACGGTGGTGGGAAAGGGCCTGAAGCCGAGATGCCACGTCAGGAATAATAACATTGCAGATTCTCCTTTGGATTTTTTCAAGAATCTCTAAATAGAAGCACACGACTAGATGTGTTGTCGATGTGATTATCAAGATTATGTTGTTTATATCCTGGCACTTTTTGTTGGTTTTGAAGTTTGAATTATTCTAAATTGATATACAGTTTAAAGTGGCCGGAAAAAAATCTCATTTTTTGCGTTATCATTATTGTTTTTGTACGGATATTAAATATTTTATGCAGTCTTAATGTCTCTATTTTCTGCCTGATAATTCCGTGATAAAGAATTATCATTATTTACACTTTATATTCGAAATATTGTCTTCATCATTGTTGTTGTTATCGGGTTTCGCCCGTTGTACCCTACGGCAGGGGTCGCCAACCTACGGCACGCGTGCCACACGTGGTACACGAAGCAGTTTCCAATGGCACGCTTCCGGAAATAACATCACGAAGTCCGAACCAATAAATACTACAATACAAATAAGATATATAAGATGTGTCAAAATTGCTCACTCGTTGGACTAATATTAATAATAAAAACTTAAAAAGAAAATTTTTAAAAGCAGTTTATTTATATTAATGTGGTTTACACATTATTGTATGTAGTACTATATAAAATATATTGTAGAACATGTATATTGACCTTCACTTGTATAAAAATACGTATGCTGAATGATTTTAAACCCTAAGTCGGCACATAGTCAGTAAAAGTTTCCCGACCCTTGCCCTACGGTTATTTATCAGGTTTATATCGATCAAGGTAACATACATGAAATTCTGGATTGAAGTTTTTATTTAATCTACAAGGATAGCGTGCTCCCGATCGACTGTCCATGTCCCGTAGGAGAGTAGCCGAGTGGATTAAAATGTTGGTTCGTGAGTTTGATGACATAGTAATTTTGAATCCCCGGGTCTGTCTAAACGTACTTTGACTCAGTGGAAACGAGCGAGCAAGTCCTAAAATATACCTAGGCTGAGCCATGTGTACTTGAACTCAAAAGAGATGGGCGAGTAATACCCGAGAAATTCTATAAAAAAATAAAAATCAGGCATGATATTCTTAGACATGGGCAGTGGAATAAGAAATGTCTATCCCCGTAGATTAAATAAATGGTTCAGTTCAGAATTTCGTATAAGTTAACCAGATCGATATACACCTGATGAAAGCCGATGGGGCTAACGTCTGAAACGATTTGATAACAACAACGAAGTAGAGGACAATATCTCGAAAGTAAATAGTGTAAATAATACGTCTTTATATTGAAACATATTTGATACTATTAGGTTATTGCAAAAATAATGACGTAATAATGTCGTTTTTGACGTTAAAAAATACGTCAAAAAACGACATTATTACGTCATTATTTTTTGCACCAATCTAATAGTTTAAAAGCCGTCCTATCGGGCGTCATTTAAGCTAGCTACTGCTGAAGTCTCTTGATTGGGCCTTCGGCTGCTTCAGGAGTTTAAGAGTCCCTAGATCTTTGCATATTCTCACCATTGGAAGCTCTCTTGGGTGTCGTTTGATCTGGGTTTTTATTTGCACGGGACCTGCTTTTCCTCGCTGCAAACTTGTCTCTTTTCATTGCCAACTGGTTCACTGTTGGCGGAGATTTATTTTAGTCAGACATACTGCTGCAGAATATGATAGGACTCAAAACTGATCATTGCATTTAAGAACTGCTTTAATATTTAAGCTTATCTTTTAAAAGTTCAACGATAATTTTGCCATCACTTAATTCAAAAATAATTTGATGCACGTTGTTCCTTACTTTCCATAGAAACAATTATTTTTATTTCATGGGTGACTTTATTCCCAAATTTATTTGTAAGTTATAAAAATTGTTCTAAGTTATAAAAAGTGTTACTGTATAAAGAATTTCGTCGCAAAAATCAAATCAAATGTCGCCGAAAACAATCGCAGTAATGAAACGTTGGG
Source organism: Acanthosepion lycidas (assembly GCA_963932145.1). Lineage (NCBI taxonomy): Eukaryota > Metazoa > Mollusca > Cephalopoda > Sepiida > Sepiidae > Acanthosepion > Acanthosepion lycidas. The sequence continues at coordinate 55,129,977 of OZ010579.1, read as the reverse complement.
AATCCAAAATTTCAAGACCGCGTGTTCGTATCCGACTCGGAATGCTTTTAATTAGCTCATTGAGTCGGCCTGATCCCAAACTTTTATGATATTTCGGGCTACAGCCTCTAGGAGTAAAGTTGAGCAAGTGTGACACACTGACAAACTGATTTTTCGCATTTATTTAGATAGATATGGTTTATTTAGATAAATAATATGGTTTATTCGTCTGTACATTAACAGCTTCTAGGATTTTGAATGTTTCCTTCCATTGGATGCTATGTGGCATTTTATACAACACTATACAACACTATATTCAGTAATTGAAAAACACAAATAACCTTGTCGGTTGAATTTAATAAAACATTTTTGGATTTATTCAAATATGCATTGTTTTTCATATATATTAGTTCTTTCAATACAGTAATTCTTTATTCAAACAGGTTTTCTATAATACAGACAAGTAATTTATGTAATAGCGTTAGCGGTTTTTTCTGATAGGGGTTTAGTTTATACTGGTGTCGAAGATGTAAACCATCGTAAATAGTCCATGTTTGCTTGCCATGTTTCGATAGGCATATCAGGAAAGAAAGAAATTAGATTAAATTCAAAATCTGTGTAGTCATTTGCAGTTTTGGAAGTTTGTTTTTCACTTTTTAAATTGAGATTTTTCCTTTGTTACTTGATCGAATTTTTGTTTTTTTAGTTTTGAAAATCTGGGATGTCGCTTAACTGCGTGGTAATATAGAGTCTGAAAATTAAAATACATTTAAAACTACTTATACAATCGTAATTTAAATATTGCCTTTTGTTTACCTGTTCTGTTGTATATTATTGGGTTAGGCTGAGTTATTAAAATGTGACACTATTTAGGGTTGCATGAAAAAAAAAAGAAAAGGCGATAATTAAGTTAGTTGATGAGAAGCTATCACGAAAAGACTCTGAGCGATGTTATTTTTCTAACAAAGAAAAGTGGTAAAGATTTTATTTTCATTAGCGAAGAAAATCAGATAGCGGATTTAATTTGATTTATGTTACGACGCGGCGAATGAAGATAGCAACTGCCCATGGCAATAATGAAAATTTCAGGTTAGTCATGTGGCCTACAAGGCAGCATGCTAAGTGATAAAAATTAATTGGGTCGCGCCCTGTCCAAAAAAAAAAATGTCCGCTAGACCACACGCAGAGTACAAGGAAGGAAAGATTAAACCTTTAACTATCTGCGGAAATATCATTTGAGAAGAGCACCTCTTTTGTGTCGGAGCTGGCCATGATAGAAAAATTATTTTATCGGAACGAATAATTGGCACCAGGGTGCAAAGTCGCCAGATGACCACCCACTTGATGCTGGCGAAAATCTCGATTGACGAACTCCAGGTGACATTCGGTTAAGATTGAGATTAAGGACCACACTACGTATGGGTTTGTTGTCGGGAAGAAGAAAAGAAAGAAAAAAAGAAGGAAGATAATTTTTTTTCTTTGAGCGAGATTGTTAAACCGAGGCCAGTCTAGCCACACTCACGCTGCAAGGCGTCCATTGGCTGACTGGTGGCGTCAGCGGTAGGCGAAGGTAATCATGTGAAGAAGGAGGTGAGGCTTGTTGACGCATCCTGAAGGGATCGGTGTGAGATGCCACTGTGAGAGAGAGGGGAAACCTGTTGACGCCTTTGAAGGGATTGATATGAGATACCAACATGAGAAAGGGAGGATGATTCCCTTTAACTAGAAATTAAGGACTTCCAAAAATAAAAATTAATAAATTTTCCTGACCGAAAACAAAGGAAATTCTTGATGCGGATTTAGAATTATCAAGTAACCTCAAACCCCGACAGGCCCACCCCGGTTTTGGTCGGCGTCCATATAAGCAGAGTCGCAGTTGAGTTGGGGTTGAAGAGACAGGCAAACAGTTGGAGTTGGAAGTTGGAGAGAGAGACGCAGAATTGAGCTGTGAGCTCTGAGACCCGCCTCGCAGAAAGCTGACTGAGATCCCACGCAATCACGACCTCAACTTCTAACCAAGAACAATTTATTTTTGAAGAACAACTTATACTCACACCATCGAAACAAGTTTTACAAATATCGCCTGAAGATACACCAAAAACCAGTTTCTTAAAAAAAAAATAACATAAGATGTTAAGACTCGCCTAACAAACGCAAAGTGTCACGTATCCATATTAGCGGTTTGGGAGAAAGACGCAGTCCTGTACTCAGCAACCAGCTATAAAATATTGTTATCCTTTTTTTTTTAACACATTTGAACTTTTCGAGATGTTACTTAATTTTCTTTTACATATACTTGTGCGGTATTACCCTTTTTCGGACTCGACTTGCATTACGGCCCAGCGACTGATTGATTTCGTCTACCTAAGATCAAATCACAACGTGGGTAGGTTAGACTAGAAATCAAAACAGTTACTTCGGTAACCAGACGTTGGAGGCGAGCTGGGAACGACAAGGCTGATACCGAATCTAACCAAATTCCCATCCGAATCAGCAAAAGGTTAGAACGTCACATTTGGTGCTGCGACCAATACCAAGTCTCATTGGTCGTCACAAGACAGTGTAGGACGGCGACGGCGCGGAGACAGACGGGGTGACGTCACAATTGGTGCCGGGACCAGGATAAGACCCTGGATCAGCCGCTGCCACAGGAGTTGCAGAAAATTTCGACCAGGACAGGATAGGACGGCATTGAGAGAGGCCGGGGTGACCTCACAAAAAGATGTAACACGAACTCTGAAAAATTCAGTTGCACCTTCAGCACTCAGATGCAGAAATAAATCTACCCCCAAGAAAAAAATAATTATATATATAATGGAATAACTGGGTTCTTCAAAGTGGGAGGGCAGGGGGCTTCCTTTCAGGATTCTTCCAGAGTGTTTGGCAGATGATTAGAAGGTTTTTTTTCCACGTCGCGATGGATGCTGCATATGTAGTATCTGTTCCATGCCGGAGGCCTTCTCTCTTCCCGTGCGTTCTCCAACTCTACCGTTGTATAACATCTGTTCTGTAGCGGTAGTATGACAACCTCTGACCTGAGTAGACAAGATATGACCAGTTAAGACCAGATTAGGCAAGCTTTGATCAGCTTAAAGAAACTAAGACCAGCTTAGAAAAGCAAATGTAATATCTGTTCCATGCCAGAAGCCTCTTTCCATGCGTTCCCCCCACGCCCAACCACCGTTGCATAACAGCTGTTCTGTAGGGGTGGTATGATCGGCTATAAGGTAAATTTCGAACTATTTATCAAATATCCACGAGGATTGTGGCAACATTCAAAAACTTAAACAAGGAGACTGCCGCAGGGGGTTGCGAAATCGTCTGGAGGCCGTTGTTAAAGACAATGGTGGTTTTATTAAATAAATGTATTTTTATATTTAAAGATATTTTAGTGTAATTTTGGTAAGTATATCTGTTAAAATGAGATATCAGTGCTATATTCATTTTTGCGTTATTTAGACGATAATTTATCCATCGCACCTTGTATTGTTTCCACTTGAGGTCGCATATAAACTTGAGACTCAATAGACGGACAAAAAATTTGTGTCTCATTGAAACTCGGAGTTTAAACTGTGATGATGAAATGCTATTATCTTGATTATTGAGCTACTGAAAGATACAATTCCGCCATTTTCCTGTTGAGCTCTAACAGCTTGGTCAGAGGAGAGATCTGCTGCAAAGCTCAGACTATCTTTATTTTTCGAAGAATGTCCATAAACAGTGGCGTCATCTGCATAGATGTTTATTAATAATCTGAATGTTCCTAGGTAAATCGTTCATAAATTATTATTACTATTATTGTTGATAATGTAAATCTTTAAGTGAATATACTTAATACTGAGGAGATACGATGTATAAGTAAGAAAGAAGAAATTTACTGACAAATCTAAGCGTAATAGTAGATTGGCTATCTGGTCTAACTTTTTTATTTCATTTTTTTTTTTTTGATGTGACTGTAAGTTCTATTTCAAAATTTTTCTTTTCTCTCATCCGTTTTCTTGTTTTCTGCTTCCTACAATCTTCAAACATTTAAATTCAACGTCAGTCACCATCTTCTGTTTTCCTGAACCGTATTATTTTATTGCCCTTTCTCATCAATAAAATCTTCTCATACTACTTCACTCCTAGTAATCCCTTGCTTTCCAGGGGTATTATTGCCTTGATTGGGGCAAAATGATTAAAAAACTGAAATAAATAAAAAAAACATGTTCTGAAAACATAGAAGAAATAAGATTGTTATAGGATAAAGATTTCAGTTGGGGTTTACTGACCAATCAAAATATGCCACATCCAAAGAACAACGCCATACAAGCTTCAAGTTCAACGAACTGTGCAGTTTTGAAAACTGGTATCGAACATTTCAATGTGATCAAAACACATGACACTGGGACTCACTTAATCACAAAATACGTTGTCATGTGCCCAGTCCGTAATTAGTAACGTAACGAGTCCAGGAAGTGTTATCACAGGCACACTGTAGTGGTTCTTCTCTTCCCATGTTATATCGAAATTAAAAAACGATTAACTAAACAATTAGATATGCACTTGGTACATACTTCTGTGAATGGGAATTTGATATCAAGCAGGGTTACGTATCTGTTACCGTAAATAATGCGAGCCAAACGCCTAAAATTACGGTCATAAATGGCAAGTAATTGGCCTCTGCTTTATCCACGGTATGCGATAATGTTTTCATTAGCTATTCTTGGTACGTAACTGACACTGCAAATAAAGATGTCAAATGTCCCCATAATTTCAATAATAGAAAAGTTCATTTTAGTTTCCATTATCATTGCCCCATTCGAAGACGGAGAAGACCCACTAGCTGCACCTCTTATATCGACACCGGTCACTGCGCCCCTGAAGTATTTAATACACCACTGGAGGACTGGCAACGAGTGACGTGCTTCTATGAAACATGGTTATACTTGATTTGGGACGAATGGTAGGTTTCGGGTTTTTGCACAAACCCAGCGAGACTATGGAAACGAAATGTCAAAAAAGCAAGATGGAAACAGTTATTATTTTCATAATTTTCTTAGGGGTGCTCAGGTGGAATAAACGTGGTGCTCTGATTGGTCTAAACACGTCATTAACCGGTAACAGCTTCTAGGTCATTTCGAACGCATCTGTGGGCTTCATATGCACTAGCAATGACGGATTCTTCCAACAGAATAGTGTAAAGTGTATTCACATCCAAGTTTCCCAGTTTTTAGTGTGAGGAGAATTCTGAAGGTTTCCGATGATTTGTGTGGCTATCTTACACGCTCGATGTGAATGCAATCAAGCATAGATGGAATGTGGAGAGGTCTATTCGCAAACCAAGATGCTGCACTTATGCATAACGTGGAGCTTTGAACAGCGATCCAGACTGAATATAACAACGCCCCTGGTGATGACTTCCGGTCACTTGTGGAATTTGATGCCACGTTCATTTGCTGCATTTCTGTTGGAATTATCCGTGCAAACAACGCCAGTAATGGCTGCCGCGACGCGAATAAATCCAAACTTTTACCGTCGATGAGTGCAAAACGGTAGATTTTATCTAATGTATCAAGCCAGATTCGAATGAAGCAAGTACAATTATACAGAAATTTAAGTATTCTGGAAATTTTTAATGCGAATTTAGCACGGGTGCTAAACTGCCAGTTAACCGGCAACTCAGCTTATTTATAGAATGAACTGATATACATTGTTTCATATTAAAACATACAAATAATTAGTTATTTACACTATGCTCTGTGTATCACTTATGATGTACAAGTTTTTATTATGTGAAATACTACATATGAACACATTCTATATTATTCTATTATAAGAAGAGTTCCCTTGCAGTAGTTATAAATCAGAAAAAAGATAAGCATCCTTTAGTTTAGCCCTTTCCTCTGACGTCCTGCTCAATAGTAAACTCTTTTCTTAACTATCCTTAGTTTTTAAAATACAGGTTCGTTTGCACCATATATGATGGACGGTCGTGAAAATGACATGCCATGTGGATCACACATTATGAGAAGGACAGGCAAAGAGTTAAAGACATTTATGCGTTTAAAAGTAAAGAATTGTGTCAATATACGTTTCAAGCTTTTATTCAAGTGTATATTTCACTTTTCTGTCTCCATTTTCAAAGTCCTTTAAATGGCTAACTTTCACTGTTAATCCACCGACCGAAGAATTTTTTAAGGAAAAGTTCTGCTGCAAATTTCTCGGATCGAAGAATTTTTTAAGGAAAAGTTCTGCTTCAAATTTCTCGGCTCGACCAAAAAGGGATACCAGAAAATGAAACTTCTTTGACAATGTGTCGGGTGGAGAACTTTCCAGCATCCTTCGTACTTAGTCATAAATAAATATAGTGACAAAGAAAAAAACGTATTTTGTTTCGATATGATTTTCCTTCCAAAACAAACTTCTGCCAGTGGGAACACATTGTCGATATAATTTGTTTTACAATATATTTATATTATTCCATACGTCATATATTCCATGAAAATTGTGCTGGAACTATCTGCAATAATAACAAAAAATAGTAAGTTTTACGAAAGACAATTATGGCAATTATTTCTATTTAATACGTTTTAAAGGTTTTATCTGCTTTGATTTATTGAAAATATTTTAAAATAATTGCATTAAAAAATCAGTAATTCGTTATGATGTCTCATTGTGTGTTAAAGTTCTTTCAATAATCAAGCATTGTATTCCCGATTATAGCTACATTCTCGCAACCGAATTAATCTGGGAAAAAGGCAAGAACAATTTGGCCTTGTTCTAGACACTGGAACAATATATTCCAATTTTATTGGTATAATGCTATCAAAGCGGGCAATAAAATTGAAAGAAAACATTCACCTATATTTTTCAAATATTTTTTCAGATTTCTCAAAGGTATATATACGACACAAAGAGCTACTGGAAATATCAGAAACTCTTGGTTTACATGGGAATGAGGTAAGGAAGTTTTAGGGAATATGGAAACAAAAAGAACACTTATAAATCTAATCAGGAAGAAACAATCAACATGTTAAGTAAAAAAATTGGGGAAAGAAAGCTTGGTAAATTTGACGCTCAAAGGAGATACTGACGTCAAGAGGAACAGAGTGAGCCAGCGAGAAATCTTCCGTAAGCTTATATAAACGGATAGCAAAAAACCGAATAGTAAAAATAAAAGATAGTGAAAAGACAAATTCTAAGAGCTACAAAGGATAGGAAATTGTGAAGAGCCATGACCGCTGACATTCTGAAGGGAAGATGGTGTTCCAGAAACTTTAACTACTACGTTCTAATTCTAAGTATTAGTGTTTCAAGTGTCGCTTTTATGTGTTAAAATCAGGGCAGGATAAACTCTCTAACCATGGTTGCCATGCTGTCTAGAAGAAGGATAAATTTTAATTCAAAACCGTAACGAGCCAACCTCGGTTTGTTTTTTTGTCAAGACATAGCTCTCGGACGCCACGCCTGTTAAGGTTACAATGAACGAATCGTAGAATGCAGTCAACGGTAGATTCTAACAGACTAGACATGACATTGAACTGTAATGGGGTGATGCCAAAAGAAAACCCTTCATGTTAGACAAGAGAAGAGATTTAATTATTATGTGTCAGATGAAAACTGCGTGAACACATAGAGTATGACCTCGTGCCTCCTAATATATGCCCAATCGAAACACGTAAACAGCAAGAGGAAGAAGCGTGTGCATGTTCTGGGTCGTCCAGAAGGACGACATTACGCTGATCAGATACATATGAATTTATAATAATAATAATAATAATAATAATAATAATAATAATAAACCTACTCTACATGAATAATCTCCAACTCTTTGCCAAAGACGACAATGAGTTGAAAGGCCTCCTCAATATTGTAAAATAGTTCAGTGACGACATATGTATGGACTTCGAATTAGATAAATGTGCAAAAGTAACATTCAAGAAAGGTAGAATTACAGAAACACCCTTAATAGATTTAGATTTTGTCACAAAGATTAGGGAACTGAAGCATGATGAAGCTAGGAATTAGCGAAGGAGGTGGCATACAACACCCAGAAATGAAAGAAAAAATAAGAAAAGAGCGTGTACGTCTGGCGTGTACGTCTGGTACTAAATACTGAGCTAAACTCAAAAAACAGAATATCAGCCATAAACACATTGGCTGTCCCTGTGGTGCAATACAGCTTTAATGTCCTTAACTGGACCATAGCGGAAATTAAGCGAATGGACGCCAAAACGAGAAAGCTTCTCACTTGCTAAAAGATTGCAATAGACTAATTGAAGGGATTCCTGCCTCAAGGAGATACAAAATATTGTTCTCACAAATACAGCCCACACTTTACGAAGGGCTTTATCTATGTAATTTTTTTTTTTTTTTTTTTTTGTCAGTGTTAAGTGTCAAGATTCCATTTCTTACCTTAGTTCCCTAGTCGGGACCCGGAAAGTAATGTATAAACGCCAGAAATGAAAGATAATAATAATAATAATAATAATAATAATAATAATAATAATAATAATAATAATAATCCGATAACCATTATTTAATGCATTTTAGCAAGAAATAATGCCAAGGCTTATATGCACAAGTTGGTGAAATAACGGCTCGGAAATCGGTGGGCCGAGTTCGAATTTCAGCCTTTCATTAAATTATCCTCGAGAAAGTTACGAATAGACCTTTTCAAGCCATCTATTGATGAAATAATAGGAAATGTACCGAGGAATATCATTGTTATCTTGAAAAACTTGTTCACTCGCAAGAAAATAAATATTCTTACAATATGTTTCGGCCTTGAACAATCGACTAAGGGTTGAT
>OZ010579.1:55106205-55116205 GCA_963932145.1 Acanthosepion lycidas | reverse complement strand
ATAGTTGCAGAGAATGAAATATATAACAGAAAAAAAATACAAAACAAAGAACCAATGCAAAAAAAAACGAAAGAAACACACAGTGAATGAAATATGTAACAGTAAAAATAAAAAGAAGAAAATCAATGGGAAAGAAAAAGAGAAAGAAAGAAAAACAGAAAAAAAGAAAGAAGTACAGCGAGAATGAAATATATAACAGAACAAATAAAAAAAAACAAGAAAATCAATGACAAAGAAAGAAACAAAGAAAGAAACAAAGAAAGAAGGAAAGAAAGAAAGAAAAAAATCTGTCTTTAATGGATACTGAGAATGGAATTCGCATTTGCAGCTCGTCGTTGTCTGACACCGCTAGGCACGATGGAAAGTGGCGGGAAATATAGCTAATTTTCCATTTCCGGTTTCGAGGAAAGTGACTATCTGTCCATAACAAGGAACGTGATTGGTCATAATTGCTCAAATGGGTTTGTCCTGATTTTCGCCTCACACCTTATAGATCCACTTCAGTCAAACAACCATGCATACTTTTTCTTTTTTGCTCCTAATTGTAACCATTCCTTGTTTCTGTTGCTTTCTTTTTCATCATATTCTCTTTGCTTTCTCGTTCTCTCTTCGCTTCATATCTTCGACTTGTTTCTTTTTTTCTCTTTTACTATTCTTACGGCTTTTCTGTTCATATTTCGCTTTGTTAGGTTGGTGCAAAAATAATGTCGTTTTTTGACGTTCAACTTCAAAAGAAAGACGACATTATTTTTGCACCAACCTAATATTTTATTCACTCATTCTTATTTCTTACTTACGATATTCATTTTTTTTTCTTTTTCATTGCATTTATCTTAGAATTTGTCAATTCATTATCACTTTCTTTAACCGTAGAAATGCGTTAAGGAAGACACTGGAGAAAAATCAAGGAATTTTAATGGAATATTTTGTGAACACAAAAGAGATCTTTTACAAAACAACATATTCGATACATTACTTGCTTACTGTAATAAATGTGACCGTAAGTTTGTTTAAAAAAAAATGCTGCTTTAATTAATGAAGAAAGTAATTCACTAAGATGTAAATGTGTAGAAAGTGCTTTAACTGTTAGATCATCCACAGTAGATTAACATCAAGTTTCTTAAAACATTTCACATTTATTAGCAAATCTATTATCACAATATGGGATATTTAATAACAAAAGCGGAAAAAATAAACAAAAAGAAAGAGAAACTAAATCAAGTCGGCTAGACTAAATCCACAAAATATATATTTAAAAAAATAAATTTAAAATGTCAGCGTTCTCTTTGCTTGTTGTAGCCGATCAGCGTAAACTTCACTTTATTCCGACGAAGTTCTAAATGTGACGTTTCTCGAAGCTTACAAATCCAATTAGATTTTAATATTCTTTTGCTTATAAAAACTAATATATACATACATACATATATATATATATATATATATATATATATATATATATATATATTAGGTTGGTGCAAAAATAATGACGTAATAATGTCGTTTTTTGCTGTATTTTTTAACGTCAAAAACGACATTATTACGTCATTATATTTGCACCAACCTAATATATATATATATATATATATATATATATATATATATATATATATATATATATATATATATATATATCTGTGTGTGTGTGTTGTATTTACTTTCTGGATTTGCATTTTCTTCTACATTATCATTTCTGGACTCGTATGTTTTTTTTCCTTTTATCTTCAACTTTTCGTAAATACTTTTAAAGTTTCTCTTTCTTGTATATTTTTCAGCATTTTCGTTCATTGCTGATTCGCTTTCTCGTCACATTCTTATTTTATCGTTCTTTCGTGACTTTATTTCAAATATTCGCTGCTTTTAGTGTGTTTTTTTTAAACGCCACACTTCTCTGTCTTCTAATATGTCTCTCTTACCATCACTCAATGACCATCTTTTCCATCCACCTATTTCTCGCACGACTTACACTCATTCCCCAAACCGTGCTCATTTCAAAACCATTTGTCTGATACTCCTATCGTCGCTCCAAATCGCGAAGCCCACGAGCTGATTCTACCTCGACAGCATCGCTAAATTGAGACTGAACAACGCCATTAAACAGTTTCTTTCCTCTCGCGGAAATCACCACGATTTTTTCCCCAAATGACTCGATCCGAAAGCAGACAATTTATCGTCAAAATGGGCCAGTGACATTCCCCTTCCGCAGCCCGGGTCCGAGTGCCGTGTCGAAGGGGCTAAACGGGGCTGGGCTATTTTGCACTTTGCTGAAATGGAGCAGTAATTTTCTGGAACAATGGTGGATGCGGGAAAAAATTAGCATAACCATCATTCGCGCCCAGGAAGACGAAGTGTGAGTCAGCTTTAAAAATGTTTCACTTCTGTGACTGAGTGGCAAGTTGCCAGAACACCCCTTCCCTCACATTTTTTTCTATGCATAGCCGTTTGTACCTTCTTTTCTTCCTTTTTGCTGACCCAATCCCAACAAAACTTACTTAAATATCATCGAAATTTATCAACTCTACTCATTCTGGAAGTGGTTGAACTTAAGGGAATATGGAAGCTATTAAAGGAAGGCAAGCGTCGATAAATTGTGACACTTCATGCATTAAGAGGAAGCCATAAAACAACGAAAGGAAGGGGAGAACTGAAAACGGTTTCTGATTGGTCAAGAAATTACCCAACCAGACAAGATAATAATTTACCGTTTTCTTCTCAATCTTGCTATATATCTGGATCATGCGAACAGCTTCTATATGTTAAACTTCTTTGCTAATGCACCAATAAATGGTAATGGTAATATTAAATGTTTCCTTATAAGGAAACATTCGGAATTCATTGACCAAGAAGCCAGATGTCCTAGAAGGGATGATAAACTAGATCTACGTCCTGGGTAAGACGGTAAACTACATCCAAAAGCAAGGCCTCTGATCAGATGCTTTTGAGTAGCTGGAACTCGTATTTGCTGGTGTGCCCAGGCCCAAATTGACCTGGGTAGTAACACTTGTTAGGGTCTCAGTGACGGGCAAATAGTTAACCTCCCAACCTGGGGTCAAAAAACTATGATACTATAAAAACGTTTTAATACCAGCAATACATTTTCGAAGAAAAACTATTACCGGCTATGCATTTTTAAGGAAAAAAAATATTGCAACAATACGTTTTTGGAAAAAAAAATATTACCAGGAATAAAGTTTGTTGGCATTAAATAACCTATAGAGGATGATATGCCGTAAAACAAACCAAGCAGCTATTGATAATTTCTCGTAAAACTTATAACATATTTTATTTGAAACAATTATTCAGAAAAAATAGGTTTCTCAAATCCAGTAAATCATATTGTACTTTGTTTGAATAGTTTGGGACATCAACATATTGATTATGTAATTACTTTCTTTATTACGTACATCTGATCTCTATTTTAGTTATTGCTTTTGTTCAAAATTCTTACTTGGAATGGTTTCTGTTATTTGGTACTGGCAGCATGGCCCGGCGTTTCCCGTGCTTGATTCAAAAATCGTACGACTCATACAGCAATCGCTATCACTTGACTTGCCGTGCAGATGTTGTTACATGCCTTACTTCTTGCCTATCTCACACTGCGAATTTTTCTAAGCTCTATACTAAACATTAAATCTGTTACGAAAAAAGAACTAAACAAAATGAACACAAAACGATCAGCTTTAGAAAAGGGCTCGTAACTGGAAAACCGAATGAAAAAAGAATGTTAACAACAAATACATTTTCACACCCAACCCAGTTCTGCGGAATCAGAATCAATGTTGACTTTAAGCAAGCGAATGAGCCAATTGGAGTAAAGTGTCATGCAGATTTAAATTTTTCCCACTTGTGACCAATGCATCTATCGAATTTTTGCATGCTAGCATGCTAGTTAACATTCGTGTCAATCAGCTGTTGTTTCTCACGCTGGCCAATAAAATCTCCCTGCCTATTCGTGGCAGCCAGCTATAGGCGCTCACTCTGGCCAGTAGAAAATGACCGGAAACTACATGAAAACTGCCGTAGAAGGATGAAAAAATTGATTATTTCCACTATCGATAGGAGTTTGGAAATGCAAAGTCGGTCTTGGCCTTGCCGCTAACTTGGAGCATGTGCATGTAAATTTTGGTGCAAATCCGTCGAAAATTGCGGCCGTGCATTCGTTACACACACACAAAGACACACATCTTGCCTTTTATAGATAGAGATACTCCTTTATTTGTGATTCTGTAACCCCAGTCCAATTTCGAGAAAGTATGGTCCTTCTTTTAACCATTAACCTGAGAAAATCTTGTATACAGCTGACAGTATAAGTATTTCTGAACGAGTCCAGAAGCAAGCAGTAATATTCGTTTATATTTTCTCAATCTCACGAATGTATTTAAGAACATGACGCAAGTTATCTAAAAGTTTATCGTAAATTACGTCATCTAGCTTTCTGGGTACAGCAGAGATTAGTGTCTTGGACCGAAGGTGAGAATATCAACGGTTTGAAAATTGACAGTGGAATATGAAAATTAACCTATGACAAAAAAAACAAAAAAAACATAAAACATTCACCCGTCATTTTTTTTTATGCTCCATATTCATTCAGAATCTGGATTATGGTACTCCACAACATCCGCTCATTCACATTCCATAACTTTCCCAGCGATTTCAAATTCATCCTTATAGATTTTACAAGCATATTCCAGAGACCAAAAGTGTAAGACAACCAGTATGCATCAAAACAATTAGTAGTCGCTCTACGGCACGCATACATTTTTTATAGTTATTTAGTAAGCTTATCCTAGTCGGGTTAAAAGTACATTTGGTCGAGAATAAAACCAACCGACAACGGCCTGCGAGATTAACTTCTTGACAGTGACTCTAGATCAGTGATTTTTCAGTCGTGATATTATGACACCCAGGTGTATCGTAGAAAATAGCTAAGAGTGTCGCAAGATTTTCAATTAAAATAACAAAATTAAGAAGAAAAAAAAGAGAAAATCCTGTATTCCCTAATAGGATTCGTTCAACGAGATTGGGAAAATGCACTTAGTATTGAAGTCTTTTATTCGGGAGATTTTACGTGATAATCAGCGAGCCAGAGTAGACTTTGGAACTATTAGATTTGATAACCGCAAATAGAGATTTCAAAAAGAGGAAAAAATATAAAAAAATAAACAAAAACAACATTTTTAAGAATTTTGTGCAATTGGCAAAATACTGATTGGCACATAAAGTAAAATCGTCAAGCCGAGTTCAAATCTGTTCAGTTTCGCAGAATTAACCTAAGAGAAGGAAAACACTGATATCAACACTTTAGAGAAGATAATGGAAAATCATTGAACTAACTTTTTTTTTTTTTTTTACGATGATATTTTCCCCCTGTACAGGGTCCTATAGCAACTCCAGGTAGAATATTACAGATTAAGAGGAACTGTTTATCTGGATATGCGTGAAAGATAACTGTTGACCCTAGACTTGAACAGGCCAAGTTTATAGTGATCAAGGGAAAAACGTCTTGGTAGTTGGTTCCGCAAAGCAGCGGTTAGTGGAAGACAGCTACACGAATGGGACTTAGGTCTCATCAATGAAATAGGGACTGTTTGCTACAATGTCGATGGTATGGCGGGGTTTAGTAATGAAGGTTAGAACTGGTGGAACTAAGTGATATTGCTCGACTGGACACTTTCTATGGAAGTAGCGATAGAACAGTGAAATACTTACGACCTTTCGTCTCTGAAAAAAGAAGTGTAAAATGGAAAATAATTTGTCACCCACAAGGACGTGGAGACGCTTTTGGACGATATCGGACTGGAAAGTGAAGAGTAGGCAGTTCCTAACATTTTCGCCCTGATGTAGCTCATGGAATGGTTCATACTTTTCCCAAGTTAATATAACGAATCCTACTGGAATTGTAATTCGGAACTCCGATTAACAATTCTTAGGTGTTATCCATTACACTACGAGCACATTCAAGTTTACAACACCTGGTATTCTCAAGCGGTCACCATTCAAGATTGTCAGCAGTCTCGACCTTCCTTAACTCCGGTCATCTTAGAGGAACGGCTATTTAAAGTGATATTTCTGTAAGAAAGAAAGTGTCGAATATTAATCTGAAAATTCATGGAAAAATGACATCACTTCATCAGTTTTACGGTCTTCCCTCTTGTTCTTATAACGACATTCACTCGAGGTGGGTTGAGCCGGCTCCAATACTGGAGTTTCATGGGAATTTGGAATTCACAAGCGGTCCGCAACCTGCATGTATAGCACATGAGATTTGATTATAGTGCTGAAGGTTTCATCCACACTTTTTGAAGGGACGATTACAGAGACCTGGTGCACTACGTGCCACAAGGTCCCCAAACAACCCTCCGCAGGTTTTGAATTCAGAGTTTTCCTTCTTCTAGACCAGTTGCCATCCAAGACTATAGACTTTCTGTCCTGCTATTTACCCATAGCTGGAGAGAGAAGAAGAGGATTCATAACTTTCCCAAGGGTATTAGCACGTAAGTGAATGTAATGGATTCGACTGGAATGACAAATTATATGGAGTAGGAGGGTCTATATGAATATTTCAAACAACGAAATGAGCAATAAAAAATAGCACTATATTTCTTGTTTTACAATGCTATTAATTAAATTGATACATCATTTTATTAATTTGGACAACACTGATTGGATTGTTTTCGTCTGTTCGTTTTGTTTTGCTTTACGGCATATCAGCCTCAATGGGTTATTTAATGCCGACAAGATTTTTATTGCTGGTAATATTTTTTTGAAAAAAGTATTGCTACTAATATTTTTGTTTTATCAAAAAAAATTGTTTGCAGGTAATACATATTTTTCTTCAAAAATTCATTGCTGGTGTTATTTTTTTTACAAAAATGCATTGCTGCTATCAAAACCTATTTTACGCTTTCATAGTTCTTTGGCACTTGTTCGGACCTTAACAGGTGCTACCACCCCGGGTCAGAGAGGACCTGGGAACACCTGCAATTAAGAGGTGGTTCCACGTTCCTCAAACCCTCCTGATCAGTGGACTTGCTTTCTGATATAGTTTATCGTCTTACCCAGGACGCGGATGTAGTTTAACGTCTTACCCAGGACGCGGATGTAGTTTATCGTCTTACCCAGGACCCGGATGTAGTTTATCGTCTTACTGACGACGATGAACGAATGATATTATTATTATTATTATTATTATTATTATTATTATTATTATTATTATTATTATTTCCTTTGATTTCTGGCGTTTACACATTTTTTCCGCATCCCGCCCAGGGACCTAAGGTTAGAAATGGCATCATGACACTTTCCTTCGTAAAGTGTGGGCTGTACTTGTGAGAATCATTTTTTGTATCTCTTTGAGGCATGACTTCCTGAAATCCCTTTGATTAGTCTACTGGAATCTTTTCCAACTAATCCTGGGGCTCCAGCTACAACAGGGATTGTTGATGTTCCCATGTGCCACATTTTTGAGATTTCTATTTCAAGGTCATTGTATTTTGGCAGCTTTTTGAATATCTTCAAAGATACATTGCAGTCTGCTGGGACTGCCATATCAACAAGGAGGCACTTTTTTTGTTTGTGGTTTTTAATATCAATGCCTGAACGGTTGGCTTTGATTATTATTATTATTATTATTATTATTATTATTATTATTATTATTATTATTATTATTCCCTATCACCGATTTGACACGCATTTATAGAAACTCGTTAGGTAGGCAAATTGCTGTATTTCTCTATCATATATGCTTTCGATATGTCCGGGGAGGGTAAAATCTTTCATGTTAAGCGGCCCAGAACTTTCAATTTTTTCTTTCTGCTTCTAATTACAAATGTTTTTTTCCTTCCACTTTCTTTAAAACATCTTCGTTTCTTACAATATATTCGTCACTAGTATTCTCAGTATCCTTCAGTAGAACCACATCTCCGTTCCCTTATCTATCATTCATTGTACATTGGTATTACAATAATTGGTATTACAATGATTATAATGATTGATATTACATAGAATTTAAGAATTCTTTTGTTTTTAACGAACTTGTCCTATTTCGTAATAATTTATACAGCGGTTCTTCAGGCATCATTCACTTTTCCTATGCAACTTCGAATTTTGCCATCACATTCTTGTATTAGCTTCATTTTGACATCTGAAATTGTGGGACTCATCTTGCAATTTTTCTCTTTCTGACATCGATGCATTCTTTTGTCTTATACTTTATCGTTCAATTTTCATTACTGTTAGAGAATTAGAACAAAATTATATTACTATTGAAAATTTCTGTAATCATTTAGGAAATTTCATGAAAACTAAGATCTTTTCGTTGAATTAAAGAAGTAAAATATAATATAAAACTTTCTTTAAAATACTTCGTCCTAATTCAAAAACGTTAAATTTGATGAAATATTTCGTCTACTGAAATGTGGCGAGGTTGAATAGATCCTATTCGGTCGTATTAATTAATTCATTTATACATTTTGAAATTACTAACATCGCACCACATATTGAAATGATAAAAAATACGAGGGAGAAATTCAGGCAAAAGAGACCGATTAACCCATGTCATTGTCTTTTTATTTTGGTTATGCTCACCAGAGGTTACTAAACGTTCATTAAAACCTATCATATAATTTGCCTATTTCTCAAATATATTGGCTTATAATTTAATTTTTTTAAACATTCACCGTACTCTTGTTGGTGACAGAAAAATATATGATAATACGAAATTATTTAGAATATATCAGTAACATTATTCCCGCATTTAACTGGAAAATGAACGCATAAAGAATGTTGATTTATATCTTATAAAATAAATTTACATCAGTTATTATTATTAAACTTTTCAACGGAATTAAAATAAATATGTTTTGAATTAACTATAAGAAATGAATTTTGTTGAATTATATATATATATATATATATATATATATATATATATATATATATATATATATATATATATATATATATATATATATATATTTAATTCAACAAAATGAATTTATTTTGCTGTGTGTGTGTGTGAGTGTTTCTGCGTGTGCGTGCATACAAAACACGTCGACAAAATAATACCCTGCCCGGTGACAACAGATGCTGGTGACGCCAGGGGTGGCAGTACCGCCTTAGTCACCGAAATAATATTAACTCCACTGGTTGGCGACTGGCGAGGGTAGGGGGTCACACGTGCTTTTACACATTGTATATAGAAAAAAAATATTTATATGTAAAACATATCTAGATATGGAGATGTTTTGTTTAGTCTCATTTAATACATACTGACACTCACACATACGCACATATATATGTAGACACATATATAATTTATATATATATATATATTATGTGTGTGTCTATATGTACGTGTCTGTGCGTCTGTGTATATGCACAAACATAAAATAAAGTAATATATATGTGTGTGGGCGTGCGTGCGTGAGAGAGAGTGTGTATGTGTGTGTGGTGTGGCGTGGCGTTTCCAGGATATGTATATTTTTAAGAGTGCGCAAGTGAATATCTACATGGGGTTCTATCAACCATCAAACTATACATTGTTTACACGTGGATAAATATAGGTAGCAAATTTCGGTGGTACGAACAGTTCCATGGCAGAGGTGAAGAAATCAGTTTGCAATGGAAATAAACTGCGTGCCCTAGAAAAAAAAATCTTCCTCTTTACTGTAGACGAATGTTAGGCGCCTTCCGTTCACAGCAAGTCATATTTTGGGACAGGTAGCCTTTCATGTGTGTTGGATAAATTCGTTGGATGCCGGAGACTGTCGACTGTATCCAACCGAATGTTTGTTAGGGGAGACAATCGGGCCAATTAGGGCAACGTCTAATTCCATGGCTATTGAAAAGTCTTCAGAAAGAAATATTAATTTTAAAAAATAATTACAAATATTCCAGAAGAGACAAAATCGCAGTGGGCAAATTTAAAGGGGGAAAAAAAAATATACGAAAATGAATAGAGATTATATCTAAAAAGGTGCGAAAAATTTGAAAAAGAATTAAT
>OZ010579.1:55078705-55101205 GCA_963932145.1 Acanthosepion lycidas | reverse complement strand
CCGATTTCAACAAAACTTCACAGGACTACGTAAAATTACCTTTCAGTGGTTCTGACAGCGCCAAAAATTGGAAAAACACAATTGTTTTTGCACGAAATCAATTCGAAAACAGGATTAAGAGGCATCGCTTTCGCGAGAATGAAAGGGGGACAACTCATATCGAGTTATACTTATTATAAAACCCAGGTTATTTGTGTGTGTGTGTGTGCGTGTGTCTGTGTGCGTGTGTGCGTGTGTGTATGTGTGTGTGTGTGTGTTCGTTTATATATGGGATCGGATTTCCTACATTTTTCAACCGATTTCAACAAAACTTCACTTTATTTTTGGCAGGTAGTGTTTCTTATTGTCTTGCACACTTTTTTCTTTATTTTTAAATTCAGAATGCTTTAAAAATTCCATTTACAAGAAAATTGTTTATAATAAAATTCTATTCAATCAGTAGACTCATAACGATTGAAAAAAATGTTTTTGTTTGAGTTTGGGTTTGACCAATTCGTAAAAAAAACAAAAAAAACAAAATCTAATTAAGACATGCGTGTCCGTCAACCTTTGTCAATTATATTTTTCAGTCTTTATGATGGTCGATACTTGATCTATCTCTTACTGTTACATCCCCGGGCAACGCCGGGCTCTACTGCTAGTCTTTAATATATGTGAATTTTATGACGTTTCTTTCGGAAGATACTGGAGTGGTTCACCACGGCATTCTCCACATTGTCAATTCCACTGGTTACCACCCAAGGTTAGAGATCCAAGTTTGTCCTTCTCTTTAACCCATAGGTATGTCCCGGAACGGAAATTTAGATTCATGTCTTTCTATGTTTAGCAATCCGAATGTGGGGGACAAGAAATTTGTTCTGAATTTAATTATAAAATGCTAAATGGATTCATCGTAATTCTTATGTACGTTACTTAAAATCCAGTTTTCTTTGAATGATAAGTCTCTTCATGACATAGACGTTCATGACTCTCCAGATATTCCCTATTTGAGGAAGATGTGGGAGTACATTCACATTGTCTTTTCCGCGGTTTTGAATTCAGCGTATTTCTTCTACTAGACCGGCTTCCACTCAAAGCCATAGAGCGTCATATTTCCTGCTATATAATTCATATGTAGGGGGGGGAACGATACATGCACGCTTTTTCCTGGGTAAAAGAAGCTGCATACATGTGCAAAACACAGTAATGATAAAAAATGTATGATTGTGACAGAGGTTTCAAAAGATTGTTCAATATAAGCATTCCGGTAATTTGATCAGATCCGCGGTTGAGGCGGGGTCTGTCGCTCGGGATGCGGAGATAAAAAAAAAAGAAAAGTTAAATATTCTTCTCTTGGTGATCTCTCTCTCTCTCTCTCTCTCTCTCTATATATATATATATATATATATATATATATATATATATATATATATAAAAGAAAGAGGTTGTAGTGGTTCCAACGAAAGAAAAGTATGTATATTAAAAAGAAGAGAAGGTTTACGGCACCTCTCTTCTCTTCTTTGTAATATATATATATATATATATATATATATATATATATATATATATTTACTCATGGAGCAATGGAGACTTCTGGGGTTATTGGCCCTTGTCCGATAGCGTTCCTTCGGTGTGTTGGCGGGATGGCGTCTCGCTGAAGGGACGAGCCTTGCGAAACCGAGTGGCTCTTGCAGCGAGTCTCACTGGCGCTGGTGCAAGGTTATGCTGTCTTTAGCTTCACTTAAAGTAAACCGAAAATTAAGATTTTGTCAAGGTCATGCTAAAAAACGATGGAGCTGATATTATAAATATGTAATGGCCGTTTGTAAGGTCGATTAGTCAATCCCTGTTTCTCATTCAGATATTTGTTTGTTTAACACCCACAGAGCACACCTGTAGTTTGTACTGCAAATATGCAGAGTGGGTCTTAGTTACAATTCCTGGTAATATGTCATGATCAGATGGCTGAAAATCACCAGTAATATGAAACACTTGATCAAGATGACTTTGTGCTGGCACAACCATTGAGTGCTTACGAACAGTTAAGTCAACTCAAATTCACAAACAAGACTTGTGTCAACATGTGATATGGCTTTGCGCCCTGAACGCGTCCACAGGACGATAACAAGATATATAGATCATTATGAAGTATGATAAAAATGGTTGTTTATGTAGTAACAGAGCTAAAAGTCCTCACAGTGAAACTTAATGGCACAGATTGATATTGAACTCTGTCTCACATACACATTAAGATGTAAAGATCTCGTTTAGTTTTATTGTTCATCGCTGTGTTTGGAAGGAAAGTGTGTAGTGTGTGGGCGTCTCACCATACAACAGTTTCCTTAAGTGACCATGGCTTGTGCAGCAGTTTTTTTGCCAAGTGTAACATTCCCCAGGTCCGACAATGACCATGTTCTCCAGATCTCTTCACACTTGCTATCTTTTCTTTTAAAAATAATTAGATCCAGCTTGAAAGGAACAAGATTTCAAGACGTCAGAGAATCCGAATCACTATCCAAATTATATTTTTATAATACCAGTGTTGGAAATAATATTCTTAATTAGACAATGTTTTTTTTTTTGCTCCATGTATCTTCATCATTAAAGTAATTGCTTCCCTCTGCCTATTCTATAAATACATGGTAATTGTTTTGATGAAGTCTCTGCCATGGTAGCTAGACTTTATAAAATTAATCACAGTACAAGATTCGCGGCAAAGTCTTATCATTTTACAGTTGAAATGGCTAGATGATACCGTAAATTCTATGCTAAGAGTTTCTTCCATTAGACTTCTCGCTTGAGAAACTCTATTCCTGCTTCTTGCTTCCCTCTCAACATTGATTTTCAAAAAATTAAACGCAATGTCAATTATTATGTTCTGTCTTCTTAATCTTGATGTTTTATTGACCTCTTATTTTAATAGTATATTTTTCTTATATTTTCAAACACTCAGTAACTCCTTGCATGCTAGTAGTTTAATTACCGTTCTTGTGGTTAAATGTTTTACATATGCCGAGTGTAACAGCAAAATTGTTCAAATCGTGTAACAGCAAAGTTGTTCAATTATTACATTAAGATTTCAACTGTTGTATCTTAGAAATGATTAAATATATCTTACTGGAATTCTCAGAGTTTTTATTACACTAAAAAATGTATTTAGCTCTAAGTCAAAATGATGATCTCTCGTGCTGATGTGATCCGCTGATCTAGTTTTTTCCTCTCTAATGCTTCCGCTTTTTTAAAAATTATTCACCGTCCTCTTGAGGGTTCATGAATGGCATTTAAAGAGGGAAGCTAGAGTATAAATTTTGCTACCATTACTAAACCCTGAGTGAACTTTTTTCTCTAACTGTTTTTGTTGTTATATTCACAGTAAAAAAATCCAAATTTAAAAAAGAGATACGCTTCTTAGTACAAAGGTAATTTATATTAACCAGAAAGATGGTTACGCAGAATCGTGTCGCTTTTTAAATTTTGATATTGTAACGTAACTATAATAACAAACAAACACACACACACACACACACATACACACACACACACACACACACATATATATATATATATATATATATATATATATATATATATATATATATATATGTTCCCGCATGATGTAAAATGACGCATATATTTTAGGTGCTTAAAATTATTAAATGACTTTCCCTTGTGTTTGTATAATATATTTTTCCAGGCATTATTCGTTTTTTTTTCTTTTCTTTCATGGAGCGATATTTCACCTCTAAATATGTTCGGAAAATTCAACGATCTCATAACAAAGACGATGCGTCGCTAGTGTATGTTGGATAATTCTAATTCTATTCTCTGTTCTGTTTGAGCTATTGCAAATATATTTACAAATATAGTTGCTGTATTATGTTCTGTATAATCAACATTTGTTATCGTTATATTATCTTCTATATGCAAAATATATTTGCTGACATTACTTTTACATTTTCAGCCATATTCCCATGTATATCCTTGTTTGGGAGACTGCGTAGTTTTCTTTCTTCCCCTGCATATAATTTTAAAAATAAAAACAAAACAAAAAATTGTCGCTAAAGATTAACTTGTTTCCCATGACAATTGTTATTTTTTTCTCTGTTTGCGATATAAAAAAGGAAAAGATTTAACTTTTATCTTCTGGTTAATATTCAGAGAATTGATTAAAATGACTCAAGCTTTTTAGCTTTGAAAAAAAAAAACCTTTTGTGTACATTTAATATTAAAGGTGATTCTATTAACCCTTTATTTAATTTTGCCTTTTCATATTCTTTTACTCCCGTTTTATGTTGAATTGATTGCAAACGAACGTGTGTAACACCTGTTTTATTGGTGGATTTTGGTTGTCGGGGATTGTAGGTTAGCATTTTGGATATTTTTTCCCAAAAAATATCCCAGTTATATTGTCAGGTAGAAATGCGATAAGCAGGCGATAACGCTGAGGAAGGAAATGAATGTGGAGTGACATTAAGAAAGAAAAATAAATGTAAAGAAAGAAAGAAAGAAAGAAAGAAAGAAAGAAAGAAAGGAAGAGAGATTGAAAAAGAAAGAAAGAAAGATTGAAAAAGAAAAAAGAAAGAAAAAGAAAGAAAGATAGAGAGAAAAAAGAAATAAGAAAGAAAGAAAGAAAGAAAGAATGAAAATAAAGGTAAGGAAAAGGAAAGAAAAGTACGAGAGTGTTGTTGAAAAGTTATCTACATTACCTATATGCAGAAGTTTAGCCAGATGCCCAAGTATAGGATTTCTTAAAAATCCATTCTTAGATGAATAGAACAATTTTCAGAACCCAAATGCAAAATAAGGAAAGAATATAAATAAATTACCAAAGTAAATGCTTAAGAATTTATTGTTTGATTGGTTTGTTTTTACGGCTTACCAACCTTTTGCAGAATTGCTTAAGAATGAACGAAAAGGAAAAAAAGTCTTCTATTTTTTCATGAGGAAGAATTTTCAATTATTAATTTTATTAATTTTAACTCGTGCTTTTATTGCAACTTCGAATACCTCAATAATAAAGATGTAAATACCTCTACTAGGAACCAACAGCCTGTATGCCGATAGGGAGTAGTTCTGGGAATATATAAAAATAGGAAGAGGAGAAAAAAATTAAAAAAACAAAACAAAGAAAAAAACATTCAATTCGAAAGACAGTAAGACAATTTGTTCTGAGAATGGACCTGACTATTTTAATTATATTATTTTCCTTTCAAGCTTTTCATTTTTTGAACGTAGACCATCTGCAGATCACGTCATCTTTGCTGTTCATGTACTAGCCTCGACCACTGAGATTGAAATTTGTTTAGGCCATAATGTCTTTCTTCGATCGCTATTTCTTGTGTGACCTTATGAACTTTTTGTCGTCCATCTGCTGTCTGTTTTCGTGAGGTTGACTACCTATTTCCATTCCAGTTTGCTGATTGTGTTTGAAATGGTTTATTTTTTCTTGGATTCATTAGGTCGTTTGGGAATCGCGCCATGTAATATTTAACATCATTCTTTTCTGGGCCCTTTGCATGCTTCTCAGCTTTAGAGTTTGTCAGTTAAATTCCAGGTTTCTGTTCTGTAGGTCAATGTTAGTAGAATAAATTAGTCATATGCTTGACTTTTCAAGATGACTGGAAGGTCTTAATTGGTGAAGATGGTGTTCGCCTTCCTGAAGACTAGTTAGCCGAATGGAATGCGGCGTTTGATATTTTGTTGTTCTTTTGAAGCGGAGTCTATTAAAATGTATTGACCTTGTTAGATGTACTGATTGATTTCTTCAGTTTCGTTGTTGTCCGTCTTGATTACTGTGTAACGCTTAATCTTCATGCTGAGGCCGAATTCTAATCTAATCGTGTTGTTCTTGGATAACAATTGCAGCAGCTCGTCGTCAATCTTCGAAAAAAAGTATAATTAATAATATTAAAGCATATTTTAATTTTTATATATTAAGATTTAAATCAAAGTTTATGATGTTGTAATATGGTTTCCCGGTAAAGTAGAGGACTTAAAGTTGTTTTTTTTAAAAAAGAAGCTGGATTTCTCAACATTTCAAGTTACGCTATAAATCCGCAACAAGGTTAATTTCTCATGTCTGATTTGTTTCGAAGTTTGAGTAACACCGTTTTCAAACAAAAGAAAAAAGAAGTCATAAAAATTTTACTTTTAATATTACATATGTACAATACTTTGCAATTTTCTGTTTTCCATAAAACGAGATATATTGAATCACGGAGAGCGACGTAGGCTCCAAATGCCAATATCTGTCAGCATGTAACAAGCAGAATAAGATCAAAGCAATCATCATGCGTCCTACACGCTAATCCAAGGTCTTTTTATCCTCGAAAGCAAAGATTGCGTTCATTTTTTAATATTCCGTGTTGCAAATGGGATGCGTTTCAGGCTGATCTTTGCTGCCAAATAAAGTAGCCACTTTTTATATAGCCACTTCAAACGGATAAAGGTAAACTTTACAAACAAACATTTTACAATGTAGCAGATACTCTTCAATTATAAAATCAGTTCTGGGAAGAGAAAATCTTCGATGAAGTCCGACTTTGAAACGAAGGCAACTGGTTGATGATTTCTCGTGTAGATGATTAAACCAAAAGTGAATGGTACACATTTCCACAAGGAGGGTACCTAAAAAGACTGTGAATGGCTGTAGTGGATTAATTCGGGCACTTTAGGTGTTCCATGGGGTAAATTTGGTGTAATTTCGCTTCTATAGTTTGAACAGCATCTCTACAGTCACGTCCGCTTACCGTACAATTTTTCTAACTGACCTGACAGGTCATCATAATGACTCTGCTGTTCTGCATGTATCGCTTCTACTGCCAAATGACTGACCTTTCGCCTGATTCTAGTTCACCTAAGAAAACACACCACGGGAGTCTTTTGTCAGACATGCGGATGACGTGACCAGCAAGATATAGCAATCAGTCTACCAGCATGGCATCGATGGTGGTTGATTTTGAATGCTTTTGCATTTTGATCTTTCTCATTTAGGTTTCTCAAGTCCAGTAGCTCTTATCGTTCTTTCCAGTACTGGTGGGGGTTTCTAATCTAACATTTTCTTTTGAGAAATGTCGAACGTCACGATTATCAAAAAAGTATAATCTAAAGAGAAAAGAACATGGTGTAATTAGAGAAATCAGAATTCTTTCTCTTCTATGGGTCGTATACCTTCATGGCTTTCGATACTATCCAATACTTTGTAGCCCTTATAAAAAAACATCATCAGAGAATAATATATGGAGACTGATGAAGTTTTAATTGCGATTTTCTAAGCGCGAATTAGATGTGGCACACGGACGAAAGAATGTGGCCCCCAGTAAAGAGGGAACACATTACTCAGTCGTAAATGATCTATTAGGTTGGTGCAAAAATAATGACGTAATCATGTCGTTTTTTGACGTATTTTTTAACGTAAAAAACGACATTATTACGTCATTTTTGCACCAACCTATTAGAAAGATAAGCTTTCTAACCATTACACCACGTCGAGGGGTGCCTGATAAAGCTTTAATAAAATTGGAAAATGTAAAATGAGGAACATTTCCTATTTGTTCTTTATCTTACCAGTCTGTTGGATTCCGACCATATTTGATCAGTATTTGATCCGAGTACAGACACATAACCCCCATATATATATATATATATATATATATATATATATATATATATATATATATATATATATATATATATATATTCCTACATGTTTCATTGAATAATATAAAAATTATATTCCGTAAAATCCTTGTCGAAAACACAATTATACTTCAACATGAAAACAATAAACAAAAAATAAAGTCCTTGAAGCAATATACAGCAAACAGTTGAAAACTAAACTAAACAAAATCAACTATGGAATCTCTACAAATATCCTTAAATGTCTATAATTGGTAACAGAAGCCAATGGTTTATACCAACGGCTTCCCATACTTAATACATCTGAATTCACTCTCGCGTGGTCATGTGTGACGTCATGAGCTGCGGTACGATTTTCGCTTCTAGCGTCTTATATGCATGTCTTTATCGTTGCTGGGAAATCATCCATGTAAACAATCACAGACTATCATCACTGTCTTGTCCGTATATTGCTTAATATGTTGTACAGTAATTGACATCTTTGATAATGGCTTTTGTAAGCCGAAAGTTTAGATTGGATTATAAATATATATATATATATATATATATATATATATATATATATATATATATATAAAAGATTCAATATTGTGATTTTCTTTCTTTGTTTAATGATAATGTTATTAAGCTTATCAGACGTTATGAAAAGAATTTGCATAAAATAAATAGACAACACTTGTCTATGTTATTTAATGAAACATGTATGAATGAAAAAATGCTGCCTAAAGACACACGCAATATATATATATATATATATATATATATATATATATATATTAAAGAAAAACAGATCACTTTAAGGCTCCATTGTAATAGTTTATTTCAACAGAGACCTTTTAAAGGACGTTGGATCCTCAGACATCACTTCCAAAAGGTGAAACGAAAAATGAAATGAAAATTTACATTTTTGACGTGTAGTATTACGTTTATGCAATTTAACAGAGAGGGTAGCGAGGCGTGGTGTGAGTAAGGTTTGTAGGTTTGTTTTGGGTATTAAAATAACGTACATTGAAAAATGGTATATCCATCGGTCGACGTAATTACACAATCTGACAAGAAATTGTTCGTAACACCGGTTGTTATATTTTTTATAGTATTTGGTCTAGTTTAAAGCTTTGAGTACTTTTTGTCTCCAAACTTCCCAATTTTCTAATGTTTTTTTTTTCTTTTTCTTAATTGTTAAATAAAGTGCACGAGCACGCGCACAGACACAGACACACACGCGCACACACAGAGACACATACACGCACGCATATATACCGGGTGTAAAAGCAAAATGGCGCAAATCGTGTGACAGCAAAGGATAGTTGTCCATTCCATAAAATGTTTGATACCTAAAGAAAATACGAAACTATTGGAGTTTCAGTTTTTCAGATAAGACTTTTAGCCATCTTGACATCATTGGTCGTAAGAATAACTGAAAAACACTTATTATTATTATTAAGCTAGAACAAGTTAAAATTGTTTTGTGTCCACACAACTATGTCTTCCCAGCTGAGCAATGTTGAGAGGAAGAAGAATATTCAGGCTTTCCGTAGTTGTACCAATATCCATACTCTGGTTCCACCTTCAAATCCATTCAAAAACCATCAAGAGACCAGTTAAAAACAGTAAAGAGAAAATACTAATCATGGGGTCATAACAGCAAGAGGTATAATCTTTTCAAATTAGAGCTAAATACATTCTTATTGTTCAAAGTAGTGTCCAATAATGTTATAAAAACCTCACAGTATTCCAGTAAGATATCTTAAATCCTTTCTAATATATAACATTTCAAATCTTAAACTAACAATTTGACAATTTTGCTGTTACATCTGCCACCCCTACACACACACACACACACACACACACACACACACACACACATATATATATATATATATATATATATATATATATATATATATATATATACACACACAAACTGTTTCGCTGTTTCACAGCTCATCAGTGTGTCTAGACATCCGATTGTCTCAAGACGGGATCGAAATCTGACTGATTTGGTATGACTCGGAGATTTTAGCCCTAAGCAAATATATATATATATATATATATATATATATATATATATATATATATATGCCAGATGTTTCTTGTGAAACTTTGCGAAATAGAAAATGCTATGACTCGTCGTCTTCAACGAAGCAATTTATTTCAATATCATTGGCTCATCATTTTTCTTGGTTGTACAATCTTTCTAGCAACATGCATCTTTTCTCAATTGTATATCTGTAAACATATTACCCGCAGCATTGCCTGCGTCCCACTTCTTATTCTTTTGCTCAAAACGACCACCCGTGGGGTATGTCCAGTCTTCAATGGCCGACTCATCGGAATCCATTCAACTTACGAATTCTGTAGTTTGTCCACGATTCTAATACAAAAGTAGGGGCCACTTAGGTTTTTTTTTCATTTCTTCTAGTCCAGCGGGTAGAGATGCGGGTAGTCGGGGTCAGTGGCGATTTGTTATCATTTATAAATGGATGGCTACTCTTTTGGTACCCGTTACGGTTACAGCTACAAAATCCTTCCATTAAAAGCTGTACAGCATTGCTTTGATAAAAGGAAAATTTACTTAATATAACGAAAGCCTAAAAAAAACAGAAAAAACGTTACGGTTGGACTCTTTCTAAAAACATAGAGATTAAATTATAAATGAGAAAATGATTATAAAATTCCACTACGTTATAAATTACGTTATTATTATAATATTATAATTCTGTTCGTTCCTCAGTTTGCGCCTACGTTACTGCCATTTCCTCAGATAAATAAATAACCATTTCTTCTTGACTGCGACAACAGACGGAAGAAAAGCTATATCAAATCCGGTATTTGGATTCAGGGAAATAAAGAAACAAAGAAATAAAGGAAGAAATAAATAAATAAATAAATAAATAAAGAGCAGGCGATAACATAGTCCTGTGTTTAAGGCCTGCTTCAGTGAAATAGAAAACTTTCTGAATTTAGAATATTTTCATTTGCACCCTCTTCCTAATATTAATATTTGTAACTGTTGTTGTAATATTCTGTTAAAGTTGATAAACATTTAAAGAAGCAGTAATGGAATTTCCAGAGATATTTTATAGTCATGGAACTCACTGTGAGCTTATTCAATTAACTTAATAATTATGATACATCAGAAAATGAAAATAGGAAAACCGTTTAAATTTCTCGGGTATTTCTGGTAAATATTATTATTATTGTTGTTTGTGTGTTATGTTTCCTGCTTTGTTTCCTGTAGAGGCTAGTGCAAACTATGGTCTTGAGGCCCTATAGGAGAAGTGTCATTTAATTGATAGCGCTTTTCTTAGTATATGGGATGTTCCTGGCAGTTTTAGTTTGTTACCTGAGACGCTATTAGTAAAATTGTCCATTGGTACACTCTCAGTCTTCATTCGCCACATCCTGTTAATCTCGATCTCCATGTCCTTGTATTTGGACAATTTGTCTATAATTTTTATGGATTTGTTTCTCTCAGACGGGACTGTTATATCAATCATGATTATCATTATTATTCTATTTCCTTGATTTCTGGTATGTACACATTTCTTTCCGGGTCTCGCCAACAGACCTAAGGTTAGAAATGGCATGATGACATTTTCCACTGAAAAAAACAAAAAAACAAACTACATAGATGAAGCCCTTCCTAAGGTGTGGTCTGCGCTCGTGAGAAAAAACAAATGTTTTTCTTTAAGGCATGGACTTTGAGGAATCCCTTCAATTAGTCTATCGGAATCTTTTCCAACCAATACGAGGGTTCCAACTACAAGAGGAATTGTTGACGTTCCCATGTGCCACATTTTTGAGATTTCGATTTCAAGGTCCTTGTATTTTAATAGTTTCTTAAAGATCTTCAAAGATACGTTGCAGTCCGCAGGAATTGCATGTCAATAAGCAAGGAATTGTTTTGTTTGCGGTCTCCAGTAACCATGTGTGGGCGGTTAGCTTTGATTGTTCTCTGTGTATTGTTTAGTCCCATAAAATTGTAACAGGTTCTGTCCCCGTAATCAGGTCTGTGTGGTTATTATTATTATTATTATTATTATTATTATTATTATTATTATTATTATTATTCACAGCATATGATTTTGCTTACTGGTTAGAAATCTATTTTCACGTCAGCTCTTGTGAGTTGATAATATAAAACATATTTTTTTTCTTTTCACCAACAGGTGGAATTCAAATCTTTTGGAAGAATTCATGCTATATCTGGTGGAGTACCCTTTTTGTAATGTCTCTATTTCCAAATCGTAATCCAATATTTGCAAGTTGTTTCCATTTCATTTGTACAGGTCTTCAATAAACCAATGATAATCTTAATCTCAGCATACTTTCAGATAAGCACTTAATCAATGTATGGGTAGATGGCCATAACCAGAAGCCTTAGGTCTCATGTAATTTTCCCCTGATTCTTAATGTTCATCTGTTTTCGGATTATTCTTGCTGTTTCTATGAACGATTTCACTGGGCAATTAAAGCAATTTTCTTTATCCATGACTCTATTCTGTCAGTCACGGTACCAATTCCACTAATAGCAACTAGTATGATAGGAACATTCTTCAACTTTCAAAGCCTCCAACGTCTCCTAGTTGGTTAAATTCACTTATTTCATTTAGTTCTGTCTTTGTATAAAAAAGAACACAACAGATGAACGATTAACCCATGTTCCTCTATATTTCTGTATTGAAAAATCTCCCCAAATCTTTCATGATTTTTTTCTCGGTAAAAATACCATTTACCACATCACTTACAATTATATATGTATTTTACAACAGTAAAATTCCTGGAATTTCCATATCAGTAAATTCAAAAATGCTCTCATTTAGTTTTTTAAAATTCAAACTTAGCGTTGCGACTGCACTCTCTAAAATTTTCTGTTAACAATAACACACTTCAAACTTCATTACATTTATTTTCGTCTCGGCTATTACAGGAATTTTACCTAAAACGAAATATATATATATATATATATATATATATATATATATATATATATATATATATATATATATATAATGAAAAGTTTAATTAACTTAATAACTTAAATATCAAATTTATCCCGACTTCGAAGTTTCTTGCTAAAATTTCCAGTCCACAGGGGATTCTAGTTAGAAGAAAGAGGGTGCAAATGAAAATATTCTAAATTCAGAAAGTTTTCCATTTCGTTGAAGCACGGCTTAAATACATGACTATCTTATCGCCTTCTCTTTCTTTCTTTCTTTCTTTCTTATTTTCTCTCTTTCTTTCTTTCTTTCTTTCTTTCTTTCTTTCTTTATTTATTTATTTATTTATTTCTCTAAATCCAAATACCGGATTTGATATAGCTTATAATCCGTCTATTGTCGCAGTCAAGAAGATATTTACATTTTCTTAAAAAAATCTTACATATATATATATATATATATATATATATATATATATATATATATATATATGTATTACATGAATCATTCATACAAAAAACAGATATAGAATACTATATGAATGATTTATGTAATGTAAATTGAACTGCAGCACATATTTGATAAATATATATATATATATATATATATATATATATGAGAAAGATTTTTAAATATATATATATATATGTGTGTGTGTGTGTGTGTGTGTGTGTAAAGACAAAAAGTAAAAATTATCTTAGCCAACGCGTTTCGTCCTGTGATGTTCCTTCTCAAACGCTCATAAATATACATTAGGCAAAACGAAAAGTCTAGGTATATTATGGTGGATGCTAATTTATGTAATTTAATGTCGAATAAAAAAAAATCGGACTTTCTTTGTTGCATTTTTATTATAATGTAATTACTATTTTTCTTTATTATTTAACTTGGGATTAATTTATGTATTATATATTTTAAGTAATACAAACATTTGAATTTAATGTTTTCTTTCAATTTAAAAAAAAAAATTATAGTCATGTATATTGGCTTGGGAAAGAGGCATTTATTTCAGGAACGGAGATATTTGAAAAAATTCAGGTCTCAGATTTATATTTTGGTTAAATTTGATAGCGGCAATCTTAGGAAATTTCCGTTAAAGTAAGTTACTTTCTAATAAGTGTGGCAATTTTAAATCAACATTAAGGTTGAAGTCATTTCTATGTTAGGTTAAGGTATATGATATACTCTTGTATGTAATGTCCTTTTTGAGTTCATAGGTATGTTTTTTTTTTAAATTTCGGCAAGTTTCCCAATATATATATATATATATATATATATATATATATATATATATATATATATATATGTGTGTGTGTGTGTGTGTGTGTGTGTGTGTGTGTGTGTGTGTGTGTGTGGTGTGTGTTTGTGTGTGTCTGTGTTTGGTGGGGACGTTCTATGCTTGTTGTCCGTGTGTGTGTTTTCCAGCCTATTCCCATACCACCCCCATTCATCAGTTTTCAATTTTCTAACATGCCTCGCCTGCATGTTGGAAGCGAACTCGTCAGCTGGACACTCCGCTTCAAGTTGGTGCCCATCAGGAGTTCCGAAGAGGCGAATTACAATAGAAACCTCCTCATAGGCACGTCCTTCTGATGCTACGCACACACCAACGTGTATAAAAAGAAGGCCCACATAAAATTCAATATTGTCACCGTCTTCCGTTTTTGAAGACCTTCATTGACATCGTTAATGCGTTTCATATATTTGCATGTCTTGAATCACTCTTTCATATGAATTGTTGTTGTTGTTCAGCTGTACAGAGACGTCTCCCTATATATTTATTTCATATATCAATAACTCGTCAATATCCAGATCTAACTGATCAAACATATACTTATTAATACATACACTAGGAAAAAATAAAAGTGCGATTCTCCGAATATATTTCAGTTCTTCCAAGATTAAAATATTACTAACATAGCTGGATAATATTAAATTATCAATACATGATATATTCAAAAATCCCCAAAACTGTATAGAAATTACTCAGACCTCTTATTTACACACTGTTTTTACTCTTTGGGCTATAGTACAGGCATGTACTGTCGCTAGCATATGTTCCTACAAGTACTAGATTGGCGACAAGGTTTTTTCATTTTACAATAGATGCAATCGTAATTTCTGCGCTAGTAGTTTTTTCTATCATACTTCTCGATTGCAGAACTCTCTTTTGCCTTATTGCATACTAGTCAACTTTGATCTTCAATAATTTAAATGCAATGTCAATCGTTGTTTACTGTCTTTTTAATTCCTCTTCTTTTAGCGTTCTCTCGATTTAATAGTTTTTTTTGTCTCATATTCTATTAAATTCAATAACACCTTACATTTTAGTTGCTTTCTAGCCTTACTTGGAGTGAAATGATTATAAAGGAAGGTAGCGAAATAAATAAGAAATACCATTTTTTGCATCAGTTAACGTTAAACAACGAAATCTGTAGTAGGGCTGCGTTAAGAACCGTCTCAACGTCTCAATACTTGTTAACTTGGTAGAGTTTCCTCGATCATATATCCAGGGACGTTGCCGAACATCTGACGTATTATATGGAACTGACATTCTCATTTTTTTTTCTAATTCCTTTTCAGCGAGTGATAGAAAGTAGTGGGGACCACTTCTCGTCCAATTTCAACTATGTTCTTTGCTCTCACAGTATTCAATCTAAAGTGAGCAACTTAATTTAATGTAAATTAGGGAGGTTTATAATTAGTGACTTTGATCTCTAATTATAAAACTCCCTTATTTACATCTTCATAATCTTTCGCCTAAATAATGACCGATGAAAAGGTCGAAAGTACTAGAACCCCTCCTATTTTCATTTTAACTATAGATTGTCCATTCACGGATTTTCATCTGACGGAACCTAATTAACTGAGTAAAAGATGCAATTGCACACACACACACACACATACACAGAGAGAGAGAGAGAGAGACACACACACACATATATATATATATATATAGGAAATATCAATGTTCATATATATATATATATATATATATCCGAAAATCCTTAGTTTCTGAATTATTAATTTAAAGATTACGTTAGATGGGGTTGTTAAATGTACAATCCAAGATACAATACATAAATCCTTTTAGAAACTTTTCTGGCAGCAAAACAAGGTAACATACCCATATATATCCAAAAGGCCAACGTTGTACCTCAAAGCAGAAACTCATAATACATGTGCAAAATGTCTTCCGCTTGCACATATCAGAACATTGATTGGCGGACAATTTCCAGTATTTTCACACGGTGTCGATTTTTTTTGCAGGCCCCCATAACACGTTGATGAAGCGTCTCTGCATTGTTAATGTTTGCTGTTTTAGATGTCCCCACCGATAAAAAAAAAAAAATAAAGATTCAGGTCGGAATAGGTCCTCCGCTACATATCCATCTTTCATGGTAGAAGTCAGCCAGTTCATCGCGAAAAATGTGTCTAAATTGTGCTCCAGCCCCATTATGAATGAATCACATGCGTCTTTGTATTAGCAGAGTTACATCCTCTAGCTGGTTTTGAAGGGTGTTCGAAATAAAGTCCCCGTAGAAAACTTCTGTAAGACGTGCTGGGAAAGCAGACAGTCACCTAAAATGGAAGGCCATTTAACTGATCCTGCATGTATTGCACTATGGGAATTCCAATCCGCCCACAAATGCTGGTTGTGTAAATTTATTATTCAATCAATTTCAAATGTTGCTTCATCCGTCACTGAAGAGACAAACAGCAGATCAGCAGTTTGTGCAATAAACCATCAAGTTATCCCGTGTGGAGTGGTCAGAGGGCGAAAGACTCTGCACACATTGCAAATGATACGATTACAGGAGCTGCTCTTGAACTATCCTCCATCAGATGTATGGCATGCTAGAGCCACTTGACGTGTGCTGATAACTATATCATCACCGACACCCTGTAGAAGGTCTTCTTCTTGTTCAGGTGTACAAGCGAATTTCGGTCTTCCTCGATCCGTAGTTTGTGGTGCCACAGATTCTGTCTCAAAGACAAACAAAGGTTGGATGACTCGGTAAACTCTAGTATTACACACGTTAAACGATGAAAACACGGCGCCATCTACCATAAATTTCTTTAAACTTCATAACTTAAAGCGAAGAATTTGCGGGCATATATTTATATGAACTTTTGTCTTTGTTTTGGTGTGAGGAACGTGCCCCCAATGTTTGTAAAGTTATTTTTGATACACCCTGTATATAAATTGTATCAAAAACGATTGACAAGGTTCTGCAGTTAATATTTTCATTTAATTTTTCTTGTGTTTTTAAAATTTCCTCCTTTAAATTATATAGAAATTGTGCGAATGTTCTGTATATCCAAGCAGTTTCGGCTATACTTTTAGCCATTATCAAGTATGATATTATTTTTTACATTTAACTGAATGTATGGAATTTTATGTATGTATATAGAGTCTATAGGAATGCTTTATTTTCCAGAGAAGGTCAGCAATTAAATGTATTGCCAGCAGCTAGTGTATGACAAAGTAAAGGCGGAGAATCCTGCATTGGCCAATCGAGTTCAGGCTTTGTTTCATCAAGAAAATGCGAGCCCACACACTTCCAGGTGAACGTGTTGGGATTCTTCCATGTTCACCATACATTTATAGGTGTTGCCACGAGTGACTACGGCCTATCCGCACAATGGCACACTTCTTCCCTGACCAGCGATTCAACACATTGATGAAGTGAAAGAAACTACTTTACATGTATTTTTTTATTCAAACTCAGCGAAATGGTATCTGGGACAGCGTTTGCCTCCTATCGTAACTGTTCGTGTTTCAATTCGCGGTAGTGGATGCGAAGAGCTGATGAGTCCAAAATATTGGAAGAAACGGCCGTCCAGTTCTTTCTGCATTCTGTTGAGGTTTCTCTTAAACTCGATGAATTAATTATGATATATATATATATATATATATATATATATATATATATATATATATATATATATATATATGTATATACATATACATACATATATATATATATATATATATATATATATATATATATATATATATATATACTGAGCTCTCCCGTCGATTCAGATCAGTTCCTAAGAACGGACAGCTCGACACCAGCATATGAAATTTGATTATAGTGGTGAATGTTTTGTGCAGAACCATCCACACTTTGTGAAGGGCCGAATTACCAAGACCTGGTGCACGGCGTACCACAAGCTGCACGAATGACACTCCACAGGTTTTTAATTCAGAGTTGTCCTTCTCCTAGTTTATGGTACCCAGTGTCTCTCTCTAGCTCTCTCATTCTCTCTCCCTAACCTCCCCTCTCTCTCTCTCTCTCTCTCTCTCTCTCTCTCTATATATATATATATATATATATATATATATATATATATATATATATATATATATACTGAGAGAAATGGGAGAGATTGAGTGAGTGAGAGAGAGCGAGAAAGAGAGCTGTAGAGGGAGAGAGATAGGGGAGGTAGATATATAAATGATCGCTATTCATGCCAGGCAAATATGCATCCGAATGTTAGTTTTCGGAGATTATACCTATTCTTACTTGAAAGGAATTTACAATATCATTATTAACATTATTTACACTTTGACTAATGTCCCCATGTTACTTTTCACAATGTCCCCGTCGTACTGCCCACCAGCCTTTTTGTTTAAGATGTCTGCTGGTACAAGTAGCCTTTTAGTGGATTTCAAACTGAACTCTTTATTTCATCAACTGCTACTTTATTGGTAACCAGGTTTCTACAACATCCCTGCAGGTACTCTCCAATTCTGCATTTCTCCGTTTATTGTGCCATGACAATACTGGATCTCCTGCACAATTCCTGTTAAACTTGATTCTCTCTGACGTTCCTCCTGTACCTTACTCCAACTGGTATAGCTGAGAACTTTCACCGCTGTTTCGCTTTCATTTTCTAATAATGACTCTCACATGCTATTTATATCTATACTAGGCCGAGTGAAGATGCCGTAATAACCTGTCATATACTCTCATTTTCTCAGATATCCGCTTCTCTAGGATTCAAGAATATTTCTTAATTCAGCAGGGGTTGGTAGGTATTTATTTTACGACATACAAGATCACCGTCTCATCTCCATTATATATTATTATATATGTATTTGTCTGTCTGTGTGTGACAAAACATAGCTTTAAGGAATACTATATTTATGGATAAATGTGCTCACTATCACAGATAGTGCGTATGTAAATAGAAAAGTTGACACTTAGGGCAACAACAAGAGGCTATATATATATATATATATATATATATATATATATATATATATATATATATTGCGAATGTGAACAATGTTAAGAAATATTGAATGAGTCTATGTGAAAGCGTTGTTGACGTCTGCCCAATCTACACACACACACACACACACACACACACACACACACACATATATATATATATATATATATATATATATATATATATATATGCCAGGTTCGGGAACCATCAAAATTTTTACAGAAAATATTCGTCCTCCGAATATTTTCTATGAAAATTTCTCGGACATTCATGCTGGTAAATGTTGTTTAATACTGTTTATTATAAACAGAACATTTAGTTAAAAATTTGTATTTATAAAAACAATGTATAAACATGTCTTAAAATAATTGTCGGACTTTGTCCATATAATAATGTGTGTATAATATATATATATATATATATATATATATATATATATATATATATATATATATATGTGTGTGTGTGTGTGTGTGTGTAATGAATTTCAGCAGCAATCACTCATTTATTCATGTTTCATTAAAGACGACTGAAAAGGTACTGCGATTGAGATTTTAATTTAATTTTTCTTCTGTTCTTAAGTGTTTCCTTTTCTGGATATAATGTATGTAAAAATTGTCCAAATTTTCTGCATATTCAAGAGCTTTCGTCGATTCTTTTAGCAATTATGAAGTGCGAATTTTATTTGTTTATTTTCTTTTAAACGAATATATGGGTTTTAGACATGTTTAGTGGAACAGAATTGTTTCATTTTCTAAACACTGTCAACACATTGTGGCCGTAAACATAGTTGATGTTACCGACTGTTGGATTTTTCTTTTTTGCAGACTTTATTCCAGAAAGGGAAACACTTATACGACCAGATGAAAACTCAATCTCAGTGCCTTGTCAGTTGTCTTTAATATAACATTATACATACATACATACATACATACATATATATATATATATATATATATATATAATATATATATATATATATATATTGATTATAGGTGCTGTTTAACTTATAATTACATGAATCATTCATACAAAAAACAAATATAGAGGTTAATGATTTGAATGGCGAGAATACATCGTCGCAAACAATTTCAATAAGTTACACTAACCCCGAACCTTATGAATTTATAAACAGGGATCATATCATTCATACACAGGTTCGGGGTTAGTGTAACTTATTAGATTAGAAACAAACATGCAATATATTTCATTATTATTATTATTATTATTATTATCATTTTTATTTTCTTTGCTTTCTGGGGTTTATACATTTCTTTCCGGGTCCCACCCAGGGACCTAAGGTTAGAAATGTCATCATGACACTTTTCACTGACAAAAAAAAAAAAAAAAAAAAAAATTACATAGATAGAGCCCTTCGTAAAGTGTGGGCTGTACTTGTCAGAACAATTTTTTGTATCTCCTTGAGGCATGGGCTTCCAGGAATCCCTGCAATTAGTCTACTGCAATCTTTTCCAACCAGTCCTAGGGCTCCAACTACAACAGGGATTGTTGATGTTCCCATATGCCACATTTTCGAGACCTCTATTTCAAGGTCCTTGTATTTTGACAGCTTTTTGAATATCTTCAAAGATACATTGCAGTCAGCAGGGACTGCCATATCAATAAGGAGGCACCGTTTTTGTTTGTGGTCTTTAATAACAATATCTGGTCGGTTGGCCTTGATTGTTCTGTCAGTGTGAATTGTGTAGTCCCATAGAATTGTAACAGGTCCTATCTCCGTAACTGGGTCTGGGTGGTGTTGGTACCAGTTTCTTTCAGTTTCCTTCCCGTAGAAGTTGCAGATTTTCCAGTGCAGATATTGGCCCACTCTGTCATGTCGGGTTTTATATTCAGTGGGTGCCAACATCGTGCAACCTGATACAAGATGATCAATCGTTTCTGGATATTTATCACAGAATCTGCATTTTGGGCTGACACAATATTTTAGTATATGTGCTTGATAATTCCTAGTTAGCAAGCATTGGTCCTGCGCAGCAAAGATAAAACCTTCAGTTTCCGCTTTCAACCCTGCACTGCGTAGCCACTGATGGGTACGGGTTTTGTCTACATCAGCTTGGTTGATACGGGCAGAGTATTGGCCATGAAGCGGTTTATCTTGCCATCGCTTCTGTATCTGGTCGGTTGCATTCGTCTTTGCTGTCTTTTTCAAGTATTTTGCAGTTTCAGCCGGTGTATTGTGCTGTAGTTGCATCTCTACGCCCATTTGAAGCTCCAGTTTGAATTTGTTGGCTTCTTTCATTACGGAGTAAAGACGCTTACTACTTTCATGTTCCTTGACGCATACCATCATCCAGTCTTCTGTAGTTTCCAAGTATTTTTGGAGGCCAATTGTTGTAGTTTTGTAGGACAGTTCTAGTTGAACTAATCCTCTGCCTCCTTCGGATCTGGGCACATACAGACGATCAACATCAGCTTTGGGATGATGCATGCGATAGCAAGTGAGAAGCTTTCTCGTTTTGGCGTCCATTCGCTTAATTTCAGCTATGGTCCAGTTAAGGACATTAAAGCTGTAATGCACCACTGGGTCAGCCAATGTGTTTATAGCTGATATTCTATTTTTTGAGTTTAGTTCAGTATTTAGTATCAGACGTACACGCCTGTAGTACTCTTTTCTTATTTTTTCTTTCATTTGGGGGTGTTGTATGCCATCTCCTTCGCTAATTCCTAGGTACTTATAAGCTTCTTCATGCTCCAATTCCCTAATCTTTGTGACAAAATCTAAATCTATTGAGGGTGTTTCTGTAATTCTACAGAATAATAATAATAATTATTATTATTATTATTATTATTATTATTATTATTATTATTATTATTATTATTATTAATAATAATAATAATAATAACAATAATAATAATAATAATAATAATAATAATAATAATAATAATAAGAAGAAGAAGAAGAAGAAGAAGAAGAAGAAGAAAAAGAAGAAGAAGAAGATAAAAACGATAACAGGAACTCTTTCGTGAAAAGAATATTTGAAAATGATTAAAGCGAAATAGAGCTAGAAACAAAAATTTTTTTGTTAATGGACTCTGAAAGCTGAAAGTACTCAAACATTGTATAATTTGCATTTAAATATGTTGCGGAAATCAAGAATATGGTCCGAAACTTATAAAAAACTATCAGACTTCGTCTGCTCGCTATCGTTTCGCGAAGTAAGATACTTCTTGAAATCTTTGAAACAAAAATTTTAAATGAACATTTCATTCACAGATTGGCTTGTTATAGTTAAGGAAAGTTTTATAAATAGATGCCAACTTGTTGAAGTCCGAGTAAAATGCAAATTTCAAACACTTTACTGGACTATGTATGACAATTGTTTGTACTGAAAATATGGATCTACGTATATCAAATCGTTTTTAAATTACGTGTTAGCAGAAGAAGTTTTGTTGAAATTTAAAAGGTAAACTTAATATTACTTCAATACTTAAAAGCAGCGATCAATTTTGAGTTCTTCTGCAGCTTATTGATGTCTATCACACCCACTCCTTCCTAGCTATTGTGATGATGGTGAAACCAAGAGTCTTCCACAGGAGCTAGCTTAAATGCCGCCCGATAGTGTGGCTTTTCAGGTAGCCTAAATTTTTAGCTAGCGCCTAAATTTTCTAGGGCTTTTGAATGGAATATAAATCATTGAAATTGGATCAGTTGGGGTGGAGGAGTTGCTTGGAC
>OZ010579.1:55068705-55076205 GCA_963932145.1 Acanthosepion lycidas | reverse complement strand
ATATCAGTTTGTATGCAGATGTGAGAATGCGTATACATATCTACATCTATATAGACAAATATTTCGTCCAGATTTCTCTCGAACATAACGCTGGTTACAATGAATAAATTGTCGTCTAAATTAAGCAAAAATCAAAATAACACTGATATCTCATTTTAACAGATATATTTACAAAACTTACACAAGAGTATCTTGTAATAGTAAAGAGTAAATTTATTCAATAAAATCGCCATTTGGCTTCAATCACAATCTCCGAAAGACTTCGGAATCTCCTGCATCTCTTCTGGACGGTCTCCTTGTTTCGTTGGTGAATGCTGCTATAATCCTTGTCTTTAGTTCATCTTTGGTGTTACAAGGAGTTTTGTTGATCCCTCGCTCAGTTGCGCCCACGTATAATAATCAAGGGGAGTTAGATCGACAAATATAAGGAGTGATGTGGTCGCAGAAATTGTCTGACAGTCATGACTGGATTCTCCTGAGTGTGTGGTATGGTGCAGAGTCCTGTTGTCAGACATAGGGTCTTCTAGCATCCATCATCTTAGCACAGGGAAGCACGACCTCCTCAAGACATTGATGTAGGCCTCCGTGTTGAGTCTGAGGCCTTTACCAATAAATTCAGGAGTTCTTTTCTTATCAGAACGATAAGAGTAATTTTTCCGACCTGCCGGGCCTTCGTAACCATTATTAGACTCATCCAACTCTTTTCGCATTCTCTGCACTATCCTCAGACTGACATCCAAACATCCTGAAATATTCGTATTTGAGCTTCTGGCGTGAATTCCAAGCATTACAGCGTGCCGTTTCCTGCTTTCTGGCAGAGTGAACTGCTTCATGGGATTCTTTTTCTCTCAGATAGTGCACAACCGACCCTACTATACGGTGAAGTTGACAAAATCAAAAACAGACAACGCGCATGCGCAAAATTAAAAATATAATATGGCGAAAATTTACCCGTCACACCCTATGTATCGTGGATTTGTCTTTGAATATCACTTGCTCGTATGCTTAGGTAGGTACAAAGAATTAGTTTAGAAAAAAAGGACATATACGTGGGAGTTCATTGCTTATCGAACTTATTACCTCGTATTAATCATCCTCTAGAATTATACTGTTAAGTTTTCCGATGAAAAGATATCTTCTGTTTTTCTCCGTGTGTCCGTCCGTTTGCATGGCTGTCCGTCTGTTTGGCTTACGAAGTACGATCAAATGAGATCGCCTTCTCCAAGAAACACTCCGCTACAACTGAAGAAACATAGGTATGCCCGATTAAAATTAGTTCGTGAGTATAAGATAATCCTGAATCATTTTGGGAAAGAATTTTATGGACAGATGAAGCAAAAAATCAACTAAGTGTGCGTAATTCAAAGACTCACATTTCGAGTAAAGACGGCAGGGCTCTTGCACACAATCCCAACGGCGAATTTTGGTGGAGGCAATATAATGATTTGAGGATTTTTTTTTCTGCTAATGCTAAAGGTAATTTAGAGATAATAGATGGTAGAATTAATTAAAAAATATATCAATATGTTTTGGATTCTAATTTGTTTGGGTCAGTAGTAAAGATGTTTGGACTCCCAAAAGAATGGGTTTTGAAAAAAAATAATGATCCTAAAAAAACGGCTAAATCTATGAAAAAATGGCTTATCGAAAACAATTTAAGTACACACGAATGACCACCACAATCTCCAGATCTGAATCCAATATAGAATTTGTGGCGTTTATTAAAATTCAAGTTAACAAATGAGCTCAGAACAACACCCTAATGATAATAATACGGAAAAATGAATGGAGTAAAATACCAACGGAGTCTTGTAAATCACTGGTTAGAAGCCACATAAACAGACTGATTGTGGTTGAAATGTGGAAGGGATATGCTACAAATATTAAATAGCTATAATAATGCTGTAAGAATATTTTTTTCGCCCCCAATTTTTTTTCGTTTCACAATATAACAAATATTTCCTATTTTTTCATATTGCAGCATTATGCCTTGGTATACAAATATTGTATTGTTTATAAAATTCTTTTATAAAATCTATGTTAAATAAAAAAAAAACAAAACATGGCATACAAATATTTCTTCCCCTCAGCTGTACGCACCCCCCACTAACACCCCCCATATATATATATATATATATATATATATATATATATATATATATATATATATATATATATATAGGAAAAAATATACTCTTAAGTTGTGCTATATTTATGGGATAAAATGCTCAGTATCAGAGATAGAGCTTGTGTAAATATTAAAATGATCAATGAAGTCAACACTTAGAGGCGACAGGCTGTTTTATGCTGGACGCAATCGTCAGGCCTGATATCTAGCACACACACACACACACACACACACACACACACACACATATATATATATATATATATATATATATATATATATATATTTGTATTTGGGCAGCAATCCCTCTTTTATACAAGTTTCATTAAAAACGACTTCTTCTGTATGTGTCGTTGGTGCACACACTCTTCTGCATGTATGATATTGGTGCAAGTACGCTTTTGTATGCAACATTAGTGCACGTACGCTTCTGTATGTGG
Organism: Acanthosepion lycidas; assembly: GCA_963932145.1. NCBI lineage: Eukaryota > Metazoa > Mollusca > Cephalopoda > Sepiida > Sepiidae > Acanthosepion > Acanthosepion lycidas. The sequence continues at coordinate 55,073,637 of OZ010579.1, read as the reverse complement.
CATTGGTGATCGCACGATTCTGTATCCGGCATTGGCGCACGTACGCTCCTTTATGCTACATTATAGAACGTACGCTTCTGCATGCGATATTCGTCTTTACTGTACTTTAGCATATGCAGAAGCATCTCCCTTTCCTCATCTACATGTCTTACAGTGTATACAGCCGTAAGTTAGTCATTTGCCGAGAATGATAGCATAGACTAATTTTGTTCATAAAATATTTGAACAATTTTTTCTTCATTTTTCGAATTTGCCATGTTACATAAAATTAAAATTTAATTTCTCTGACTTTCATTACTACCTGTCCTATACTGATATATCTTCTTGAACTTTTCCTTTACTTTTACGAGGAATGTCATTTGTAAGTGAATTAAGCCTTCTTTAATCTTGTTTAATGGTCATGAAGCAGTTGAACAATGTTCATCATCATTGATCAAATATATTTTATGCAATATTTAGCGGACTTTTATGTTTTTACTAAGGTTCACTCAATACAAGGCTTCAGAGCCACTCATGGTAGAGACACTCTAAATGAAGAGTATGATATAAATGTAACAGTTTGTAAAAGGAGGTGATGATGATGAGAATAAGGTGGCAAGAAAGGCAAGAAAGACTTGTCTTGAATATGTTAATATTGTAGTGTTCAAGAAGCATCCACGAAGGAACGTGTTCCACAAAGTAGTAGCTTTCGAAGGGATATTTTACGCCTGATAATGGGGAACAAGTAGGCGATTCGACTCGTAACATGTTGGGTTCTAACTATAGTAATAATATAAATTTTGCAATATAAGAAAAAAAGATATTGTAATTAATTTTATTTCATTTTCACGATCTCTTTTCATGTTCTCAGATTTTTTCTCCGCCTCACTCCATATAGTGTGTAACAGCAAAATTGTCCAAATCATGTAACAGCATGGGACAATTATTCACCCTACAAAATGCTTCATATCTAAAAAAAAAAAAAAAAAACACTAAATGAATTGAGTTTATTTTTCCAAGTTTTCAGGTGAGACGTTTGCCCATCTTGACACAATTTGTCGTAAGAATAAGTGAAAAATACTTTCAGCTATGCAGCCTGGGAAGAGATCAGGTTAAAATCATTTTCTGACATCCCTAATATGTCTTCTCAACTGTGCAATGGAGAGAGGAAAAAGATAATTCAGTTTTTCAGTAATGATACCAATATTCATACCCTGGATTGCATCTTCAAAATCCATTAAAAATCCATCAAGAGAACAGTGTATAAGTTTAAAAACGAGGGAACTGTAGAAAGAAAATCTGTATCAGGAGGTTACAACAGCAAGAGTGTTTATCATTCTAGATTAATGTTAAATACATTCTTATTGTTCAAAGTCTAATAGTGTTATATTAAGTTCGGAGAATTCTAGTAAGATATCTTTAATCATTTCTCAAATACAACAGTTCAAGTCTTAATATAACATTTAATCTAACAATTATACAATTGTATGCGTTGAAACACGACTGCAATTGAGTAGAATTCTTTACATATTGTCTTAATATCCTAATATATATATATATATATATATATATATATATATATATGAAGAAATGTAGTCGTAAAGTGTGCTATATTTATGTGATAAAGTGCTAAATATCAAAGATAGAGCGTGTGTAAATATAAAAGTGAGAATTGAAGTCAACACTTAGAGGCGACACTCTATTTCATGCTAGACTCAATCGTCAGGCCACGAGTGGTGTTATAATCTTCTATAAAGAAACAGATACCAAAATCGATTAGCCGCAGGCTCTCTGGCAATTCGTCTAATGAATCCATATTTAACAAAGCGAAGAAAGACTACGAAACTGCCCTAAAAGATAGTGGATTCTCAGCAACACTCATATACTCACCATAGAACACAAAAACGGCCAACAGGAAAATAAATATCATATGGTTCAGCCCACCGTACAGCGAAAACGTAAAAACAAACGTAGGAAAAATATTCTTTAAGCTCTTACACAAACACTTCTGGAATCAAGGATCCTACACAAGATATTCAACAAAACCACAGTAAAAATCAGCTACAGTTGAACCGAGAACATGGCACAAATAATAAAAACAGCACAACAGGAAAATTATCAACAAACCACACGAACAAATTAAATGGGCGTGTAACTGCAGTAGAAAGAACGAAAGTCCCTTAAACGGTAATCGTTTACAAAACAACGTAATATACCAAGCCACGATAAAATCATCAGATAATGAAGGAAAATATACATAGGATAACTGAAAGACTTTGGAAACAAAGAAATTATGCACAAAAACTTTCGCAAATAGTAAATATGCGAACAGCACAATGCTTTCTAAGTATATCTGGGAAATTAAAACAAAACGCACATCACACTAAAACATCTTTGAAAATAAGGAAAAGATCATCAGCCTAAAACAACCAATCAAAAACTTGCTAACTTTGCTTGGAGGAAAAAATAACTATCATTAACTTCCCAGACCAAAATAAATCATTAAATAAAAGATCCGAGCTCATTTCAAAATGCAGACATGAAAACAAATTTTTACTACGCTACTTAAAAATCGAAAACTGAAAAAAAAAATAATAAAATAAAATAAAAAAAATAAGAATAAAATAAATAAATAAAGAAAACGACAATGAAATAAGAAAAAATAAATTAACCCAAAGAAATTACCAAATCACACCCGTTAGAATAGACGAAAGGGAATAAAAATAGAAAACAAAATTAATGAACCCAAATAAATAAAGTAAATAATAAACAAGTTAACAAGCCATTATGACCAAAATGTTAGCTAGACAATAAAATTCAAACCAAAAATCAGACGTTATATAACGGTTAAATAATTCTACGTTACTTGAAAATCGAAAACCGAAAATAGTAAATAAATATATATAGTATGATAAATAAAAAAAAAACAAGTAAAATAAATTAATCTAAATTCATCCAAATACATAAACAAACCGATTCCGATAAATTAACCGTTAGAAAAAAAAGAAATAAAGATAAACGATCCAAATAAATACAAGTAGTAACAAACAAATTAAAAACTGCTCCCACCAAAATAATAGTTAGACAAAACTACAAAAATCAACCTCAGAATTGAATGAATAGGCTTAATTATCTTACCAAACCAAAACAAAAGTATTAAATAAGCGATATAAACAAATTTTACTAGGTTAATAAAACGCCAATTTAAATAAAAACAAAAGAATAAATATATAAGATAAGAAATAAAAAATAAAAAGGAATAAAGACAAGTAAAATAATTTAACACAAATGAATAAATAAACAAATAAACGATTCCGGTAAGATAACCGCCAAAATAGACTACCCACAATGCATCACTGACCTGTATATATAAATAACCGAGAAAAATAACGGCACTCGTACCCTGACGATTGCGTCTAGCATACAACAGACAGATTGTCGCCTCTAAATGCCGACGTCAATGTTAACATTAATACATATATATACATATATATATATATATATATATATATATATATATATATATATATATATATATATGTGTGTGTGTGTGTGTGTGTGTGTGTGTGTGTGTGTGTGAATGGAAATATAGTTTGAAGGTGTGTTATATTTATGGGATAAAGTGCTCAATATCAGAGATAGAGCGTGTGTAAATATGAATATAGAAGTGAACATTGAAGTCAATACTCAGAGGCGAAAGGGCTGTTTCATGCTAGACGCATATATATATATATATATATATATATATATATATATGAGTAAATTGTATGAGAATATGGACAAATGTAAAACGTTTCGTTCCTACAGGAATTCATCGACTAAATTTGTTATGTTTATATGGCTACACATGCGCATGCAATCGAACGAGGGATAATGGGTATTTTAGAATTTTCTACGATTTTTTTTTATCTAAATAATAACTCTAAATAAATTTGGCTATATATATATATATATATATATATATATATTTATTTATATATATATATATATATATATATATATATATATATATATATATATATATATATGTATATATATGTATATATATACAAAATTCTAAAATCTCCAGCACGTCAAAACAAATTTAGTCCGATGAAGACATGAAGGACGAAAGGCATCACAAGTAAATATTTTCCCCTTTCTATTGCTATATAAAAATGTACATCGCTATCCGACACACACACACACACACACACACACACACACACACATATATATATATATATATATATATATATATATATATATATATATATATATATATATACAAATGAAGGGAAAGAACAGACTACATTTTTATAAAAAAAATTACTCGATCCAATGTAGAGCCGACTATATTTTAATAATGTTTCTATTACAAAAATATTTTACATTCCTGCATAAAAATTTTCATGTTTCAGAACTTAAAATTATTCCTTTCATCAGGATAAGTTAACAAACATCGCCTTATGAAAGGGATAATTGTAAATTCCGTAACATAGAAATTTTTATGCAGCTAGCTAAACTATTTTTCTAACAAAAATATATATATATATATATATATATATATATATATATATATATATATATAGAGAGAGAGAGAGAGAGAGAGAATGATAGATAGATAGATATATAGATAGATAGATAGAATACGCATTTAATAATGAAATCACTGTTTAATCAGAACAAAATGGCGTAATATATTTATTAAATTTACTAATTAACTGCATGTTTAACTATAATGATTGTTTCCTGGGAACGTGTTTCGTAGCGTATCCTCCTTTTGTTTTCGCCATGAATATTAAGATTTTCTTCTTCATATTGTTTATTGTGTGCTCTCTCTTGACCACGAATCATTTTATCGCCTTTTCTACATCTTTTCTACCCCGCAAGAACTTTCAGTCATTTTTCTGTTTCTTTCTTTCTGTTTTTCTTTCTAAAGAACTTCACCTTCTCCTATTCTGCTGAACATTA
>OZ010579.1:55043705-55066205 GCA_963932145.1 Acanthosepion lycidas | reverse complement strand
GCAAGTCATTTAAATTCAGATTTCCTTTTTTGTGGAAGAATTTATTTTTTTGAGATAATAATGATTTTGTGATAAATCTTTTACTAATTAACCCAAACCTGGGAGAGAAGAGGAGAATTTATAACTTTCCCTCGGATATTTGAGCGTAAGTGAATATAACCCAACTGGAATTGGAACTTGGCTCTCCGATTAGTAATTCCGAGCCATTAGGCATTACGTCACTTACACTTCCAAGCTTACAGCACCTGGTATTCTCAAGTGGCCACTCATCAAATACTAACCAGGCTCGATGATGCTTAACTTCGGCGATCATAAGGGAACCAATGTTTCAACGTGATGTAGCCGTAAATAAATATCTTTGGAATCTAACGTCAATGACACTTTTCCAAAGATTCCCGAAATAAATGGTATTTGATTTTTAAACCTTCTACTAGCAATAAACCTCTTCAGACTTGTAAAATCAATGATCAAAACTGAGTAATTATTTTAGCATAATTTAATGTTTTTAAGTTATATATATATATATATATATATATATATATATATATATATATATATATATATATATTAAATATGTGCTGAATTTCAATTTTTATTACCATGAATCATTCATACAAAAAGTAAATTAGTAAAGTTAATGATATAAAATGGCGAAATCCCTTCGCTAACAAAATTTTAAAGATGCATTAATCTACCAATCACTCCATGAACTTTGTGATCCTTTTTTTTGTGTGTTTTTTTTAATTATAAACTGTATTAGGTCTTCCTTAAATACGCAAGTACTTTCGATTGTACATTCAGTCATCTTCAGACATGGAATTTATTTTGTTTTTGTTAAAATTCAGACGAAATTCAAACAATTCAAGACGAAAAATATAATGCGAATCGAAATATGTTTTTTTTTTTTAAATGTTATTGATAACGGATACAAACTAAGTACAGTCGAAAGTACTTACGTATTTTATTTACCAAAATTATATAAAAATATTTTGAAATAATAAAGAGTAAATTTATTCAATATATCGCCATTGACTTCAACACGGCCTGCAGACGACTTCAGAATATCCTGCAATTCTTCTGTGCGGTGTACTTGTTTAAGTTATGATGCCATAATCCTTGTCTTCAATTCATTTTTGGTTCTACAAAGAGTTTTTTTTAGTCTCTCGCTCAACTGCGCCTCACACATAATAATCCAATACGTTGCAGTCTGGGGAGTTAGGTCGCCTGATATAAGGAGTGACGTGGTCACCGAATTTGTCTGACAGCCGTGGCTGAATTATCCTGCATGTGCGGCATGGTGCAGAATTCTGTGCCCAAACATAAGGTCTTTTATCAGCAACTCTCTTGATCCAGGCAACACTACCTCCTCAAGGCACTTGATGTGGTTCTCTCTGTGTTGAATCTAGAGCCCCGTGGGAAGATGAATGGAGGCATCACTCCAAATACCTTTGTAATCACCATTAGACTCATCCAACTCTTTGTCGAATCATCTTCACTGTCCTCACATTGACACCCAAACACTCTGAAATGTTTGTATCGGATATTCCGGCGCCAATGACAAGCCGTTCAGCATGTCGATTCCAAATTTCTGGTGGAGGGAATTGCGTGAACTTCATGGTGGTCTTTTTCTCACAGATGGTGCCCAACTGACTATACTATATTATGTAGTCGACAAAATGAGGAACAAACAGCGCGCATGCGCGAAATTAATAGAATAAAATGGCGTTAATTTATCTATCGTACCCTGTATATGATGATTCAATCAGCCATCAATTTCGAAGCATCCAACAACGTCATTCAGTTTTTATGTTTGCGTCGTATGTGATTCTTCATTCACGCTACTTATCTGCATACAAGTCCACATCTTGTGCAACACCCAGGAGTGCGGGTCATAGCCGCATGAATATTTGCCGATGCTTTTTGCTGTTGTATTTCGTCTCTTAGCCGGTTAGGACGACTTCGAAATTTCTGATATATATATATATATATATATATATATATATATATATATATATATATATATATATATATATATATATATATTTATTAAAGACATTTTTATATTTAACGTTCTTTTTATAGATACAAGTATTTAAGTAAATGCTCTGTTTATAATAAAGGACGAATATTTTCTATGAAAATTTCTCGGCCATTCAGGCCGATAAATGTTATTTAATACTATTTATTATAAACAGAGTATTTACTTAAATACTTGTATCTATAAAAAGAATGTTAAACATAAAAAAAATGTCTTTAATAAATATATTGTCGGACTTTGTCCATTTCTTAATATATGACGTCATTTGTTTACATTTGATACGCCATGAGCAGTTATGAATGTACGGGTTTTTATGGAAGATTGAAGTTTATAAGCAGTAAATTCGACCTTGCCAACCGAACGATCCTTTGTGGCCGAATCGGTTAAGCACGCCCGGTTAAATAGCGGTTACTTATAGGATGCAGGTTCGAATCCTGTCAAAAAACGAATATTTTCTATGAAAATTTCTCGGACATTCAGGCCGGTAAATGTTATTTAATACTGTTTATTATAAACAGAGCATTTACTTAAAAACTTGTATCTATAAAAAGAACGTTAAGCATAAAAATGTCTTGAATAAATAAATTGTCGGACTTTGTCCATTTCTTAATGTATATATATTTACACGTTTCATTAAATAATTTAGACAAGTGATGTCTATTTATTTTATGTAAATTATTTTCATAACGTCTAATAAGTTTAATAACATTATCATTGAACGAAAAAAGAAATTCACAATATTGATCCATATTTTTTAATAGAATCTTAGCTTTCGGCTTACATAAGCCATTATCAAAGATGTCAATTACTGTACAATATATTAAGCAATATACGGACAGGACAGTGATGACAGTCTGTGAATGTTTACATAGATAATCTCTAAGACACAATAAACACGTGCATATAAGACGCTAGAAGCGAAAATCGCACCGCATTTCATGACGACACACATGACCACGGGAGTGAATTGAAGAAGTATGAAGTATGGGATGCCTTGGCACAAACCACTGTCTTGTCCGTATATTGCTTGATATGTTGTAATTGACATCTTTGATAAGGGCTTATGTAAGCCGAAAGCTTAGATTGTATTAGGTTGGTGCCAAAATAACGACGTAATAATGTCGTTTTTTGACGTTAAAAATACGTCAAAAAACGACATTATTACGTCGTTATTTTGGCACCAACCTAATATTAAAAAAATATGGATCAATATTGTGAATTTCTTTCTTCCTTCAACGACAATGTTATTAAACTTATCAGACGCTACGAAAAAAAATTACATAAGATAAATAGACAACACTTGTCTATATTATTTAATGAAACGTGTATCAATGAAAAGATGCTGCCTAAATACACACAACTTAAATTACATGATCCAGCAGCCTACAATATATATATATATATATATATATATATATATATATATATATATATATATGTGTGTGTGTGTGTGTGTGTGTGTGTGCTGGGCCTAATTTATCATTTATCGGTGTATTAGCAAATAAAACAGAGAAGGAAGATTTCATTAATTTTTTCTGTAGTTTCTCTTATTTTTGTTTAAGAAGTGAACGAATGTTAAATCACACTTTGAGTTTGTCATCTCTTCTATTGACAAGACCTGGGCTTTGATTTTATTCTTGCAATTCTGCCAATGGAAACGATAGAGTGTGTAAACATAAACTCTTGGTGTGCTCCGATGCATTTCATCTTAGAAAAAATGTCTATTTTATATCAATATTCTACAGACTAACAAAGAATTTGACGATATTTGCTTTTAAGATATACCCGATAGTTCTCATACTGGTTGTCCCCGCACAGAATTTGTGTCACTTTCTTTTCAGCAATGTTCGATTACCTCTATTTTCTGCCAAAGAACTTCACCTAACGATCGTTAGATGTCGCTGACAAAATCAGTTTACAAGAAAATGCTGCAAACACCATTTTCTCTCTTTTCTCTTTTTTCGCAACTGAATGCTTTAAAAAAAATATTAATTTTTCTGGATACTCGTATTCGTGTAGACGCTCTGTCTATTTATTAAACTATTTGTTTTCGTCTACCGGCATGAATATTCGAGAAATCTTACAAAAAAATATACGGTCTTCGGCAGGATTCAAAACTGTATTCCACTAAGGAAAAACACCACGAGTCTGACACGCTTTGACGTCTCGGATACCGAATATAACTATGGTCAAACATAGTCGTTTTCACAGAACAGCGGTTTTGGGCTAGAAGCTGCTTGAGTGGAACCTACATCTTACCAATTGAATACAATAGGAATGATAGTGGTTCACTACAATGTGCGTGGCATGTGGGTACTTATCCGGGGTGGCGCAAGAACTTGGAGAACTAAGGAATGTAGTTATTCTGAACACTTTCAGTGGAAATATCGATAATGCAGCGAGATGTCTGTAATGTTTCGTCTTTGAAAAAAGGGGTCATAGCGTGACAAGTAATTTGTCACCGACAAAGACGTGTAGACGCTTTTGAACCCTGTCGTAAGTACAAAGTAATGACTGGGAAGTTCATCCCTATATATGGCTGCAGTGCTCCATTTTCGGGATGATATGGTTCCTGTGAAGATAGAGGATAGCATGAAGAGTCAGAAAACTGGAACGACACAGGAAGCTGACCATTAAAATATGAGAACGAGTCAAAAAATTATGTTGCTACATAAGCTCCGATGAAGCTGAACAATCATTCCATTAAATAACATTACGAATTGTTTTTTTACACTATTCATAATCGGATTATTCTCCTCATCTACGTTGTTATTCCAACGTTGCGTCCGTTGTGCTCTCCGGCGTTCATCAGGTGTATATTGATCTGGGTAACTGTGAGTTCAATCCTTAGGCTGGGCAGTATATACTTGAGCATATTGGAAACAGACGAAAAATAACGGAACAATACTAAAAAGAAAAAGGAACTAGACAAGATATCCCTAGTCATGGCCAATGGAATGAAAACTCACTACCTCGGTAGATTAAATAAATGATTTAGTTCAGAATTCCGAGTAGGCTACCCAAATAAATATACACCTGATGAAGGACGGAAGGAACAACGGCTGAAACGTTGCGATAACAACAACAAAGATGAAGACAAGTCCGGATATAAATAGTATAAATTATAACACGTCATCCCTACAATTCAAATAGAAACCCTTGCATCCATCTACAAATTATCTTGAAAAAAATCACGATTCACTAATAGAGAGAGAGAGAGAGACTACAGTAATTTGATAAAACACAGTCTCTTTTCTTATTTGAAATATAAAATGTTGAAAATCCAAAGGGTTCATGATATTGCCTTTGATAAAACATTCTCAATTCTTGCTGTAAAAATAAAATGTTAAAAATTCAACGTTTTCCTCCTAATATTAGTATTTACAACAATGACTCTTTCGTTGGTTTGAATCTGAGATATTGGTATTTTAGTTGATTCTTCTTACTAGCTTTGGCAACAAGCCTACCTCAGTTTGACATCACCTTGAATGATTGTCAACATTCAACGGTTGAGTCTTGTCAACAACGGTTTAGTCTTGTCAACAACGTCTAAATCTTTGGCTTAAATCTGAGATGTTGAAAATTCAGTTGATTCTTTTATTAAAATTTGACTCTTCCATTCGTTTGCGACTAAAATTTTAAAGATTCAAGAATTTCACCTGAAATATTGAAAACTTGATGACTTCATATTATCGTGGTATCAACATCGTTCATTTCCTGGTTTTAGATCTGAGTCCTTAAAAAAAATCAATGTTTTAATTATATTAACGTTACCAACAACAGCAGTTTTGTTGATTTGAAACTGAAACCGTCAAAATTCAACAACTTCCTCAAAATTATCATTGAAGATTTCATCTTATTTCTTCGTTTGAAATTGAGATATCTTGTTGAAAATTCGAAGGCTTCATCATATTAGCTTTGACAACCAGAGTTGTTGCTCTTTCAACTACGCTCATTGACCTCTACCAACCTATCACTCTTTTTATATTTCTCTTGATTCATCCCCCTATTGGTTTTTTGATACGAGCCAACATTTACATCTTGGGCTATTCATTTAAAAGACAAACAAACTGTTCTTCGTCTCGTGTTGCTTTTAATTTTTTTTCTTTTCAAGCGAGTGCAGAAATGAGAAAAAAAGGAGAGCTAAAAGAACAGGGGAGGTAATTCTCCTTTCGTTCTTTCTTTTTAATTTTGCCTCTCCTAATCTTATGTTTTCATTATTTTTAAACACACACATATACAGATACACAAGCGCGTAGACACACATATACATACATATATATATATATATATATATAAATCATTTTTTTTTCTTTTCACCCCTCAACTTCAATGCTATGCTTTATTCCTGACCCTGGACAACGTTCGTACGTATTTTGATTACTCTTCTTCTTTTTCTTCTCTTTTTAGCTTTCGTTTTCTTTCTTCAGGACGTCTTGCCTCTGCCATTTCGTCCTAACCTTTTAAAGTGAAGACACCAATTCAGATTTTCCTTGAATACCTTAATTTACTTGAATGGCAAATAACATGGCGGACCAACCCAGTACTTGAACTACGGCGAAAACGAAATAAGAAAAATAAAATAACGTAAAAAAGGAGAAGATTTATACATTTCCAAAGAAGTAAGGGCTCGAATATGAGTGTATGCATGCGCGTATCTGCACATAAAATATTTTATTTACGTGTTTTTTTTTTGTGTTTTATTTTTTTGGTGTATGTTTGTTTTTATGAGTATATAGTGTGTATACAACGTGAAGCTTTCCGTGTGTCTGTGCAAAAGTACGTTAATAAACATTAAAAAAGATCCCTAACTTTTTTTTTTTTACTGTAATGACGTTTTAGTCTTTTGGCTTAAAGTCTTCATGAGAAATAATATGTACCGTAGGATTATTTGTCAGATAGACGTATATTAATTCTTAACAACTGAAGACTTTTTTGTTATTTTCAATATGCGGCATATAAATTTAATGCCAAAACCTGTTTGGACAAGATGTAAGGAAATAATTGCAACTACTTTTGCTCCCAGCCGCTATTGTAATTGTTTTCATCCACTTATAAGCCATTATCAATGATCCTGATCTTAACTTAAAACGATGCAAGGAAGAAGTGGTTCAAATGTTAAAAATAAAGTTCACTCCTGTAGAAAAAATGTTTTGTCTGTGAAATTTTAAGTGTTCTTCTTTTGTAATAATAGACGTTGTATTATGAACAAAAAATTGTTTTCCCTGTGAATGATTATTGCGCTTGATTTATTTATACGTCGTTCAATGTGCGGCTGTGTAAAAGATAGCGACACAGAATGAGAGCCGAGTTCGAATTCCACTCGGATCCGTTACTTTCACACCCACTTGCATCCGTTTACGCGCAAATACTCTTGGGAAACGCATGAATCGATTTCAACTATAAGGTAAATAGTAGGACTTGTATCTGGAAAAAATCATTGCTATTCTGAGTAAACATTGTTTAATATAATGTCTTCTCACCGGATTTTTCATTCTATTCGGCGAGGCACTTCTGAGAGAATAAGATAGCCTACCAGGATATAATGGAGACACGGTGGAGTAATGGATAGTGGCTCTGATTGAGGAATCGTAGAGCCGAGTTCGAACTCCAGTCGAATCCTTTATATTCACTTACAAAAGTGAAAGGTATTACTTATTTGGGAAAGGCATGAATCCCCTTCTTCCCCTAACTATGGGTAAATAGGAGTACAGATCGGGTTGCTTTGGTTGGCAACTGGTCTATCACAAAAAGAAATGGCAATCTACTGCTGAAAAAATCTGCCTCGTCAGTCATGTATCGAACGATACATGATCGTCTAAGCGTGTATCACGTATGGCACATAACTGACTGACCAGGATTCAGTACTGGCGGCCATAATCTTAACATAAACTATTCAGGTAACACAGTGTTGATAGCAGACACGGAAAGAAAACTAGAATAGTTTCTACAAAAGTGAGTGAAGGAAAGCAGGAAGGAAGGTCTAAACATAAACTTCAAGAAGACATAATACATGGTTATTAGCAAAAGTATAATTCCAAAATGAAATGCCAAATCAACCAAGCACAAAAATTTAAATATTTGGAAAATGTACTAATAGAGGAGGGAAAATTCACGTGACATTGAAATCCTAAGGTGCATTGAGATAGCCGAAGATGCATTCCAAAACCTAAGCAGAATATTAAGAAACATAAAAACTTCATTCGAAACTAGGAAAAGAGTACTAAACTGCTACGTAAATATATGTCGTATTGTATGGCACTAAATACTGGGCAATTTCCTTAAAGATGAAGAAACTTGAAGCAATAGGTATATGGTTCTACAGAAAGATGCTGAGGATACCATGTGAGCAACGTCGAAGTTTTACAGAAATGGAAGAATGAAATACCCTTATACTTAACATCAGGAAGAGACAGTTGTAATTTCTGGGACTCATTTCTGGGAGGGGGTTGAAAATTCTGTTACTCACAGGATGGATTGAGGGCAAGAGCGACAAGGAAAAACAACGCATAACATACATGACGAGCTTGAGAAAGTGGATGGCAGGCAGTGCAGGATTTAGAAATAAGACAATTTATTTCGAGCTGCAGTTGACAGAAAATTTGGGAGAGACATAATCGCCTATTTATCTGAGGGGACATAGCACATAAAGAGAAAAAAATTGCGAAAAAAAAATATTCTTAAAATCCTAAATATTTTCGGGTTTAAAGAACCAATAAAGTACAGTGTAACCCGGATATAAGAGAGTTGTCGGAACCGGAGAATAAGTCTCTTATATCCGGGTTTCTCTTATATTCGGGTTTGGTCTATTTTGTTTAGATAAATATGGCTCTAATTTGGGACCATATAAAATCTCTCTTATATCAGGGTTTCTCTTATATCCAGGTCTCTTATATCCCGGTTACACTGTATGTTAAAAACAAAACAATCTATTAATCAATTCTTTATTTAAAGTCTTCTGACCAATTCCAACTCTACTAAAATACACGTAGGAATTACGTGCACATTTGTTCGATGTGCAGGTTTATACTTGCATACATTTTTTAATTCACATCAGTGCCTGTCTGTAGACTATTCTCTATTACATGCGAAAGTGCCTATTTTAAAGTAAATATTTGCGAAATCCCATACTTAAGAGTTAATGTCATTTACACATAGAATTAATAAAAGACAATTGAAATTTAAAGAGTGCATAATCAGGAAAGAGGGATTATAAAAAAAAATTAGGACATATTGAAGATAAAACGTTTAGCCATCCTGACAGCATTTGTCGTAAGAATCACTGAAAACCCCTTTGAGTTAATCAACTGGAAATAGAACGGGTTAAAATTCTGTTATGTCAGCTCTACTGTCTTTTCAAATGAGCAATGGTGAGAGGAGAAATCATTCAGGCTTTCAGTGATGATCCCAACATTTTTATTCTGGCTTCAATCTTCAAAGTCCATTCAAGAACCATCAAGAAATCGGTGAATAAATTTAAAACAGAGGGAAGAGTCGTGATGAAAACTGAATCAGGAGATCACAGCACGAAGAAGGACCATCATTTTAAATTAGAGATCGAGTGATCAATTAGGAAAGATCCAACTCAATTCATTTAGATGTTTGGCACTTAAGAGAAGAGTTTCACCTAAGACAGTCCCAAGAGCAGTGAAAAACACTTGAAAATGAATTCGTACGTGAAAAATGTGAGGCAGATTATTACATCAGGAGAGAACGTTAGAAGGTTAGAGAGAGCGGAGATTATCTTGAATAAGCAGGGAAATGATCCTGGAATACAATATATTTATTTGAACTTTCAATCGTTCAAGAGCTTCCGATCCTTATCTACTATTAATTCATAATGAACGTCATTTTCGTTGATAATCGATTTCACCAAGTTTCTTCTATTAAGCTTGAAGAGAAGTTATACATTTTTATTGTTCAAAGTAGAGTTCAGTTGTGTTATAAAACCCTCAGAGAATTCCAGTAAGATATCTTGAATCATTTCTAAGATACAACGGTTCAGAGATTAATCTAACAATTGGACAAATTTACTGTTAAACGATTTGGACAATTTTACTGTTACATCTGTTAGAGACTTTTAAAATTGTATTTATACCCTGTAAGTACGCATCTGAATTTAATATTTGCCAATGAATTTCAATCAGAAGTAAAACGTATATCATTAAAGAAGAGCTCGTTTTCTCTCCACCACACACAATCTGCCTATAATTATGCATATTTCTCTGCATTGTATATGCCTATATCCGTTTTGCGCATGAGTGATTTACATATGCTGGTACCATTTCAAATACACGCAAGCATATGCACACCCATATATACAAACGATTTGATTGTGTCCAAAATATGACATTGGAATAATAAATTGAGCCTGGACAACCCCAAACCTGGGCTGAGCAATACAATTATAAATGTGAAGAAAAGAAGTGATAGTATTCATTTTTAAACCTTAAAAAATATAAGATAACTGAACTTATTGATCGTTCGGAAATTATTCGACAGCAAATAGAATTATTTTTGTAAATGTTATGTGAGTAAAATTGAAGTGGATATCTGTTTTACGTGGGATAAATGGCCGTTTCTATTTGGCAACACATTTTGAAACTGGAAAAATGTGTAAAACTAAATATGCTTTTTTTAAAATTAATTTTAATTGAATATATTTTGGATAAAGGTCGTATTTCCAATGGACAACCGACTTGGATTCGAAACTGATCATCAAAGTGGCAACTACAGGAATAGTAAAGGGTGTTTCGTTAAGACGGATTATATATAATGGTGTTTCATTAAGACGGATCAAAGTCATCAGTAAATAAATCAGTGTTATTTTGCACTATCGGATCATGTTATTTAAGTCATGGCAGTTATGTGTGAAAAATAATAGCGTCCAAATGTCCGCCAAAACTGAAAGAAAAAGGAAAAACAAATCATTAGACACTTAAAATTAATTCCCATTTAAAATCAGCCCCAGTTATTTGAACACAATTTATATATTAAATAATTTTAGGAGTATAGTTATTATATTCGCTATGATCTTTCGAGAGAGCACTTTCTGCCTTTAATCAGCATGGCTGAAACTAACCTCTAGGAGAGTGACTCCTGGCGCTTTCTCGGATAAACATTTTTCGCTGATATGAAGTGGAAACTTATATTGAATCAATTGCTAGGCCTGCTAATAGGAACGTTGGTTTACTGCGTCGAGTTAGACAATTTTCTCTCCAGCATCCCCCTTGCATATTCGTATGTTTACCCTTCGTCAATGCTTTCCATTTTGCTTTCATATATTGTATTGTGCTCATGCTATATATTCAGATATTCTTGATAAAATCTAAAGAAGAATCTTATTGTTAATGCTCCTGACCTGGCATCTTACGGTCAGTCACATTCTCACCACCATAATGTAGCTTCCCTGTATTTTTCATAATGATTTTCATGGCATTTCTTATGATGAACATTCTTCTATTGTACATCGGGGTCTTATTTTATAAAAAAAAATATTCCTCACTACCAAAGTCAAATTGTATATATGGGAACTAGTTAAGACTTCATAGAGACTTTGAGGCATTAGGGTGGCTGTTGTGAGAATGGTAAGTAAGAATGTGTTTTTTTGTCGTAAGGAATACTGTGATATATTTGGGCCAGTAACTGTGGCTAGGTAAGTTTAAAATAATACAGATTGAAGTCTAGCCTTCCTCTATACCCCCTTTTGGCCTTGTGCCACGTTTTTTAATTTCCAAATAAATACTGTTTCCTCTATGACACGTTGACTTTAAGAATTCAAGTGCAGAATTAGATTGGCAGCAAGGTCTCATCACGTTGAAATGGCTACATATAACCGTAAGTTTTATGCTAACAGTTTTTTTTGTTATCGCACTTATCGCTTGAGGAACTCTTTTTCCGGTTTTCTGCTTCAGAGTCAATGTAAAGAAAGACAGCAATCAGCAAATATGTAAATGCAATGTCAATCGTTATCTTCACTCTTTTTAATTCTTGCCTTTTTATAGGTCCTCCTTAATAGTAGGTTTTCTCATATTCTCTAACAGTAAACACTTGCGTCACTCTTTTATTGCCTTGCTTAGAGTAAAATGTTTACTAATAAATGTCATTCGTGAACAGTGCTATGAATATACTGGAATGTACTTATTTTCTATTTAAGTCTTTTCTGTGCCATTATACATACGCACACACACACATAAACAGGCTTGCGCAAACACATCTCTCTATCTAAAAATATGTTTGTTTGGCTTTGAATAATCGGAAAAGTGTTGATAAACCGTAAAAAATAAATCAATCAATCACTTTATCGTTTCGCAACCTGTCTTTCATTTAATGCAAAAGGCATAACGTACTTTTAGAAATAGTTATGTATAAGCAAATATTCATTGTGGGTAGTGCTATGTTGTGCTAGAAGTAATCTTCATAGCAATTAACTCAAAGAAAATAATGTATTAGTCAAAAAATAAAATTTGCCCGTGAAGTGCTCGTACTTTATTATTTAGAACGAATGTAAATTACAATAGAGCAAAAGAATGTGATCTTCTCTCAAATATCTTTTATTTATTTATAAATAAAACTTTCATGGAAACGGATAATGTTTTAATTATTATTTTATTTTATAACTGATGTATATAAAAAGTAACACAAATGAAATAATATACACTTAGAAATTTAATGTAAAAACAAAAATAGAATTTGCATAAGAGCGGGTAGTGTATTATTGTCTTAGAACTAGTCGACTTTATATTCAACCCAAAGAAAACAACGTACTCTTATGAACTTATAAACAAAACTAAAATTTGCACGCGAACGAATATTTTTTTAAATTTTAGAACAGAGCTGCATTGCATTTAACCCAAAGGAAATAAAAAACATTAAGAAGGTGTGTTATATATTTAAAAAAAAAAAAACAACAAAAAACAACAACAATCTTACCAATATCTTTTTTATTTTTTTAGAAATGTGCATTCAATCATCAGTTAAGTGGTACAAATAACAACCACTTTGTACTTATTGACAGTTTTTGTAGTCGTATACGGACTTTCTTTGGTTAATGAATAAAGGCAATGAAAAAATGACTTTTTACCTTTTCTAAGTTTAAGTAAAATAAATTGCTATATGGTTGAGAGTCAGTATCTGTCTATATTTCTGAGATGAGGTATTATGTACACTATTTACATTATTCGGACTATTGTCCTCATTTTTGTCGCCATATGTATTACAAAGTTTCGGCCGTTGTACGCTCAGGCCTTCTTCAGGTGGTTGGAATGTCGAACTGAACCCTTTATTTTGCTAACTGAGATAGACTGTTCTCGTTCCACGTGCCATGTCTAATGGATGTCAGTTATCAGTTATCTCCTGTTAATTCAACTTTCCAAGTTCTCCACTGCCTTAAATGGGTATTGAACTCACACTCTTTGGGTTTTATCACTGGATGTAACTAACGCCTTTATCCAGTGTCCCATGTGTCCCTCTAGGACACATGGGACACTGGATAAAGGCCGAAACGTTATAATAAATATAGCGACAAAGATGAGGATAAATATGGCGACAAAGATGTGGACAATAGTCTGAATAATGTAAATAGTGTTTGAGAGTCAGTATTCCAATTTAGTCAGTTGAGGAATATTTCTTCAAAAATAAAAGTACGTTGGTTAGTCAAAATTAATACGGTTTTATTTTAATAGCATTGGTCATAATTCTTAGATATTTCATTTTTGTTTAATTTCAGCTATAAAACGTAACATTTTCAGATTCCCTACACTTGCCACATTGAAAATTAGGTTATCTTTCCCTATTCCTAATACTGTGAGTAGCAAAATCACCAAGCCCTTTTTTATCATTATGTGTCCTAGAAATTGCAACTGTCCCTTTCCGATTCTAAGTACAAGTGCCCTTTTTGTTTCCATGACCCATAACACTTAAGTAGCGATACTGTGTCCTCGAGGACCCAAAACAGATGAATTGTAAATTATTTGTATTACATTGTACACGGTTTTGGGACATTTTTCGGGTATTCCTAAAATATTATCTATCTTTTTTTTTTTCCAGTTTGCCAAAATGTATTGATATGAAAATATATGTAATTATGTCCACACAACTGGCGGGTCCCCAGGGAACCGGCTTGGGCTCTTAATACTTTCACTGCTACTCCTTTGCCCAGTGCTGCCCCAATCCGGCGAGCCATTTTTAAAGAAAACGCCAAATTTCAACCTACATATTTTATTACACAGAAAACTGGCACCCGTGTGTTTTACAGCATTCCATTTTCATGGCTATACCTGGGAATGACTTACCAGATCAGTAATAGGTATACACATGATATCTTTTGAAGCATTGTCCTTTGTGATTTTATGATAGATGGCGCAACGGGTCACTCATACCAGCGGTATGCAAAAAACGTGGGTTTCCGTACTTAGCCAGCTGAAGCAAGATAAGAAAAACGAAGATCTCTGTAGTTTGCAGTGGGAGTGTTAAGATATTTATGATCTATGAGTTAGCTACTAATTTTTTACTTTTTTTCTCATGTGCATATTACTGATAGTAAGGATCTTAATTGACTATAGAATGAGGAAACTGATTTCTTTTTCTACCGAAAACTAATTTTGACACCATTCTTAATTATTTCAATAATTTCTTTTTGAACATTAGATGATTGAAGCTACAAATCGAAGATAATCTGCACAGAAAGAAGCCAATCATCCTATAGAGATGTTCGGAGATGAATCTTCCGACGGTGGTGATAATTTTATTCAGTCAGATGATGATAGCGAGTTTGATGATGTAAATGACGTTGTTGAGGTGACGAAGATGATCACATTATGGATGGCGTAGATTTATATCAGTGTCGTGTTTCAATTCTTGAAATTGACTGTTCAACACGATCTGTGAGATCGTGCTTTAGTGTTCCATATGATTCTTCAAATAGACGTAATGCAAATGTTTTTAGTGGCAATCAAGGTCTCAGACTGACAGCGAAAACACAGCAAGAAGCTTTGGATCATTTTTGACCTCTGTAATTATCGAAATGTTTGTAAAATGGATAACCAATTACGAGGAATGCAAGAAAACAGCCTGGCAAACATTTACAGTGACAGAACATCACGCATATCTTGGTCTTTTATATGTTGCTGGAGTGTCGAAAAGGAATCAGAAAAAAACATCAAGAAGATGTAAAAATATGGAACTTTTTCTAGTGCAGATTTTGCTGGGATAATGTCAAGTACACTGTTTAAAGAAATAACTTAGTGCATTCGCTTTGGTAACTTAGATACTCGGTAGGATAGGAGGTAATATTATATATTTCTTCAATTCCGTTCGTTAAGCGATTTGTTCAATTCACAGTGCAAAAAAGAATACTAATCCTTCACAGCTTTTATGCATCAATGAATAGCTCATTCCGTTCAGAGAGTGATACCCACTATCTACCTTCAAAGCCTGATAAATATGGCATGGAGGTTTTTCTTCTAACAGAATATAGCACTCGACATATCCTGAATGAAATACCATATACAGGCAAAGTAGATAATGGAAAAATATAGTTGGACTAGCATCCAATGTAGTTAAGCAATTAGCTGAGCTAATTTATTGAAGCGGAAGAAATATCACCACTGATAATTACTTTACAGATTTTGGCCTAGTTGTTATGTTTGAAAGAAACTGTTTCATGCATACTAAATATTTTCGTTTTTAATTTCCTTAGATCAGTCGGAATCTTTTTAACTTTGCAGTTGCCATATAGTACTGTAAGAGTGAGGGAGAACTGTACACTGAAATGGGACTATATCTAAAGTCTGGTTAATGATAGCAGTGTGCCGGGTGGTAAGGCAAAGGTACTCACCCAGAAGGTACCAAAATACACCATTACCCTCTTCTACATCATTTACAATAGTAAATCATAAATTTCGTATCATGTAACCTAGGGACACATCACTGGAATATCGGCTAAAATCTTAAGGTTAAATCTTCCTCGTTACTCACATTTTCAATCCATGGTATTCTCAGTATCCTTTTATAGAACATCATTTCTCTTATTGACCACCTCTTAATTGTTGTTGTTCCCAGGTCCACCCTGATCCGGAGTGGTAGAACCTGTCATGGTCCAGACTCTGGGCAAATAGTGAATCAAACACTATGAAAGCAAAGAAATACACATTTTAGAATGATCAATAATGCATTTTATCTGGACTTGAAGGCATACAATAACGTTTAAAATATATTTAGTTGAAGCCACAAAATTCTGTTCAAAAAATTTAAATTTCAGCATTAAATAAAACCTAGAGGTTGATATGCTAGTAAACAAAATCAACCAACCAACATGAAAGAACTCTTTCATGACATTAATTCATATAATATCCAACAATTTCTTAAAGAAATTAAATTGTATTCCAAGTGATAATTTCAACAAAACAACATAAAACACACTTATCAACGCCTCTGGTAATCATGGCCCAACAAATAAGTTGACGAATCCATGACAATATAATTCTCAAACAATTATATGGTTTTTAGATATAAAAATTTATGTACTAGAAAGTTTCGTTTCAAAACGCTTTTCAGCACTAAACCTTCCACACAGAGACAGCAATTTTTGAATCATCATAGAGAATATAGTTGAAAATTAGCCGAAAAGCATTAGAAAAATAGCAGTATAATACAAGATATAAGAACACAAAATTAACAGATAAACAAGCAGAACTATAAAATAAAAATAGAAAGAAAAGCGCCGAAAACTTAACAGAGAAGTAACAAAAACAGAAAAAAAAAACAAACACGAAAATGGCAGAGAAAAAAGCAACAGAAAAATAACTGAAAAGCAACAGAAAAATAACCGAAAAACAACCGAAAATTAACCGAAAAACAACAGGAAAAATAACCAAAACACAAGAAAATAACCGAAAAAGCAACAGAGAATTAACCGAAAAACAGCAAAAAAATGACCGGAGAACAACAGGAAAATGACCAAAAGCAACAGAAAAATAGCAGGAAATGACCAAAAACAGGAAAATGACCGAAAAACAAAAGAAAAAGAACAAAAAAAGAAAAGACAAAGCAGCAACAACAAGAACAAAAATGAAAGAAATAATAGAGAAAAATAAGCCGAAAATTATTCAATTTTACAGTATCGAGGTATAATATTTTTAATATGGAATTACAAATCAATTAAAATTTCTTTGTTGCTTTCTCCTTTTTTATTTTCTCCTACGAGATACCAAATTAAAATAACACACACACACGGGCACGCGCGCATATATATATATATATATTATAGATAGATAGATAGATAGATAGATAGATAGATAGATAGACCTAGTGAGCCAGACAAACCTACCTAGGTTTTACCTAAACGGATCGTCAGGGAAAGTATGGCCATACTTTCCCTGACGATCCGTTTAGGTGAAAACTAGGTAGGTTTGTCTGGCTCACTAGGTGTATCTAGGTCTGCTCTACGGTTGTATTGAGCTCTTTTGTTAGTTAGTTGTTTACTCGTATCGGGGTTTTTTCTTTGGGCTTCAGACCTGCATCTGTGCGATTTTTTTCGGCAGAAGTTCATGTTTGTAGATCTTTCTTTTTTTAAAACCTTTTTTTTCCCTCGAGATTGATTTGATTATTGGCAAATCAAAAATTCGAGGGTTTTTCGAAACGAGTCTAGTTATCTATATTTGTATGTGTGTGTGTGTGTATATATATATATATATATATATATATATATATATATATATATATATATGTATGTGTGTGTGTTTGTGATTTTCATAGTTCAATTATTTAGTTGATCGAAAAGGAGCCATTCTGAATATCCAAGCATCTCAATTGAAGATGTTTGGTGTTCTATCTCCAACCAGTAAGTGGCACTTCCTGTTTCATACAATAGCACGATGAGACGGCAAGTGTCATTGAAATGGCTGCAGAGTTTGATAAAATAATGTCGCTAATTTTTAATTTTAAGAATCTGTCACATTTTTCTTCATCTGTTTATAGGTGAGTTACTTGGGAGGGGCAACGAGGCAACATTGGTTCTATAACAGACAGAGAGAGATAATTACAGATAAAAAAGCAGACCCAGAAAACACAATGAAAGTAGCTAAACTGAAGGCGAAACATTTTTTAAATAGGGCAACATATATAACGAACGCTGATAAATATATTTTTTTTTAAATTCTAGCATTAACATTAGATATGATATGTATGGATAAGGCGAGAAATACAAGCCGAGCTGCTTATTTAATCAGCCAATCATTTTTATTTATTAGGTTGGTGCAAAAATAATGTCGTTTTTCTTTTGAACGTCAAAAAACGACATTATTTTTGCACCAACCCAATAACTCCCGCTTGTTAAGGCAGCCGGCATTACAGTCGGTTTGTGTATTATGCTCAATGGCGGAAAAGAAATTGTCTTCATGATGGTTAAAAATTTACCGATTTTTTTTTCCTGTAGGTTTGTGAATGTCAGTAATTACTCGTTACGTTTTGTCTTCTAACGGAGTTTATCAGGGCAAAAGCAAGAATTTTTACATATATTTATATATATAAAACAGACACACAACCAAAATCGAACACTGGGGTCAAGACCGAAAGGGGACAGTCTGTTTCATGCCTTAATGCAATCTTCAGGCTACCATGAAAATTATGTTAAAGCAAAATAGAGACTGTCGCCGATCGAAATTAACTTCAGTAACAGCATTTATATTTGCATATGATATTAACCATTTAGATATGTGGCATACCTTATAACTATATGCTTATCATATATATATATATATATATATATATATATATATATATATATATATATATGTGTGTGTGTGTGTGTGTGTGTGTGTGTGTGTGTGTGTATGTGTGTGTGTGTGCGCGTATGTGTGTTTATATGTGTGTCATGTGTGTGTGTTTGACATTATTAATGCAACCACCATCAAATTTTAGCGTATTTGCTGTGTATCTTGCATTGTCTCCTTCACACACTGGCCTCTTATACATATGCTCTTGCATTAGTCTATTTTGCATTCATAACTAAAAATGTCTTGACACTTTTCAGGATCCAATATTAGATTTTTTCCCACTCTTATATCTATTCCGATGTTTTAGTAAATTCTATTTTTTGGCTTCTAAATCCTTGTCAAATTGTACTTTTTTCGTTTTACCTCACTGTTATGACTGAAGTCACTTCTCACTCACCTGGCTGTTAATTTCGGTATGCCTATAGATATTCGCACAGTATTTCTTTCCTCTCTCTTTTCTAACATGTCTTTTTTTCTTTGCACTTTGAAAGACCTCCCATAGTGACGAACTAAGTTTGAATGTTTTGAATACTGTTTCTGGAAACTTCCATTGGCCTAGCTCTTTCTCGTTGAATCATCTTCAAAGTCATAACCTTGATCTTTGCTTCAGCAGAAATTTTGGGGCAAAAAACAATTTAATGTTCGTCTACAATGACTTGCCAGTGCACTTCACATTTATATTAATAAGATGAAACAATACTGCTTAGACATTTGCATATTACCATGACTTTATCATCTCAGATTTTTCATTAGTTCATAGTTATGCATGACATTTTTTCAGCTAAAAGGTGCTTAAAGCGGATTTACCTTCTGCTATATGCAAAGATTTATTTTCCAATTCGTAAGGTACACAGATAATACTGATAAAATCATACTGCTAAAAACTCTTAATTTTTAATGAAATAAAATAGGGTAATCATTTTATATAGTGGGCCTAAAACGATTTCGCGTCAGTTTATAAATCACAGGTTGACTCTGTGATTGGTTAAAAGACAAAAGTGTTTGTTGAAGCATCTACAGTATGGATTATCTAGCTACACTTGCTTAGTCGAAAAAGAGAGGCCGGCCGCATTACGTTACTTACTAACACCAGGAAGGATATTTTTAATGCAATATCAAAAAAAAAAAAAAAAAAGAACAAAAAACAAAACAAAAAAGAAACTAAAAACAACA
Organism: Acanthosepion lycidas; assembly: GCA_963932145.1. Classification (NCBI taxonomy): domain Eukaryota; kingdom Metazoa; phylum Mollusca; class Cephalopoda; order Sepiida; family Sepiidae; genus Acanthosepion; species Acanthosepion lycidas. The sequence continues at coordinate 55,046,219 of OZ010579.1, read as the reverse complement.
ACAAAAAAATCATTAACTGCGTTTCACATATTGACACTGCAAATATATTTATACCGTTGACATTGTAGTTGTTTCACACGTAGACTTTTTGCAACTGTTGAATATACATAAACCATAGGCATATGAATTCTCCTGCACTGAAACGGATCTAGGTATAAACGTACCATAATTATATCCTGTGTCTATTTGTGATTAGATATATGAAACTGAGGTTATAAAATGGTGACTGAATGCGCCTACGAGTATTTGTTCGGGGACAATTGATAAAGAATAAAAAACGTAGTCAATAGATAAATGTGCATGAAGGAATATACGTTAGCCTCGTTTTGGAGAACATTTTTTATGCTTTCTGAATGTGTCTTTGATAGTATGCGTGGAAAGGGAGGTTGTTTATGGTAAACATTTTGTAAATGATAGTAAAATATCTTTTTTATTTGCCCACATAGGTATTCGCTGCATTTTTCTAATCTTTTGTTAGGAATGAATCACGCCAAATTTAGCAATATTAGTTAATTTATTTCTTTTTTGTTGGGTATTTCTTTCATTCTATTTTCTCTTTATTTCTGCTATTTTTTTCTTTTTTTTTAGTTCCATTAAATTTCTTCCCAATTTCTTGAAATTAATTTTTCGTTTTTTTTTGTTTTTTTTGGTTCTCCTATTTTTTGTAACTTTGTTATATATAATTATTTTCACTGTATTTTTCATAACCATTTTCGACATCATTTCGTTTTGTTTAATATATATCTTGTTTTATAATTGTATCAAATAGATTTTGACTTTTTAATAATTAGCACTACCTTTATTCTTTCGATGTATAAATCCATCGAATTCTTCCGTCTCATTTGTCTACCATTTTCTGTTTGTAGCCATCCAAACTTTTTTCTTTTTCTTTTCACTTTCTTCAAGTCTTTTACATTTGATCTATGTCCTTTTTTTATTTTATTTCATGACTGTTGTCGTTGTTAGCTTCATATCATTCATCCTTTCATTGTCCCTTTTCGTTTTCTCTCCTTTTCAAATCCTCTTTTTTCTTATATTCTCTATCTCTCAATGCAGTCGCATACATAAACCTATTCAATGACCTACGCACAAAAAAAAAAAAAAAAAAAATTACTATGAGCTGTCTACTGTATTTTGGGTTGTATCAATCGCTCTCTTTTACTGTTATTCTATATTACATCGCTTTTCATTCTTTGCTTATTTCTATGCACAAGAAGCGACAAATTCAACTCTTCCCGCGATTTGCCGTACGATCGAACTTTTTAGTCCGCGGCTCGACATAACAGAACAACCGACTGCAAAGCCGGCTGCCTTAGCAAACTGGATGGATATAAAAATGGCTTGTTGACTGGCTCAGCTGTTGGCCTTATATTTCCCGCCTTGCTGATACCGACTGTTTGTCGTTTACCGCGTTTTGGCTTATGTTAAGGTTATAATTTTTTTTTAAATATTTTTCTCTTCGTTGTGTGTATAACTTGCTTATATTTTCAGTGTTGTTCTCCTGCCATTTGGATTATTACATTAATTTCATTGATAACTCTTTTTTTTATTATTATTATCAATTCTTTATTGCTAATTTACCTCTCTGCATTTGATTCAGTATCAATGTCGAAAAACAATCACTAAAATATGGTCACATTATTTTTTTTGTTTAATCGTTATTCAGGGATTCACCGCCATAAGATTTAACCGGTAAAAGACATGCAATCGATAAAGACATGCAATGTGAACTAACTGCTCTTTCATAATATTGACAGAAAGTTCGATGAGTCTATTTGGTTTTGAAGATCAGATCAGGATCGAGACGAAATAAATATTTACTTGTCTCTCTTCCTCTCCATATACATTCAAACACACACACGCGCGTGCACACACACACACGCATATATATATATATATATATATAAGCTACATTATAGAATTTAATCACGAAACAGACTTATTTTAATTTCTGTAAAAAAGACATTAAATTCAACCGTTAACTTGTGACTTAAATTTTACCATTATTATGCAATTAAATTCTTACCAGAATCCGTCATTTTTATCAAATTCAATATAATCACAAAAAATATGACATCAATTTATTGATCAAAACGTAAAAATAACCACTTGTTAAAAGACTTGCATTCACTCCAATCATATATATGTGTGTGTGTTTGTGTCTGCGTGTGCGCACGCGCGTCTGTCTGTGTGACTGTATGCAAGCGTGTACTAAAAGGTTTGCTGCCAACATTGCTATCGCCCGGTTCACACTTCTCCTGCTTTTTTTTTAACAGGAGTAGGCTTCCAGTACCTTCTAAAATATCTTCATTCTCTTTCACACTATTTTCGCCTTGCTTCGGTGGAAAATGATATCAAACAATAAACTGAACAAGAATTTTTCGTCGAGCTGAGAAATTATATATATATATATATATATATATGATAAAATATAGTTTTAAGGTATTTTATATTCATGCGTTAAGTATCAGGGATAGAAAGTATATACATATAAAGTGAATATTGAAATCAATA
>OZ010579.1:54981205-55028705 GCA_963932145.1 Acanthosepion lycidas | reverse complement strand
ATTTGTTCGTACTACAAAAAATGCCGATTGAAAAAGATTTGTTTACGTGTAAGTGATGCAGGTTGATATATTCTACTGACTTCAGGTGGAGACATACAGGCAATATATAGTCTTATTTGAATTTATAAAATATTATTAGGTTGGTGCAAAAATAATGTTTTCTCACATACGTTACTATGTGAGAAAACGACATTATTTTTGCACCAACCTAATAAATATATTCATCAATTAGTCGTTAACAAGAATATACATATGTGTATATATTATCATGGGATAGTTTGTTTTTTTTAAATTTCACGCCAAATCAGGAGATTTCGATGATTTGAATAACGTGTAATAGTACTACACTATAGTTAATTCAATAATAAAATAGGAATTTTTCATATTTGAAGTATCAGGCAGACAAGGCGACTTATATATTAGATTAAATACTTGAGAAAGCTCTCACTTGGAGTCCGTCTGAGCTGGCTAAGCTACCCAGTGTGAAGATGGACACCATCAAGGTTATGTACTGCTTTTATCAAAACTTCTCTGCATATCGCATGCATTTGGTTGTGGTGTATGTACATTGTATACCCTTATATACCTATATATCAGACTGGGTACAGTGATGGGAACACAGGTCACGTTGTCTTTTTAATCAAAAGGTATTTAATAATAATGATAAAAATAAAATAATTATTCAATATTTTAAAACTCTTCAAGAAGAGCACGACTTAAGATTAGAAAAAAAACAGGTTGTTTAACAATATTTCGGACTTCTATATCTATCTATCTATCTATCTATCTATCTCTCTCTCTCTCTCTCTCTCTCTATATATATATATATATATATATATATATATATATATATATAATTCAGTGACATCCGCCCCTCTGTCTGCCACACCCTCTAAAATACGCATGCATTGACAAATCGAAACCAAACTTGGTGGAGAAATGCGAAAACGTAGATTGTACAAAGTACAGATGATTTTACCATCGTGCTTAGCTTAGTACAATAAATGTTCATTAATATTTTTGGACAAATTAAAGTTTTATTATTTAAAATGCAAAATGCTGACACTATTTTAAAAACAATTTAATGATTAATACAACAATTACTTTTTTAATAAAAAAGCAATATCATTTTTTGCATCTATTTTCTTTAAGTTTTTATATTACATCGATTGCTTTGCGAAATTGAACGAAATTTAGAATTTGTAATTCTCGACAAAAAAATGTTAGGAGCAACTTTAGCAATACTAAATACTGTGATGAATTCAACACGCTGACGTGTGTTGCAAATAATTCTTGTGTTTAGAAAATGTTTAAAAATATGAAAAACAGTTATTTGTACAAAGGTTTCTTGGAGAAAAACAGTTGTCAACGCGACAAAGGGAGTGCAACATAGATAGGGTGAAGGGAATGTAACTGAAACGTGAGTTTCATGATGGAGAGCTGCCTCATCGTAAAACTTTCATTCAGTTGATTAGTTAGTAAGACTTACATACTAAACCTTATCAACTAATTAAGTTACGGACAATTTTAAGATAAACATGCGAGCAGATTATGTGTGGAAAATGTCCAACATTTACTTACATAGAGGATTTGATAATATATTTCAGTTCAGGAGATTTTTTGTAATAAATAGCAGTGAAAAAACCGTGATATTTACATGTACTTCTATCTATGGTATATAAATATAATCTCATTAAGTTATGAAGATAAGAATGCCTCTGCTGAATAATAATGGCAGTGATGGTATGAATAGTTGTCTGTTGTGCAGAGTCCATAATTAATGGTAAGAATGCCAACTGAAAAAAAGAAGAAAAAACATATAAACAATAATTAGATAACTCTAATACTCAAGTCATAAATTCCGTATTATGAAATGCAAAACCAAAAGTCAAATATTGAAAGCTTCTGTTTGAAAAGACTATAATGTTACTAAAAAAGTATGAAGTTTGAAATATATCTGGATATTACAAGAGTCCTCAAGGAAATCATACATAAAATATACTAGATCTGTTACTAGGAAAGTTTGTTCACTGCGTCGTGCTAGACAATTTTACACCCCAGAATCTACTTTACATACTTATAAGCCTATCTTTAATCCAGGCTTTGAATATTGCTGCCACATCTACTCTGTTGCTTCTGCTAGCTATTTACCGAATCTTGATAAAGACTCTTCAATGTTAGTGGCCTTGACCTGACCTCTCGGCTTCAGTCAATTTCATATAGCCGAAACGTTTGTGTCTTTTTCTATAAACATTTCATGGTAATTATTCTGATTTCTTTTTCTTTATGGTACCTAGAGTTTATGAATTTAAGTGCAATACTAGAATGGCGGCATAGTCTCATCTTTTTACAGTTGATATGACGAAATATAAATCTATTGTTAACAGTTTCTTATTTAGTACATTTCGCTTGTGAAACTCTCTTCTCGCTTTTTGCTTTCCCGTCAAGTTTGATCTTCAAAAAATTATATGAAATATCAATCGTTATCGTCTGTCTTTTCAATTCCTGCTCTTTTATGGTTCTCCCTACTTAATAGTATTTCTTCCCATATTCTCTCACACTTGCGTCTTAGTGGCTTTATTGCCTTGCTTGAAGTGAAATGATTAAAAAAAGTACCGATTTCATGTATCATGATTAGCGTATTTTGATCAGTTCTATAGGTATTTGCAGGAAGATGGAAGGAACGGAAATTTGAAATAATATCAAAACCATCCAGAAAATGTTACCTATAAAAAGATAGACTCTCCGCATAATCCATTTATTTATTAGGTTGGTGCAAAAATAATGACGTAATAATGTCGTTTTTTGACGTATTTTTTAACGTCAAAAACGACATTATTACGTCATTTTTTTGCACCAACCTAATATTATCGGCAGTTTAAAATTCACTGGGGTTTCCAGTCTTTTTTTCACGGTTTTGAATAGTAAGATCTCTGTCTCCTTGAAGCCTACTTTATACGGCCCAGTGTACGGGTTTGGTTACGGATTGGAGGGACCAGGTGTATTCATGCTACTCCCAAGGTTAATAGTATAAAATTTAACCCAACAGAGTATCCTGGAACTTGAACACGGCTCGGCAAAGTCACTTTCATCCTTAGTAAACGTTGCACAAACTACACGGCTACAGCGCTATTGAAAAAACAAAAAACAAAAAAACAACAGGAATATACTTGGTTGGTTGATTGTTTAGCGCCATATCAACACCTCTCTGGGTTACTTAATGTCTAAATCTAAATATCCTGAACACTATTTTATGTCTTGAACTATATATATTTTGAACGCAGTTGTATGCCTTCAAGTACAGATAAAATTTATTGTTGACAATTCTACTTTAAAAAATGTATTTTTGGTTGTTTTACTATAAATAGAAATTGTTGGTAATTTTTTATATAAAAATGTACTGCTTGTATATTTTTTTTTACTATAAAATGTATTTTTATACTTTCATGGTGTTTTGTTTTTGTTTGGGGGCTCACTATTTTCACACAGCTGGAACTCTAACAGATGCTATCACTTGGTTTCATGGTGGAACTTGGAACAACAGCAATTAAGATGTGGTTCGACGCTCCTGAAAACCTCTAATCTCCTGATCAGGGTCCATGCTGCAGGTTAGAGTTTATCGTCATAGCCAGGACTACTCTAAAATAGAAAGGAGCGTGTACTGAGGTAAATTACACCCGCTTAAAACAATTCGTTGATAAAATTGTGACAACACAATAATAATAATAATAATAATAATAATAATAATAATAATAATAATAATAATAATAAAATTAGCGAAGGAGATGGCATACAACACACCCAAATGAAAGAAAAAATAAGAAAAGAGTACTACAGGCGTGTACGTCTGATACTAAATACTGAACTAAACTCAAAAAATAGAATATCAGCTATAAACACATTGGCTGTCCCAGTGGTGCATTACAGCTTTAATGTCCTTAACTGGACCATAGCTGAAATTAAGCGAATGGACGCCAAAACGAGAAAGCTTCTCACTTGCTATCGCATGCATCATCCCAAAGCTGATGTTGATCGTCTGTATGTGCCCAGATCCGAAGGAGGCAGAGAATTAGTTCAACTAGAACTGTCCTACAAAACTACAACAATTGGCCTCCAAAAATACTTGGAAACTACAGAAGACTGGATGATGGTATGCGTCAAGGAACATGAAAGTAGTAAGCGTCTTTACTCCGTAATGAAAGAAGCCAACAAATTCAAACTGGAGCTTCAAATGGGCGTAGAGATGCAACTACAGCACAATACACCGGCTGAAACTGCAAAATACTTGAAAAAGACAGCAAAGACGAATGCAACCGACCAGATACAGAAGCGATGGCAAGATAAACCGCTTCATGGCCAATACTCTGCCCGTATCAACCAAGCTGATGTAGACAAAACCCGTACCCATCAGTGGCTACGCAGTGCAGGGTTGAAAGCGGAAACTGAAGGTTTTATCCTTGCTGCGCAGGACCAATGCTTGCTAACTAGGAATTATCAAGCACATATACTAAAATATTGTGTCAGCCCAAAATGCAGATTCTGTGATAAATATCCAGAAACGATTGATCATCTTGTATCAGGTTGCACGATGTTGGCACCCACTGAATATAAAACCCGACATGACAGAGTGGGCCAATATCTGCACTGGAAAATCTGCAACTTCTACGGGAAGGAAACTGAAAGAAACTGGTACCAACACCACCCAGACCCAGTTACGGAGATAGGACCTGTTACAATTCTATGGGACTACACAATTCACACTGACAGAACAATCAAGGCCAACCGACCAGATATTGTTATTAAAGACCACAAGCAAAAACGGTGCCTCCTTATTTATATGGCAGTCCCTGCTGACTGCAATGTATCTTTGAAGATATTCAAAAAGCTGTCAAAATACAAGGACCTTGAAATAGAGGTCTCGAAAATGTGGCATATGGGAACATCAACAATCCCTGTTGTAGTTGGAGCCCTAGGACTGGTTGGAAAAGATTGCAGTAGACTAATTGCAGGGATTCCTGGAAGCCCATGCCTCAAGGAGATACAAAAAATTGTTCTGACAAGTACAGCCCACACTTTACGAAGGGCTCTATGTAATTTTTTTTTTTTTTTTTGTCAGTGAAAAGTGTCATGATGCCATTTCTAACCTTAGGTCCCTGGGTGGGACCCGGAAAGAAATGTGTAAAAGCCAGAAACCAAAGAAAATAAAAATGATAATAATAATAACAATAATAATAATAATAATAATAATAATAATAATAATAAGAAGAAGAAGAAGAAGAAGAAGAAGAAGAAGAAGAAGAAGAAGAAGAAGAAGAAGAAGAAGAAGAAGAAGATATGCCTGTGGTTCTTTTTTTTAATTGGTCGGTGGAAAATGTCATGATGCCATTTCTAACCTTAGGTGTCTGGGCAGGATCCGGAAAGAAATGTGCATACAACAAAAATCAAAGTAAATAATAATAATAATAATAATAATAATAATAATAATAATAATAATAATAATAATAATATATGTATGTAACGGTTAAGCCTAGACTTGAACAGGTTAAGATTGTAGTGATTTGGAAAAAATCCTCATGGGAGTCGGTTTAACAGAGCAGTGGTTCCTGGAAAGAAGCTGCTCGAGTGGAACATACACCTCAACAATGGAATATGTGTGGCATGGCGGGTCTTAGCTGTGAAAGATAAAACTGGTGGACCTAAATATTATCTGAACACTTTCCATGGAAGTCGCGATAGAACAGTGAGAGGCTTGCAACGTTTCATCTGTGAGAGAGAGGTTGTAGGGTGGAAAATATTTTGCTCCCCCCTACACACAAGGATATTAAGGTCTTTATGGACTCAATCGAAACTGGAACGTTGGGATTGGGCAGCTCCTGCCCAAATATGGCCGCAATATTCTATTTTCCACCTGATTTGGATCTTGTCATGGTAGAAGATAGCACGTGGAGTCAGGTACTTACTGGAGCAGTACATGGATCTGACCATTTTCCCTGCATCTTTAGCGATGAGGTCTGGCTTCAGTTTAAGGCTTACCTCAATCCTCAGATTAAAAAAAAACGAAAAAAACTTGGCAAATAATTATATCAAACACGAAATCGAGGAAACTGCAAATAATAGTAATAATAATGATAATAATAATAGTAATAGTAATAATAATAATAATAATAATAATAATAATAATAATAATAATAATAATAATAGTAATAATAATAATAATAGTAATAATAATAACGACAACAATAACGACAAAAGATCAGCACTTTGTTCAAGACCTTATAGTATTTGGAAATATATTGGTAAAAATCGAGGTAGGTTAAATTAAAGTTCTTTTCAAAAGACATAAACAAAGTTTCCTTTTTATTTGTGCGAGTTTATTAAGAGAGGCTCTGACGATTAAAAAAAACTTTGATATGAACAGGCAAAAGCATGAAAGGTAATATAGAGATTTATTAAGAGTAGCTTATCTGTAGCACAAGGCCGAATATAGGGGGGCACCCAGATGGAAGATAATATATTAAATAATATAAACAGAGTCTGCCTTTATAAATAAGTAACTGTTCACTCAAACTAATCTCACTTTTTAGATAAACCGTTGTCATAACGGTAAAACAAATGACTCGCCACTAATAAACAAACATGACTCTTAATACCATGAAAATGGAATATTTCATGATTAAGTTGGGAGATAGCATACTGTTAATATTGTGCATTTTTCCTTTTAGCATTTTTGTAATAGTTTTTTATTCGAAGTGTTGAAAAGTCCGGATTCTTTCAAAGACCCGGCATTTTTCTATGGCATATCCTTTCTTGTGGACAATCATGGCTTCCCACAGACTACTTTTGTTTATTTTCCGTAAAATGTGATGATTTCTTGGGGAAATATTGGAGTGGCTTTCAGTTGCTTCCCGCGTTCTTTCGAAATCTGACTTGCCATTGTTGAAATCTGTTTACCATCCAAAGCTCGAGAGCCCTCTCTTGCTTGCTATTTAGAATCTAGCCGAGAGAAGACATGGATTCATATTTTTCCATAGAAAATAACATTTCTTCTTCTTCAGGAGGTGGGTAATCATGGCTCTCCACAAGTTCCTATCCTTTGTTGAGTTTAGCCACGTTTGTTTAAATATCCAACACAATCATTTTTCTGCCATCCATTTACAAAAACTGTTTAGGTTACTCACTGATTACATTTGCACCACAAACGATCAATATATTCCGCACGAGTCAAAATTCGCCGAGCCCTCTTTCCTCATTATGTGTACCAGAAATATCAACTGTCTTTTTCTTCTTCTAAGTATTAGGTTCGTGCAAAAATAATGTCGTTTTCTCACATAGTAACATATGTGAGAAAAAGACATTATTTTTGCACCAACCTAATATAATGGTTCTTTTTTTTTACATAAGCTTATCACTTGTACTCGGCTAACTTCACTTACCGCGCTGCTAACAAAGATCTTTTTCTAAAGCTCATCCAGCACAAGTACTTTAAGCACATAGGGTAGAGGGTTAATAAATAAAGTACAGGAATGTAGGAAGTGAAAATTATAACCATATGGAAGATGCCGTTTAATTGATCTTAATTCAAATAATTGACCCTTGATTGAAGAGATTAATATCACAGTGTTCGGATTATAAACTCTTTGCAGGTTATTTAAAGCCAGAAAATATTTCTAGATTGTAAGATTTTGAGTGGAAGGAGATAATAATGATTTAGTAAATCTTAATAATTAATTTATTGCTGGTGGGTGAAAAGTTGGATTCATACATTTCTTTGCCGAAGTGAATATAACGAACATTTCTGGAATTTGAACTCGGCTCTCAGATTAATAACTCAGATATCCATTACACCATCCGCTCGTTCTTTCTTACAGCATCTTGCATTGTCAAACGGTCACCCATTTAGTTACTGACCAGGCACTAAGTTGCTTAACTTTGGTGATCGCACAGGAACCCGGATTTCCTCGGGATTTGGCTGTACGCCTGTAATTTTCGCAGAAACATTCATGAAAGTCTGTGTTTCACAAAGTAGCAGTTCTTGGGAACGGGTCTTCTTACCGATGTCTTCAACTCTGTGGACCTAGGAAACCGAGTCTTTGCTAAAAGGGTCTGAATTTTTGATACGAAAGAAAGATACTCGTATGAACATTTGTCATGAACGTAGCATCATAATTAAGCCTGTAGAAAATGGGCTGTTCTGTGGAAAATTAGTCATCACCCGCAAGGACACTTTTTATACTCTGTCAAAGCTGGAAAGTAATGATTGGGTAGCTTCAGCCCAAGTATGGCAGCAATACCCAATTTTTGGTTTAATCTGACGCTTGTACGCATAAAAGATTGTTGAAGTCGCGTACTTCCTGTAATGGTAAGAGGAACTAACTATCTTTCTAGCCTCTTTAGCGACGGTATTTATATAAATAACGGTAAGTAAAAAAATTATACGTTCTTTCGCCATAACATCTCTTTATTTTTACCGTATTACCTTCTGCTCATGCGTGCTTATAGTTGGTACTGTTGTGTCCATGTAAGCGAAGTTTGAGCTTGATCCCGCCAGTTTTCTTGCTGCTGATACAATATAAACATGGCCATTCTTCTAGCAGTGTGCCCCACGTAGGGACACGCATCACTGATCAGTATCTGCAGAGAACATGATACTTCATCGATGATAACTTGCCGGTTCGCCATTAGCCTCTTTTAAGCTTACTGAATCTTCATGTCAGTGGTGGACGTTTATCGTGTGTCACGCTTGTCCGGCCACTTTTAAACATATCGATGCACTCGTACAAGTCCCCGATGAATTTAAGTCCCTTACACACCTTCCGACCTGAAAAAATGGCTCAGTGCTCTTTGGGACAAAATGCAGTGAGTCGATTGGTATACACAGCTAGCACAAGATCACGTGACCGCATTAGTGCCGACATTAAGCAGGCATGAGCAGAAGATAGTTGTATAAACCTAAAGATATGGTGAATGTTTGGATACTTTTCTACTTACTCTCGTTTGAATTCCAATTTAGTTTTGGGGTAACATTGCTTTCCAGGTTGCGTTCAAAATAACTAGCCTCGTTGAGTTAATTTTATAGATATAAATTACGAGATTACCCAGGGAGACAATTAACGAATTCGATTTCGAAATTATTTAACTATATCCATGATTTTCCGACGGTATCATGAAACCATAAATGCTATAAATGCTTCATAATTTTTTAGAAGCAGTATTTTTCCCGCTTGAATTTTTCACCAATCAAAAACATTTTTTAAGTAGTGTAACAGACGTCTGCCGTTAATACTAATCCTGGGCTTAGATGGGTCATTTGCGATGGAACCGCCATAACTGCTACTCTGATGTATACGCGACTACTAATACTATATCTGCTCTAATTCTAACTACAAATGGCAGTCAGTTATATGCCATGCGTGATACACGCGTAGGCGATCATGTATCTTTCGATACATGAGTGAAGATGCAGATTTTTTCCTGTTTGCCATTTCTTTCTGCGGTAGACCAGTTGCCATCCTAGGGTATAGAATCCGGTTTATCCTGCTATTTACCCATAGATGGGGGGGAAAAAGAGGACTCATACCTTTCCCAAGGGTATTAGCACGCAAGTGAATGCAATAGTTTCGACCGGAATTCGAACTCGGCTTTACTATTCCTCAATCCGAGCCGCTATCCATGTTGCCGGATCAACAGAAAATATTCTAGAGACATCTTTACTTTAAATGAACATATCAGTGACCACCTGTAAATTATTTCTAAAGAAAAATAGTTATGCTGTATTATTGCGTATATTTAGAGATAGCAACGGCTATGACATCGAGCGCTTGAATTTTGTGGGTCTTGGCGAAAAACATTCTTCGAACCTTGTGAACTGGCGTTACAGAATTACAAAGAACTTCACCAGATAACAGAATCCACTTCCGTTCTGAACTTACAAAAGCAGCAAAAATTAAAATGAACATCGCTTGTAAATCGAAGAGAAAATACGTAAGATAATCAAGTTGTTTACCTTCTACACTACTACAAACAAAAGGTTAGCAAAGAAACCTCCATCAATGCTGTAAAGAGTAGTATCAGCTACTAGATCTGATGAATCATTTTTCCTGAAAAATTGTCTGAAAGAAAGATTTTATAAATCTCAACTGACTGATTGATCAGTGAATACCAGATGTTTCGTTATAAGGAAAGAGTTAACATTACTATTTATCAAGTTTGTTGAATTTGTGCATTTTTTTTATGAGTTATTTAAAATCTTTTATTTAAACTTTAGTTTATTCAAAACTGAATATTAGCATTTTCCCTCTACTTGAGGTCAGAAATACGTGGAACATCAATAAGACTAAGTAGCGACGAAAACTATCAAGAAAATTGACGCAAATAGACCTAGAAAAATACTAGTTGCCTAAGCCTTAATATAACTTATTAGCTAGCAATATTAAAATAATATTAATAAAATGCAAAACGTGAACTCCATCCGATGTGTACCAACATGATAATTTCTTTCTGATTTTCATGAGAAAATATATATTCGGTGGGCGCTATGAATGTAACGTTGTAGTAAATTAAAACATCCTACGATTATTTATGATTAATCTATAATAAAGTAGAACTGATTTATGATAAAGTAGAAATGATTATGATTTTATATTGTTACACATTTATTATCTTTAATTATTAAAAATACATACTTGTATATTTTGTAAGACGTCGTGGTATCCATCGATTGCTTTATGTTTTAAATAACTGTTATTTAGCAACTTTAATGCCTCACTAAAAGTATTATATCAAGAAGAACATTTAATACATTGTATCTACTAAATTACTTCTACATCAGCATAAATAATTCTACTCTATTTATATTTAAGCGTAACATTTCTCATTTTTTTTGAAAGAGAATCTAATTTTTGAAATTATAGGAAAGGCATTTCGAGAAGTAATGTGCATTTTGTTTTCTGACTATTGGTTCAGTATCGTTGGTTTCTTTCTCTATTAGTTATCATTCAAATATTTTAAACAAAATTTGCCGATAATTTTGTTCATTTACCATTTCTTATTTATTGATTGTAACGTAACATTTTTTACGGAAGACGACGTATTATCAATTTTTAAGAAAAAACGTTTCGAGTCATAATGTTATTTTGTTTTTGTTATGTTCAGAATAGTCAATCTCTTCTAATATGTATTTTTCAAATAGCGTATTTGACGGCATATAAAACGCCGTTTTTTTTTACTAAAAATATATTTTAAAATCCCCTTGCTTCTTATATGCGATTTTTTCTTGATTTGCCCTGCTAAAACTGGGTTGCATCTCATACAACCGTGCATCTTATATGCCGTCAAATACGGTACTTTTAAGAAAATAAAGATACCGGATATTTGATGATAAGTTTATACTTATTTTATTCTTATTTCCAAACTGACGATGTGTAGAGAGGAAAGCTGGCGTCATCAAGAGTACCTAGGAAATTGCTGGCATCGGTCAGAGTACTGAGAAAAGTGCTGGAGATATGATGAATTTTGCTATCTCCAGATTAATAGAGGCCATTTTTAGATACCTACGAATGCGCGACAAAGAATATAATTACAAAATATATCAAAAGCAAATGTAGCACAGTGTAGCAGAGGAGCCTGGAATTGGAAAGTGCCAAAGCTTAGTTACAGAATTCTGAAACTTCACCTTGATAGACCCCATTATAACTTATATGATACAGAAAATAATAGTGATATTTCTCTATACCGAGTGTAAAAGTAAAATTGTCCAAATCATGTAACAGCAAAATTGTCCATTTGTTAGATTAAGATTTGAACCGTTGTATCTTAGAATTAATTAAAGATATCTTACTGGAATTCTCCGTGATTTTTATAGCACTACTGGACTCCACTTAGAGCAATAAGAATGCATAATTACTCTCCAAACTTAACAGAATAATCGTGATGAAATCGATCATAAACAAAAATGACATGTTCATTATTAATTAATCAGAGCTAAGGATCGGAAACTCATGAACGATTGAAATGAAGTTGCAATACATATATATTATTCAAGGATGATTTGCCAACTTATTCAGGATGATACTCGCCCTCTCTAACCTTCTACCTTTCTGTCCTGATGTAACAAGATGCCTAACATGTTTCACGTACGATTTAATTTTCCAGTCTTTTTTCACTTCTCTTTGGACTGTCATATTAGAAACTACTCTTCCACGTACCAAACGTCTCATGAAATGAATTGTATATTTTCTAATTTACCTTTTTAGCTCGAAGTTGAAATATTGACACCTCTTCCTACTAGGACCTCCTGGTCATGTTTTCCTCTCTACTGTTCCCTCTTTTTTAAACTTGTTCACTGTTTTCTGGATGGTTGTTGAATGGATACTAAGATGGAAGCCAAAGTATAAATGTTGGTACCATTACTGAAGAGTTGAATGGTCTTTTCCTCTCACCATTGCTTATTTTGGAAACCAGAAAATTTTGTTTTTCTGCGGAAACCGAAAATAAAAGATAAATAAAAAAGATTGAAATGTAAATATTAACATAAATAGATAATAATAATAATAATAATAATAATAATAATAATAATAATAATAATAATAATAATAATATGATGATGAATTAATACAGAAGGCATTTTAAAATATTTACGCGGGTATTTTGGAAATGGTGGTTTTCTAATTATAATTATTGCACAAGAACGAATGTATAGTGATAATCAAACTCATTACTCAGTCATAACTTTGCTACCGAGACAAGCTTGGTAACTATTACCACTTTGAAGTGCGCCATGCATTTCGGATATGGCGATTTTCTAAGCGTAGATATATGTGGAATCAAACTCAATATAGCCGTAATTTTTCTAGCGAAAGAAGCTTGCTAACCATTACACCACGCCAAGTTGTCCGAATGATTTTCTAAGCGTAGATTAGATGTGGCACAAGGCCGAAAGTGTGAAGCACCCAGTGAGGATCGAAATCACTTCTCATCCGTAACTGGTTTAACGAGACAAGCTTGCTAGCCATTACAACACATCGAAGTGATCAATATATTTTGCATATGACAAATATTTAAATGAGTTTTTATATCGTCATTTCTTTCAATATTGCTTGATTAAACCAACATAATAAACGACATTGATACGTGAATGACAAATTCAGTGATAAATTATGAGGTATTCAGGTATTCATTGTAAATAAACAAAAAGAAAAACAAAAGAAAAACAAAACAAAAACAAATAAATGATACATGATTTAAAGAAGCACTATTCAAATATAAAAGTGTATGCTTTTGAATCTTCTAACTTTAGATATTTCCGTGATATGAAACATTCGACAGACTGGTGATTCGATTTAACGCTTTTCGTTGAAGCTAGTTTTCGAGCCAATCACATTCGTTGTTATGCTAACACGTTTGCCTCGTCTTTGTCATGATTTCGGCCGCTGCCCATTGCAGCCTTCCCCACGTGCCTGTCGCATTTGGTTACCTTCTGAGAATGTCGAAGAGAACTCTTTTTTTGACCCTATACCTATATTGTTCTCATTTCTATACCTGTCACATCTTGTGTCCTTTCGAAGGTAATTCGAAATTAGCAACTAGCAACTCTTCTTGATTGTGCAGGTGTGCTCTCTACCTAACTGGTGTACATTTCTGCACTAACTGGCTCTGAAATGAATCACGGTTCTCAAAGAATAAGATGAACTAGCTTATGTGACATGAATAAAAAAAACATTTCTGTTATATGGACATGCTAATGAGGGGCATTAACAATCTCCCTATATTGAGCGAGGTAAATGTGGGATAAAGTTTATAATTAGCTCACTTAATCAGGAAAATATGCTTCTCAAGTCCAGTAACTTTTATCGCTCTTTCCAGTAGTGGTGGGGATTTCCTTCCTAATCTTCTGTTTGAAGTAGTGTAGAATGTCATCATCTTGCTTATGTCATATTTTTCTGTTCCAGTTACATGTTATATTCATTATAGTTGTAATAGTTTTCTAAAAGTTCTCAGTCGGAGTAGTTTTTGTTATTTACCACAGTATTTTGTCTACTAGTTTACAATCGTTTTTGTTCTTGTTCTGTCATCCATTCGCTTAAACGCGTCCTTAAACATCGTTTTCCCCTACTTCTAGTATCCCTCCAAAGATTATTCCCTTTATGATCGAGCACTGCCGCCAAATAAGCCATTTCAGATGAGATGTGTCTCCGAAAACTCCCTGGCGATTACTTATAGTCATTCATAGCTTAAGTAATTCTGTAGAATCTCAGCACCTAACCGAATTGATCCAATGACAAGAAACAGTTAAGATAATTTGAAACATCCTGCGTTTACCAGAACGATATATTGTGCGTTCTTCAAATGGGCACTCAGGTTCGAATCCTGTCGGAAACCAAACTTTCTTTATTGGTGTCTGGTAAGAGCAGACCAGTAGTTTTAATTCACACGGTTTTAAAAACAGAACCTCTGTTCAAACAAGTGTATTTATTAGGTTGGTGCAAAAATAATGACGCAATAATGTCGTTTTTTGACGTATTTTTAACATCAAAAAACGACATTACTACGTCATTATTTTTGCACCAACCTAATATAAAATAACCATTATCTCAAAAGAATATATATATATATATATATATATATATATATATATATATATATATATATATATATATATAATTATTTATTTAAAAATATGATTCCAAATAAAATATGTATGCTCTACTTTCGTATCGAGCACTATTTTTTAAAAATAATTACAAAAATACTAAGGAACTTTGGATTATTTACCAAACCAGTTTCTTTCCTATTTTCTACAATATTTTCGCATACATATATATATATATATATATATATATATATATATATATATATATATATATATATATATATATAACACACATTGCGCGATGGTTAAATTGTGGACATTTTATATTTTAATTTTGTGCATGTGCATTGATTTTTCTTTTGGTTTTGTCGACTGCACCGTACTGTAGGGTCAGTTGGGCACCGCCTCTGAGAATATTACCACCATGACGGAATTCACTCCCCACCAGATTTGGAAACAACATGCTGTACTTCTTGGAATTCGCACCAGAATCTACATTACGAACATTTCCATGTGTTTGGATGTCAGAAAATTCGGAAAGAGTTGTATGTGCCCAATGGTGATTACGAAAGTGTTTCGAGTGATCACTAATTATAGCAACGTTATGCCTCCATTCATCTCCCGACAGGCCTTCAGACTTAACATGAAGGCCTGCATCAGTTGCCTTGAAGAGGTAACGCTGCCCTGGGTCAAGAGCGTGGCTGCTAGAAGACACTATGTCCGACAACCGTCATGCCACACATGCAGGAGAACCCAGTCATGGCTGTCAGACAATTTCTGCGATCGCATCATCGCCTACATCTGGTCATCTAACTCTGCAGACCGCAGTCCACTTGGTTATTAAGTGTAGAGCACACAAAATTTCTTGTAAAATCAAATTTGAACTGAAGGCAATGATTATGGCAGCATTCACCAACTTAAACAAGGAGACCGTCCAGAAGAGACGCAGGAGATTCTGAAGTCGTCTAGAGGGCATGGTTGAGGACAATGCCGATTTTGTTGGATACATTTACTCTTTAATATATGTAGATATTTTTGTGCAGTTTAGTTAAATATATCTGTTAAAATGAGATGTCAGTGTTATTCTCATTTTTGCGTAATTTAGACGAGAATTTATCCATCTCAACCTGTAAATATGTATAATGCGTATATGTGAACTGATAAACTGTTTGAAATTTATTTCCACAGGACATTTTTTTTATTAATGTTTACCCAAATCAATCCACAAGGAGGATGGTTAATTGTTTGGCGTTGTATTAGCGCAAGATAAAGCAAAGAGTGATGTTCTTGGAACTATGTAGGAAAGATAACAGCTACTTCTAGATTTGAAGAGGTCAAGATTTATTAAGTTAACAACATTTAGAGTTCAGGTACAGACGTTAGAAGTATAGGGTTGAAGAAGATTTTAGAATGGTTAGAGTTCAGGCGGAGACGTTAGAAGTATAGGGTTAGATTAGACTTTAGAAGGTACTGGAAATCCAATATTAAACAGGAAACAATGGATACATCTCTACTCCTGTTCAAAAGACCAGAGAGGAGTGTCAACTGGACGATAGGCGAATCAGTCAACTCTTGTTGGGAGGGCAAAAAATAATTACTGAATAAAATTTCAGACACGTCAGAAGTACAGGGTTGAAGGAACCAGAAACCCAATCCTAAAGAGGAAACAAGGGATAAACTACTTCTGTTCAAAAAACCGGGGAGGAGTATGAACAGGACGATGAGAGAACTTATCTACTCCTATTGGGGGAGGAGAAAAATGGTTAGTGGAAATAAATCCAGAGTTCAAGCGGGAACAATAAAAGTACAGAGTTGAAATAGTCTTTAGAAACAACCGGGAAATCAATTCTAAACATTAAAAACAAGCTTGCAATATAAGCTCTGATAAAAACAAAACAAAATGCTTTATCAGTTTTATAAGTCAAAAAAAATAATAATAATAATCATACACTGATGTTCTTAAGGACACGTGGCATGGTGGATAAAAGTGTTCGTTAAATCCAGTGACTTGATCCAAAATTGTTGTGAGTTCAGTATCTGGCTACAGCAGAGACGAACATAAATTTCGAGAGTTGAGTTAAAAGGAGATAACTGCTACTGTGACATGAGGAAGAAACATGGCACATACAACTACAACAATCTACCTCAGTGGACGAAATAAAGGATTCAGTTCTAAATTCCAATCACCTGAAGAAGACCGGAGCGTATAACGGCCGAAACATCATGAATACGGCAACACAAATGACAACAATCCGAATAATGTAAATAGTGTAAATAATTAAAATATCTCATCTTAGAAATATAGACAGACACTTGTCATTATTTGAAGTTTTTTTTTATAAACTTATTGTCTTCCAAGTTTAAATCGCATCATTAAGAAGTAAATAAATAAATTTGTTAATTGTTTAAAATTGTAAAAAAAATATGTTCAAATAGTAAATGGCAGGATTGCTGATTTTCCAGTTTGACAAGATATTCTTGGGCGTATAACAATAACTCCTTCTTGGATTTCCTCGTATGTCCTCGACAGTTTTAGATTTATTTCCATACAATACCCGTTTGCATCCAGTATGAAAGATCTATTTTATAAGACGAGAGGTTTGTCCTGAAAGACAAAAATGTACAAATTATAAGACACTTTTACTTGACTAGAGCCAGTTAAAGGAAGAAAAACAAATGGCGAGGAAATTATTATATTACAAAAATTCATTTGAAATAATACCTTCATATTGTTTTAGTTTTTTTCTATAAGTAAGTACGCATCTTTTTTGCAAATGTTATATGACTATCGAATAGGAATTATTGTTCAATATCCAGATGGATTCTCGCCGACTTGTACCGTAGAATTGTGGAGATATGAAATATCCTGTTGTTGATTCGAGTAGGGGATCTTGTATTTGCTAATTTTCGCCAAATTGTTAATTCTTTTTAATTCTTTCCCAAATGGATTTTAAAATATTTTGGTCCAAGTTATCGAAAAAGTTACACTGAAAAAGGCCGGTGAATAGAACAACCGAAATAATAAAACAATTCCCAAACAAAATGAAAACAAGATGATATTATCAGTTCGAATGAATCGGTTTATCATAATGGTATTCATCATCAAAAAATACAGGCAGGAAAAATAGATATGTTTGTTGTACACTTCCTGTTTTTGCAAAAATCCTACGCCTACTTTACAAAAACAAATAATCTTTGGAATATAGATATGGATAACAATTACTGTAAAAAGAAGAATATTTTTTTTTTTAATGGTGGAATGAGGGTGAGGAGCAAAAGTGAATATTCAATTTTTAAAAGAGGGAACCAATTTGAGTATACTGATAAATGTCGTGAAATCAGATTCCCAAGCAACATTAGTTCAGGTAGACACAGAATAAATGTCTAATAGGTGCAATGTAATATACTTAACAAAAATGATCTGCCTATTTCATAGTGTGGTCGAGGTAATTATAATCTGTCAATCGTCGCATTTCAACTGTTAATATCTCTCTCCCTCCCCCTCTCTCTCTCTCTCTATATATATATATATATATATATATATATATATATATATGTGTGTGTGTGTGTGTGTGTGTGTGTGTGTGTGTGTGTGTGTGAAAATATTATAGAAAATAGGAAAGAAACTGGTTTGGTAAATAATCCAAAGTTCCTTAGTATTTTAGTTATTATTTTTTAAAAATAGTGCTCGATACGGAAGTAGAGCATAAATATAATTATTTATTTAAAAATATGATTCCAACTCGCTACATAAGAGGTCTCATGTTTCAAAACAAGAGCCGAAAACTTCAAAATAATATTTGAATTAACTTGAGTTAAAGTAGGCTCTGTCCCATCTTCAAGCGAAATTTTTTTTGGAATTACTTATTTCTGAAATTTACGAGTTTTAATAGTATATTCAGAATTGAAATCAAAATTTCCATGGTAACATCAAGGGCGGATTGTTTAGAATAGGCAGGGGTGGGGTGTTAATAATTTGTATCAGTATATAGAGTTACTTTCATAGATGCCGGGTCAGGGTAAGGTGGTGGTGGCTAAATTAACGACGGAGGAAGTTTTCGCATAGTCTGGCTAAGGTCGAGCACTCTGAACCTTTATTTATTTTTAAAAACAACTTAAAAAGTTAATTTCGGGATTTCTCTGAAAAACATTCCACATACAAACAAACGGAATTATTTCGTTAAACTTTTACAAAAAACAGAGGAATTAATCAGAAGGATGAGATGGAAGGCATACTTCTACTTTTGTGGGAATAACTCAACCGATAAAGAACGCGAAGTTTACGGCTTTAAAAGTAAAAGAGTCGCACCATTCAACAAACAACTATACGAATTTGAAAAAGACCTACTCAACCTTATCAACAACATCTCCTTTCAAAATAAGAAAAAAACACTTCCAAAAACAGCTAGACCAAATAGTCAAAAGCATTAATGATTGTGACAAAACCGGCAACTTCTACAAATTGGCTGTTGATGACTACAAAAACTTAATTAAATAAAACTTAACAAGGACTTATAAAAAAAGCTTGTAACAACAACATAAATATGGTTGACAGCATAAACAGAGCAAGTAAAGAAATAACTGATAAATTAAAAATTAGCGATAGAGTAGCCAAACTTGCAGAAAAGGAATGTTACGTAACCCTTAAGGACCATAAGCCTGACTTTCTGGAAAACCCGACCACGAGGATAATTAACCCTACCCGACCCCATATAGGAAAGATCAGCAAAAGGATCCTGGAAAAAATTAATTACCAAATCTAAAAAAAACAACTTAAATTAGAATTATGGATCAATACTAAAGATGTCATCAATTTGTTCAACAATATTGACCATAAAACAAATTGCACCTTACTACAGTTCGATATCGTGGACTACTACCCATCAATTTCGAAGGATCTTTTTACGACTGCCCTGGACTTTGCCGCTGTATATTCTAACCTGAAAAAGGAAGAAACCGACATAATCCTCAGCGCAAAAAAATCCGTCCTCATTCATAATGGGGAGCAATGGATAAAAAACAATAACGACATGTTTGACATCACTCGGGGTCATTAGACTCTGCAGAGTCTTCTGACCTGGTTGGTCTTTTAATATTGTACAACCTAACGGCACACCGCGAGATTGATATCCAGGACATCGGACTGTATAGAGATGACGGGCTCATGGTGGTGAGGAGTTCCACTAGCTTTAAGATAGAGAAGATCAGAAAAATTATGTTTAGTGAATTTAAAAATCTAAACTTAAAGATAACAGTCTGCTTCTAAATTGAAAAAGGTAAACTTCCTCGACGTAACCCTAGACTTACCGAGCAACACGTACCAACCTTATAGAAAACCAAATACTAACCCCTTATATATACACCCGAAGTCAAACCACCCTCCATCCACAATTAAACATATACCCTCATCAATAGAAAAATAGAATTAGCAGTAACTCCACTAACAAAGAAATATTCCACCAACATAACGACTTCTATAACACTGCCCTAAAAAGTAGTTGTTATAAAAATGCTAACATTAAATATAGGGACAATTGCAATAACCAAAGGAAAAAAATCATTTGGTATACACCTCCATTCAACCAAATGGTTAGTATTAAAGTAGCACAGAAGTTCTTAGCTCTAATCGATAAACACTTCCCCACCAAAAGTAGGCTTAGTAATATATTCAATAAGAACACACTAAAATTGAGTTACAGATGCACTGAAAATCTAGAAGGTATAATAAGAAGACACAATAATAAAATCCTGAATAAACCCCCATACCTGAAAAACTCTACTTAAATCAGATAATAATAGGGAAAAATTATGCGATTGTAGAAACCCGGAAGACTGCCCATTAGAAAATAAGTGGTGCATCAAATCTGTGGTATACCAATGCACTATATCATCCACTGAGAACCCTAACAATAATATGATATACATTGGGTCCACGAAAAATGATTTTAAAACCAGATGGAGGCAGCATAAATGCTCCTTCAACAACATAAACAAAAGACATCAGACCTCTCTATCTAAATATTTTTGGCACCTGAAAGAAAAAAATAGGACACCTAAAGTAAAATGGAAAATTATTAACAGGACTAGAACTTGCAAAACTTGGGATGACCCATGCCCTTTGTGCCTCTATGAGAAACTACACATTATTAAGCTTCTAAACAATAAAAATCTATTAAACAACAGGCATGAATTAACGGTTTTCTGCCGACACTACCAAACTTACGCTCTGAATAACTAGCTAAGAACACGCATACAATAAAATAAATTTTAAAATCCATAGCCCATATACATAGTTTTAATACACTACAAAAAAGATAACCCTTTATGAAGTCGTCAAAAAACAAACGTTACGGCTTTTTTATATACACAAATCCCTTTCATAAAGAGATATAATAAAAGAATAAAATAAAAAAAAAAATAAAAAAATCTCCATAGATGCTCAAGCCAGACTATGCGAAAACTTCTTTAATTTAGCCACCCCCACCTTACCCTGTCTCGGCATCTATGAAAGTAACTCTATACTGATACAAATTATTAACACCCCACCCCTGCCTATTAGTCATGGAAATTTTGACTTCAATTCTGAATATACTATTAAAACTCGTAAATTTCAGAAATAAGTTATTCCAAAAAAAATTTCGCTTGAAGATGGAACAGAGCCTACTTTAACTCAAGTTAATTCAAATATTATTTTGAAGTTTTCGGCTCTTGTTTTGAAACATGAGACCTCTTATGTAGCTAGATGGAATCATATTTTTAAATAAATAATTATATATATATATATATATATATATATATATATATATATATATATATATATATATATATATTGCGTTTTGTGGGTAGCAATACGTCTTTTATACATGTGGCTGATGAGACACTGCAAGTAAGATTTTTTATTATATTTTCTTGCATGAATACAATAGATTCCTTTTTAGGGCATAAAGTGAAAGAAATCTACAAATGGTCTTTGGGTCTGACCGCTTTCAAATAATCTATGCGTCATCATCAAGGATGTTTGTGTTTGCCTGAATTTGTAGATTTTTGTCAAAACACAGTCATCCAATGGTAGCCGGGTGATTGTTACTATCATTGTCAATATATATATATATATATATATATATATATATATATATATATATATATATATACCTGCGCTTATCGAGCTTATCGTGCATTTGAGTTCCACGATAAGCGTAGCTATATGTTTATTTATTAATATACTTTATTGCTCTGTTCAACTACTTTGAGCACGGTTTTGTTTACACCATAAATGATAATACTTCTAGGGTTTAACTGTATATGCAGCTATCGTACGTATATACATTTGTTAATATTTCGTTATTTTGTTTACATCCATATGTATGTGTTTGGGGGGGTGCTGTTTGTTGGTTTTCCCATATGTGGTCGACCCAGATGCGATTCATTATTTCGAATTTCAAGGCAGATAAGGTCTTTCCGCGTGATATATTTGTGTAACCAAACTCAACTTGCACGAAAACTTTCACTTATTTATGTGGCTCTCCCTACGTCTTTTTGTCTTAATAACTATATATTTATATGTTTATATATCACTGACTCTGACTCTGTATCAATCTCTGCAATATAATTTTTTCTTAATTAGAAAAATTAACTTACTGTAAATTAAGTGCGCAGATATGCAGAAAATAGAAAAGAACACGTTGTGCGCATAATCCGGTGTTCCTTAGTATATTTGTTTTTATTTTTAAGAAGACAGTGCTCCATACAAAAGTAGAGCTTTATTATAATAATATTTTATTAAACAAAAAAATATTATTAATATATATATATATATATATATATATATATATATATATATATATATATATGTATCCTTGTGCAGGTATGCAGAAAATAGAAAAGAACACGTTGGGTGCATAATCCGGGGTTCCTTAGTATTTTTGTTTTTATTTTTAAGAAGACAGTGCTCCATACAGAAGTAGAGCTTATATTATAATAATATTTTTTGTTTAAAAATATGATTCCTTCGCTACATAAGAGTTCTCATGTTTCCAAAACGAGAGCCGAAATCATCCAAATAATTAATAAAATTAAGTTGGATTGAGGTGCTTAGTCTCGTTTCATCTTCAAGCGAAATTTTAGGAACATATTTTAGGAATATATATATATATATATATATATATATATATATATATATATACGAAAATGAAAGCAAAATACGAAAATGAAATTAAATGAACAAAGTAACTAATAAAAACAAAAACAGAATATACCTAGCAACTGGAATGTAGAGAAACGCTATTTTCATATTTTTAACTGAAAAATAACGTCAGTAATTGTCACGTGTGGAGAATATTGTCATTATATCTGTGTTGATGTATTCAACCATTTTCTTTTGATTTTATGAATCTGTTGTGTATATTTGTTGCTAGGTACATTCTGTTTTTGTTTTTATTAGTTGCTTTGTTCATTTAATTTCATTTTCGTATTTTGCTTTGATAAAGTCCACATTGGACGAAACGCGTCAGCAATTACCAGTTTTCCTATTGTCATTTTTATTCATAAATATTGTCTCTCTACTGGTTAATTCGGAGAAATATATGTATATATATATATATATATATATATATATATATATATATATATATATATATATATATATGTGTGTGTGTGTCTGTGTGTGTCTATAAATCCAGTTTATTTATAATTTTAAAAATAAAAAAAATATCTGTAAACTCAGTATAATGCATAACTGCGCCAATATAGAAATAACCAGATATATATTTTAAAATTTAAATTACGTAACGACCAGTCGATAATCAACACCTGAAGTTTGTTCTGCATGGAACCCAGTCGTGATATTAGTGAAGGATAATATGTATATTTATTAATATATACTCAGTAACTCTGTTGTATTACATCGAGCACTGTTTTATTAAAACTAGTACTATATGTGTAATATATTATAAATATTAATTCACATATATATACCAGAGCATATAATTGGTGTATACGGAAAGAATTTCAATAAGCAACAATGACTATTCTTAAAAGAGTGCTCAATACAAAGTAGAGCAGATATAATTATTTATTTTGAAAAATTAAAATTATAAGATAATCATGCTATAAAATCACTACAAAAATAGCCATTTTGTTTCAACACTCCCGGTGTGTTATCAAGTAATGATATTCAACATCATCACTTGATAAGACACCGGATGTGTTGAAACAAAATGGCTATTTTTCTAGTGATTTTATAACATGTTTATCTTATAATTTTTTTAAATAAATAATTAATTCATATATATATATATATATATATATATATATATATATATATATATATATATATATATATATATATATATATATATATATATTGTTTGTACGTGATGTTCTTCCTGTAGCATATGCTCTTAAGAAGAACATAACCATAGGTAGTTTACTAGGATTTATTTCATTCCGGAAAAAAAATTACCGAACCATTGTTGTGCAGGAGAATTTAAAAACGCGAGCCTCGGCAAAATTTACTAAACGTTCTCTTGTCGACACTGCCTGTAGCAAAATGAAATAGCTCTCCGATCTTCTTTCCTAGTTTCAAAGCCAGTGCTGTCAACTGCACCACGGAGTGTATTTTTTTTTTTCATGAAAGTCAATCTTTTAACATTAAATAAGCAACTAATTTTGGTAACATGTTCCGAATAAACGTATAAAGCCTATTTATATGAAGGATGTCTGTATTCGTTTTTATGGGCAATATTTAAGAAGTTGTATTTGTTGACTTGGGATTTTAGGTATAACATAAAAATTGTTTAACATTTTTTATATTAGTATCTGAAATTATTTAATTATTAATACATTTCTTTTTAATTTCAGATGTATAAAGATTGTCCTGGCGTGTAACAAAGATATATCTGCAAAAGCGAAAAAATATTTTAACGTTATCCAGTGACTGGACTCATCTATGTTAATTTAAAAAAAAAAAAGAAAAAAAAAAGAAGAAAAAAAAACCCAGTACGAACAGCCTTGACAAAACAACCAGAACATAAATTGAAAATTTTAAGCATTTCACCCCAAGCAAGGCGGGAGTGCCACTAGCACGCAAGGGGTTACAGAGTATGGGAGCAAGAGTAAAGAGGCGTGATAGAGGGAAAAGATGAAGAGAAGAACGGAGAATTAGATCAAGGCATCTGGAGACATCGATTGACATTGCATTTGAATATTTGGAGATTATATCTACCAGGGAAGCATGTAAGAAGAAGGGAATTCCACAGACAGGAAGTACAAAGCATGAAGCGCTTGGAGTAGAAAGGACGGCTACATTTATCCGTTTAGACAGTGAAAGTGTTGTACTGAGGTACCGACCTAGTGGACATTTAAATTCATGCAGTGTGGGAACCATAGAAAGTAGAACGTCGGAGCAGTTACCGTGAAAGTATTTGCAGAAAAGACAGAGGGTAGCGACGGCACGTCCATGAGAGAGCGACTGTAAATGAGATGCCAGATCAGGGCCAATCACATTGCATATCCGTCTCTGAATTTTGTGGAGGATCTTAAGACGAATAGCGGGTATTCCAGACCATATATGGCAGTAGAATTGACAAGAAAAAAAAAACTGGCTTTAATTATATCTCAAAAAGTAATTGGAAAAATAAAATAAGACTGTCGTTAAGGGTGTTAACCAGAAAGCAAATTAGTCTTGCGAATGTAAATGGATGATGCATGTCATTTAGTCGAAGAAGTACATGAAAAGGGGATTTTTCAAAAAAACTTTTAATGATGAATGCAGATTGGTTAGACCTGATGGCTGGCGAGAGGGTATGGATAAAAATCTATGAATGCGGTTTTGATGATTATAAGTGGTGGGGGAGATATGTTTTAGCCAAGAGTTGTAGGTTGATAAATAATTGGTCCCTTTATCTCTGATGAAGGGGTAAAAGGAAATGTAAATCATTATTATAATTTAATGGATATCTAATTATTAATTCAAACAAACTGCTTTAATTTAAAGATTATATTTGTGCAAGATAATGCTTCTTCAAACTAAGCAAAGTTTATTGTTCCTAATTTGGCCCAAAATGGCTTCAAGCTAACGGAATAACACCCATCATTTGAAGATTCTGGGTGAGTAGATTGTTATTCACATACACGTCGCCGGTCACCAAAATATTGTAGAGGTTCACTCAAATCATAGCAACAGAAATTGGTCTCGGCTTTACGGGGATAAACGCATACTTGACAGGAAATGAAACGTACATAATAAGAAAACATGGTAAATTATATGTTAATTTCATACAATTCATTTATGTATTTGTGTGTATTGGTGTGTATTTTTAGATTACAATTGTTTTATGATACATGTGATAAAATAGAGATTTTAGTAGTATTATAAGCCATAACCCTGAGAGAAGTTGGAAACTTGTTACCTATACCAAGGTTCGTGGTGAACAGTTTGAATTTAACGTCTTTTAGCGGGATGTCCATAATCCCGATAGGAACAGTTTTTGTTGCATGCTTGGAGCATTTTTATTATTTTTAATTTCATTTAATTTAATTTATAAAACATTTTTATGCCATAGTTTTATTTTATTTATAATTTTTTTTATTATTATTATAATTTATAATATTTTTATTTATTTATAATAATAATAATATCCCTGTTAGATAATCGGCCGGTAGAGCGCGCATAATCCTTCATAAAAACAAAGATGTACATGAGAAAAAGTGAACATTATTCAAACATCTCAAAGTTAATAAAATCAAAGAACGAAAACTAGCCTATATATAATATCGACGAAAAAATATTCACATGCAAAATAATAATGTAAAGTATTCTCCGGCCTATATACTTTGGATTTATTTATAAATATGGGTTTATGCTACATCACACGTTATTTTTAGTGAATTCCAGTCTTTGAAATAGACGTCCCGTTTTCGTTGCGAAAAGTTTGTATTAGGTTGGTGCAAAAATAATATCGTTTTTTTGACGTTAAAAAATACGTCAAAAAACGATATTACCTAATATTACGTCTGTTGGCGTAATCGCGAAATCTCATATAATAAAAGTTCTCTCTGGATCATTTATTTCAAACACGGGTATATATATATATATATATATATATATATATATATATATATATATATATATATATATATATATATATATATGTGTGTGTGTGTGTGTCTCTGTGTGTGTCTCTCTGTGTGTCTCTCTGTGTGTGTGTCAGTGTAAAGTTGTACTATTGTCTTTTACCAAGACAAAAGAGAAACTGTATTATTAGCCGACGCGTTTCGTCCAGTGTAGATTTTTCAAGGCAAAAATGAATTTATTGAAAACGAAGTAACTATTAACAAACAAACTGTCCTTAGCAACAAGAAGAACTTAAAAAACGCTATTGTATTGATATTGCCAACTAAAAAAAAGTACCGTTTTCTAAATTCTTCTAGTTATACTAAGGACAGGATATATATATATATATATATATATATATATATATATATATATATATATAGTTAGTACTTTTTTGTATATCAAAAAATTGTTTTGCTTTAACATTATTTTAGATGGATACTCAGATTCCAGTAAATGTTCTGTTTATTTAATTAAAGACTATTTTTATTTCATTATATATACCTGTCTAAATATTAGAAAAATCTTGTCAGAAAATATGTGTTATTCGGCCCAATTCGAACCATCATTAGATTTGACGTCCTTAACAAAGAACTTCCGGCTAGACAAAGCCCGAAATACTCCTTTTGAACTCACATTCCCTGCCGATTCTCGAAACATCAATATCTGCTCTGTTTTGTTTAATCGGAGTTCCTACGTGACCGAATGAGTTAAGCACGTCAAGATCTGATGACGGTTTCATATAAGAGAACGTAATATATCTGCAATAGAAGGAACACTTGCATAAGTATCCACAAATTAGTTCTTCATGATCACTTTCAAAAACGAGCCTCGACTTGGAGAAAGGAACCAGAATTTTTCTCCTTTTCTGTTATCCAATGTAAAATCTCGATGCCCTTATTGTCCCTTGTGTATTGACATGTGTAATAAATATATTTTTAAGTATATGTCAACATTCACATCGATATAGTTTCATGAATTCGACGCCATTGAGCAGCGATCGATAAGCTCATTTCACTAAAGCTATTATTCACCTGGATGCGAAACATAAATTTAAGTAGAACGATGTCCAATTTCGAAGAAATATTCAAGATAGAGAGATAATATAAAGCATTCAAAATCTACTTATCATGCTCACAGTTTTATTCCTGGGATACAAACATTTAAAACATTTGACACTTTTAGTGATCTTACAGCGTTTTAAACCGACTAACTGAAATTAAAGAGATTAGTTCATTCTATGGATATTTAATGAATTCTAGCTGGCGCATTTTTGTTGTAAAAGAAAATTAAAGAACAAGAGATCACGGGAATGTTCAAAATAGATAAGTATGCATTTTTAAAAATCGCTAAGCTTAAAATATTTTAGCGGTAAATAAATAAACTATGTTACTTTATGCCGAGTAAAAAGATCTTTTATGCGGAGTAAAAAGATCTTATATATATATACATACATACATACATATATATATATATATATATATATATATATATATATATATATGAAATAGAATCATAGGGAAGGCATGAATCCATTTCTTCTCCCTCAATGCTATGATACTAGCTCCTATACCCTTACGTGGCAAGGAGATACTGGGTCCTATAACCGTGAGGGGCAACCCGTCTAGGAGAAGGTGGTCACTGAATTCAAAATCATACAACTATGGGTAAGTATGAGAGCAATCTGGGCTTTTCAGTCTTGGTTGGCAACCAACCTAAGAGAAGGACAATTCTGAATTCAAAACCGTATCGTGGAATTTAAGATGGCACTGCGATCCCGAATCCGGTGTAACGTTATTGATGATTAATGATTAACAATTTTTTCACCTCCGTAGTTCATGAAATTTACAACTGTGGGCATATATCCGAACGTGAACTTTACATTCTATTATACAATATTTGAGAGAAACTAATCCTCTCCGTTCTGGAGTCGGTGTTTATGTATCTACCACTAACATGACTGCATCCCTGTCTGTGTTGCCAGAGATATTGGGTTAATCGCGAATCCCCTTCCCTGCTGAAGAGATCATCTAAGATCAACCCTACCCAGCATCATCTGCACATCCAACACACACAAACACACACACAAACACACACATACACACACACACACACACACACATATATATATACATATATATATATATATATATATATATATATATATATATATGTATATATATATATGAAGAAAAACATATATATATGAAGAAATATAGTCTTATTTATGGGATTAAGTGCTCAATATCAGAGATAGAGCGTGTGTAAATATAAAAGTGAACATAGAAGTCAACACTTAGAGGCGACAGTCTGTTTCATGCTAGATGCAATCGTCAGGCCACCTGACCTGATGATTGCATATATCATGAAACAGACTGTCGCCTCTAAGTGTTGACTTCTATAATCACTTATATATATATATATATATATATATATATATATATATATATATATATATATATATATATATATGTATATATATATATATATATCATATTGCTATAATCGTTATATTTAGCATATATACATGTTTGAGTCGACGTTGCTTTTTCTAACATTGTAATTGTCATCTATCAGTATGGCTAAACAAAATTCTTAATAAAGGATATGGCTTTTTGGCAGGGATTAAAACCGTGTTTCGCTGACATCAAAAAAAATAATCTTCCTGCCAGGTGTATTGTTTCTATTATTATCATTGTTCATTTTTTGTTTTTCATACAGATGTATCTTTCCAAGCCCATAGCTTCTAACCTAATTTATATGTTCTAATCGTAAAAAAGTACGCTTTAAAGAATTATTGGAATTTTTTTTAATAATCTGGCAATAATCCCTATTAATATAACCGTTATACTTCATGGGTATATGTGTCTCATTAGACATCCTCTTTTTTGTATATACTGACATTTAACAACATGGGCTATCGAAAGTCTTCGTAATATGCCTTTTTGTGTGGCTGGGTGTGCGTGTGTACGAGCGCACTTATTTGTGTGTGTGAATGACTTCACGGATGAAAGACAGTCTGTTTGCTTAAAACATTTTCTGAATCTATTTTACCAAAATGTTCATTCCTCTCACATACACTTTTGTAATGTCAGGTTTTTTATTTCACTTGTTCTTGTTGACAACTCTCTTTTTTTCAAAATGATTTATGCTAGTCGGGTGATTTAACATTTTTATTGCGCCAACATTTTGTAATCAGCAGTGAAAAATAAACTACCCACACACACACACACACACACACACACACACACACACACACACACACATATATATATATATATATATATATATATATATATATATATATATATATATATATATATATATGTCGGTTGTCCTTCGAATCCGAAGATGACGTGTCGTATCTGCCTTTCATATATTATATATAATTATACGTTTTACAAGTTTGTAACTGGAATGGATAATTCCGAGGAGGATATAAATCCGGGAAGAGCTCAATATCGATTATAGATCATAATAATGAGAATAATAGGAAGGAGACATTAATTATTTTATTTCGTTTATAATTTTTATTTCGTGGACACCAAGATGTTCAACTCATCAGAACGAAATCTCCTACGCAAATGGCGAAAGTACACCGGACGGATACGTTAGATTGGTAGTGGGGAACGGAAGACGAAAGAGAAGGGATGAGTAAAGGATTAAGGGATTAGTAGTTCGTAGTAGCAACTTTAACCAGCCAAGAATGTAGTCTATACTTTTGAGATATTAATATTGGGTTGTAGTTATCGATACAGTTTGCTGTTTTTTAGGCAGGACAAATTAGGTCGATTCAAATTAATTTAATGAAAGAGATCTTAGTCTAAATAATGGTTAATATTAAAATAGTCATACTTAAGCATTTTTATATCTATCTCTCTATCTCTCTATCTAAATATATATATATATATATATATATAATTTATTCGAACATTATAAAATGAATATGTTATAAATATAATATAATATATATATATACATATATATACACATATATATATATATATATATATATATATATATATATATATATATATATATGTGTGTGTGTGTGTGTGTGTGTGTGTGTGTGTGTGTGTGTGTGTATGTATTTCAAATATGGTAGGTTGAATGATAAATTTACCAACTTTCATTTCCATTTTTTTTTTATCCGTGTATTTGGGGTAAAATTCATAGCCTCCTGTTATTTAAAATGTATAATACATAAATTTATCCCATACGAAATTAATGAAAATATTAATTTCTCTAAAAAATGCAAAATCATCATTTACACATTTTGGATTAGTCGACATTAGACAGCATGCTCCATAATTTCTCTAGACTTTTCAGGTAACCTGATGAATATTAAGCTCTTCAATTATTTAAAAAAAAAACAAAACTAGCAACATTTTTATTTTACTTATAAATACTTGTTACAAAATAAAATTATTACATTTGAGTTGATAAAGTTCATCAGAAGACGAAACACATTGGCTAATATAAATTATCATTTTGTCTTTATTCATATTATCGTTTTACATATATATTTTTGTTATAGCTAAAATTTACCAGACACACACAATTGCGCAAGCACGCACTTGCGCACACGACACAGTTTTCTGGCATGCTATATTTATGGTTTAAATTGCTAAATGTCAGGGAAAGAGTGTACGTAAATATAAAAGTGACATTGATTTCAACATCCAGTGGCGACAGTCAGTTTCAAGCTTAAAGTAATTTTCAGGCTATTTCTGTTGTTTTTGCTTGACTATTTATATATGATTGTCAATAATAAAATTATGGCATTATTTTATATTATCTATTATTAGGTAACCGATAATGCTTGTTTCAAATTATTCTCGAGGCTATTTTGTAGAAATAATTATATATCCGAATGTAGTTATTTGTAGCTATTTTCTAGTGTTTTTTGTTAATTTTCTTTTACTTATTATTTAATATTGATTACTGTATTATTTGTCGTTGATTATTATTATTACGTTTGTTTGTCTTTATATGTGTATTCGTAGTTTGTTAATATGTTGCTTATGCAATTTGTTTATGGATTTATATGTTTATTTTCTTTTATTTTAATTTAAGAAACCTAGTATATATATATATATATATATATATATATATATATATATATATATATATATATATATATATATATATATATATATATAGGTGCGTGTATTTTACAATGTTTGGTGATACAATTAACTCATCCTAGCAAGACGGTCGGGATGCAATAACTTCAACCTAAATCGAAGAGTTGATCAATGGATACATTATTATGAGATTGCATAAAATCGATATAAAGAAATAATTGAAAAGAAAATGTCTTCCTTGAATACGATAGCTCCTTAAATCCGATAAATACCTCAAGTTCTGAAGTTCAGCACATCTAATGAACACCGTTTTGTTAAATCCAAAATGTCTGCATGTTACGCAAAACTGTATAAAATGTCAAATCGAATAATCGTAATCATTCCTTGCTCGTATTGAGAGGATCTTTCCAAGAGGTGCAGTAGATGTAATCTACGCTCTAATTTACATTGTACACATAACTGAGGTTTAGATATTTTTCAAAACTTTATATGTAAATAATCCTATATCAATTTTGACAGGTACTATTGCGAAATGATTGTTAGACCTGCCTTTAAAAAGCCAGCTTCTGAGAAATAATTTTATGATATTTTTTAATATAATGAAAAGTGTTTTATACAAAATATTTTACTGTATCTCAATTTTGATTTTCTTATATCTGTAGAGGAGCAAATATGAAATAAACTGAATTAAATTCATATT
Source organism: Acanthosepion lycidas (assembly GCA_963932145.1). Taxonomy (NCBI): domain Eukaryota; kingdom Metazoa; phylum Mollusca; class Cephalopoda; order Sepiida; family Sepiidae; genus Acanthosepion; species Acanthosepion lycidas. The sequence continues at coordinate 54,996,219 of OZ010579.1, read as the reverse complement.
TTGAATTCAAGAAATCTCTGAAATATGCAAATGCCCAGTGTATAAAATAACTACAATCGGGAGAAAACTGTGAACAGCCTATAGTTGCCAAATTAGTTATTTTCGACCAAATCTCGTTGTTTTTTTCATAATTCAGCTGGAAAATTACAGTAGTAAAAATAATAATAGAATATACGGCGTAACCCGGATATAAGAGTGTTGTTGGACCGGAGAAGAAGTCTCTTATATCCGGGTTTCTCTTATATCCGCATTTGGTCTAATTTATATACATTAACACGGGCTCTAATTTAGGACCAGATAAATATTTCTTATATCCGGGTTTCTCTTATATCTGGGTCTATTATATCCGGGTTACATTGTATCTAACTTCTTTCAGGAAAAATGAAAAAAAAAAGTGTCAGTTCGTTATGTCTATTGTGATACACGGGTGGTTCCTTAAATCCGATATTCCTTAAATAGAGGAACGTAACACACACACACACACACATATATATATATATATATATATATATATATATATATATATATATATATATATATATATATATTATGTTGATGCAAAAATAATATCGTTTTTTGGCGTATTTTTTAACGTCAAAAAACGATATTATTTTTGCACCAACCTAATATATATATATATATATATATATATATATATATATATATATATATATAGTGTAAACCCGGATATAAGAGACTCGCATATAAGAAAAACCCTGATATAAGAGAAACTCGGATATAATAGACTTCTTCTCCGGTCCCGACAACTCTCTTATATCCGGGTTACACTGTATATTCAAATATGTTTGGTTGAATAATATCGAAAAGTTCAGTGTATTCAATTTTTTGTTAACTTTTTCAAATTTCGGTAAATTTGCTAAAGAAACATTCTACTTCTTTTAGTTTATTACCCCGAGTAATTTCGAATGATGCTACCTTTCGTTTTCAAGGATTGTGTTTTTTGCATGTTTATGTATCTGTTTTGGCTAATTCATAGAAGCATTCAAAGTTACTCAGTGAAAAAAAACAAAAAACAAAAAAACAAAAACATTAACTGAAATTTACCGATAATTTAAAGCAAGAAATTAGGATAAGTGAGAAAAAAATGAATCAAAAAATTGGATAGATATAACTTTCGATATTATCCAACCAAACATTTTTGAAAGAATTCTTGCTGTCTAAATACACAATAAAAAGTTTAATATCTTAAGTGCTCATTGCAACATTCCTCGAAACCCTACAGAACACCACAACACAAATCCCGATCTGCATCAATTTCAGTAAATTCTTCTGAGATGTACAAATTTAATTCGTCCACTGCGTATGGATTTCTCTCATAAATCTTGTTCTATCGTACACCCCCCGCCCCCCACTAAAAAATTGATTTTCTAAGCATGGCTTGGATCTGGAACATGACCAAAAGTATGGGGCACCTAGTGAGGATCGAACTAATTATTCAGTTGTAACTTTTTTTAGCGAGACCAGCTTGATAACCATTACACTACGCCGACCCGCACTCAGTCCCCCAAAAAGAAATAAATTGTTATTAGGTCATGTGAACGTGGTGGCCATTTGATGCTACCCCTTAATTCCGTACCAATGTTGGGGAAAGATTTGCTAAAGGTAGTCGCTTACAGCCAAAGCATCATTGATTCACATAGACTGGCGCTTCACAGTCAGAAACAAAGAACTGTACAACATAACAGAAACGAAATCACTTGAGGACTTTCAACAATAACAAAATACTAAAATGATTGTCAAATTTAACACGGAAAGGAAATGATGACATAATCAAGAAGTTGACGTCCTCCACTACCTCAAAGGAAAGCTTATAACGGAAACCATCATCAGTGCTGAAAAGAGCGATAACAGCTACTGGACTTGAGGAATGTATTTTCTTGAAAAATTATTTTAAGAGAAATATTTTACTTCATGTGAAAACAGCAATTTTATAGACTTTGTAAATGTCGTAGATCTGCAGCACTGAGTTTTGCGAAATATTACTTAAATATAAATATTAAAACTTATGAAAAGTTATAAAAAACTTATAAAAACTTATAAAAAAACTTATTAAAACTTATAAAAGTTATGCCTATACTACTCAATAAAAATGCGTACAAATAAACACTTACTGCCTACTTACACTATATAAAAATTACACAGTAGTCTAATTCTCATTTACACAGATACACAGTTATACGTATATTAAATTTTTCCGTTTGAAGGGTGTAAGGGAGTGAAAAAATTGTCCGTATTATCCATTGTTCTAAGAGCATTCGGTCATTTCTTTATTCTTATATATATATATATATATATATATATATATATATATATATATATATATATATATATATATATATATATATATATAGTATTTTTTGTTTAAAATATGATTCCTTCATTACATAAGAGTAGTCATGTTTCAAAAACGAGAGCCGAAACCATTCATATAATTTTTTAAATTGAGTTGAATTAAGGTGTTTAGTCCCGTTTCATCTTCAAGCGAAATTTTCGAAAATTTCGCTTGAAGATGAAATGGAACTAAACACCACAATTTAACTTAATTTTAATAATTATTTGGATGGTTTCGGCTCTCGTTTTTGCTCAGCCCAACCAAACACCTCTTCCAAATATATTCTTATATTTCTTCCGTTTTGGGAAAAATAATTTAAGCTGAGAATTTTTATGTACCATCTCATAATTTATCTGTGATACCAAGAATAGTCATGGCCGTTTAAATAAAATATCTTCACTTATGATATTGCTCTCTGTTTACATTATTAGATGGATAAAGGCCCTTTCCTGGTCTCTCTGTTGGCGTTGGCTATCATCATCATCATCATCATGGCTCTCTACAATTTCTTGCCCTTTGTCTTTCTTAATTAATTTAGTCTTTTTCGTTACCTTTCCTAAACCATGTTCTGTCATCCATTTACACAAGCTCGCCAGGTAGTTTATGTTGTTTTCTGCTGTCTGATTTGACTTCAATCTGTTCCTGTGAGTATCAAATTTTCCAAGCTCCATTTTCTTATTATGTGCCATAGACATTTCCACCGTCGCCTTCTGATGAGAAATATAAACGTCCGTTATGTTTTCATTCCCTCTAAAACTTCCTCTTTGATAATATGTTCGGTTCATTATATTCTCAGCATCCTTCTGTAGAACAACATTTTGTTGCTTTAAGTGTTTTCTTCATTTGTGAAGATATTGTCTAGCATGCACCGCCATATAAGAGTACTATATGCAATGCATGCTGGACAATTTTATCTAACTCTATGCATAATTCCAACTTTTTCCATTTGCCACTACAATATTCCTAGCTGGTAGGTATAAACGCTTTTTTACTGCTTCAGGTAAGTCTTGCCGTAGTATATGTATATCGAGAAGAGAATTTGATTTTCTTTACTTACAAGTGTATAAATGTTCCGAAGATATAAGGAACTAACACAAATACTCGCGAAGATATATATTTTAAATAACGATTGACGGACTGAGTCCGGTATAAAAAGAGACATAGCTTTCCCATGGGCATTATTGGGAATTTAACGGAATACACTCGTACGGGACTTGAACACAGTTACGTAATCTCTGATTCTGCGACAATAGCCTCTACGCTAGATGTAAATTCATAAAAAATTAACAAAACAAAAAAAAAACGTGTTTTTATTATCAAAATATGACTGGTTGCCTATCAGGATGGGGAATGAAGAAGTTGAACGACACTGGCTGAATTACTTTGCATTCACTTATCACTAACTCACTTGAAAAGAAATAAAGAATCCACTTCTCTTCATTACTGGGTAAATAACAGTGAAGTCGGAGTCCGTTATATTTGTAAAAACAATCCATCATGGGATGGGCGCTCATGGCACCGATCGTTCCTGTGTAATCCATTAAAACCGGGCGTATGATACTTGGAGAGTGGCGTACGCTTACGTAAGCTTTTTTTTCCCCGGAGAGATACCCCGGCATGACAGACAGAATATCTAAGAGGTCATGGAAAACAGCGGTCTACACATTTTTGTTGGCAGTGTCACAGTAAATGCAAATCATTATATATCATTTATACCACAACTTTTGTTTTTGGCTGCTTAGCAAGGTCCATAATTACTATCATTTTTCTACTATCATTCAATAGTGTATTCTGGAATGATGACATCGGTAGCCTGCAAAATCTCCGTCGGTCTTTTACGATGATTATTGTCGAGCTGCCCTGAGTAGGTGAACCGTTTTAATTTAGTAGTCTTCTATTATTTTTTCCATCTCTGGAACAGTTTTTGGTTTGTGCTTATCAAAAGCTTTTGTACAATTTCCAAAGGGTCACAGTTGCTCCTCTGACATGTATATATTTTTTATTAGTCCTGGAGTAAGTTCCTACAATCGCTAAATAATAATAATGATAATAATAATAATAATAATAATAATAATAATAATAATAATAATAATAATAATAATAATTAGATGACAATTTAGCTATAAGGGCTAAGAACCATAGTTTGGACCCGGCTCTAAAGGGTACAAAACAGGAAACATAGCTTACACAAATAATAATAGTAATAATATAAAGGAACACAAAGGCATATTGAAAAAATCTCTGGAAATCACAGCTTAAGAGAAATACAAAAAATTGTCTTGATAAGTACAACCCTGACACTAAGAAGAACTTTGTCCGTGTAACATTAGTGATGTTATGGGATTTAGAAAAACAAATCAGGAAATGTAGCCATAACACACCACTACCTGTCTTAGAAATTTCCATTGACTTTGTAGGTTATGTGACCATAACAGAGATCGAAATATAATGATGTTAATAATAATAATAACAATAGTACTAATAGTAATAGCAACAGCAACAACATCAACAATAATAATAATAATAAGAAGAAGAAGAAGAAGAAGAAGAAGAAGAAGAAGAAGAAAAGAAAAAAAAAAGAAAGGAGAATGAATTTTTGCATTTTTCATATTTTAGGTTCATCAGGAATATAATCTGCGCATTTCTTTGATATCATTCCTAAAGCCCCAATAAGAAAAGGTAATATTGTTGTCTTTAGATGTCACATTCTACTGATTTACGGGCATCGTTAAAAAGTGCTAAGCCTCATTCTGAAAGAAGAGTTGTAGTTGAAAATTTTTGTTGTGTCAACATACCACCGCTTCTTATAAAAGAAGAAAACTAATTTCAGTTTTCATACAAAAATGAAAGATGTGCAGCAAATCTAAAAATGAACAAAAACAGAGGCCCGAGCAACCATAAAATATCTGCAAAAGAAAAGTTATGACACCCAAGGAAATACATAATTTTACAAAACAAACACTTCCTGAGTATTCCCATTCCTATGCAACTGTGAATAAGTGGGCTGCGGAATTCAAGAGGAGAATGGACAGCGCAGATGACCCTCGGAGCGGTCATTCAAAAAACTCAACCACTGATGAACAAGTTGCTGCCATTGATTGTATGTTTTTGGATGACAGACGCCTAACTGTCCAGCAGATAGCTAAGTCCATAGGAATTAGATCTGTTTCGGACCATACTGTTTTAACTGAGATCTTGGGGATGAGCAAGCTGTCTGCAAGACTGGTCCCAAGAATACTGACAGCAGAGCAGAAGCTGAAAAGGGGTGACATTCCCAGGAAATATCTGACTCGCTTCCATGCTAACGTTGAGAATATCCACCGTAGATTAGTAACTCAAGATGAAAGCATGTTTCCTTATTTCGAACCCGAATCAAACATTCAAAGCGAACAGTAGAGTCTCTAATACTGAAGAAATTCAAGCAAGCAGCGACTGCTGGTAAGATGATGGCTTCTATTTAGTGGGTATTTTGAAAGCGTACTCGTGATAATCTTCCTGGAAGAAGAAAAAGACTTTTAATGGACAGTATTATGCATCAGAATGAAGACAACTGAAGGAAACAATCAAGTCGAAACGCTGAGGTATGCTTTTCTCCAGGATAACGCGCCCATCCACACTGCTCAGTTTGCTATAGCAGAATCAACCAACTGCCGATTTGAATTCCTACACTATACACCTTACTCACCAAACTTAGTTTCATTTCACTGTTTCCAGCTTCCTAAACTTAATTCCCACACGAGCGGCCGCCATTTTGGAAAATGTGATGAGATCATATATGCAGCGGAAGGGTTTTTGAACGACCAAGATGCCACCTTTTAACTTAATGTGATGGTATTGCTAAAACATCGTTGGAGCAAGTGAATTGATGTCAAAGAAAACTAAAGTGAAAACTAATGAAAAACTTTCTGCAACTAATATGTTATTCTTAGAACTTTTGAACGATTCCCATGTATCTCAATGTATGTGCATTTGTTTAGTTTCTTAACCGTTTTTATCTTTTTAAAGACGGATTATTATTATTATTATTATTATTATTATTATTATTATTATTATTATTATTATTATTATTTTCCTTGATTTCTGGCGTTTACAAATTTCTTTCCGGGTCCCGCCCAGGGACCTAAGGTTAGAAATGGCAGCATGACACTTACCACTGACAAAAAAAAGAAAAACAAAAAGAAATTACATAGATAAAGCCCTTCATAAAGTGTGAGCTGTACTTGTCAGAACAATTTTTTGTATCTCCTTGAGGTATGGACTTCCAGGAATCCCTACAATTAGTCTACTGCAATCTTTTCCAACCAGTCCTTAGGCTTCAACTACAACAGGGATTGTTGATGTTCCCATATGCCACATTTTCGAGATTTCTATTTCAAGGTCCTAGTATTTTGACAGCTTTTTGAATATCTTCAAAGATACATTGCAGTCAGCAGGAACTGCCATATCAACAAGGAGCAACGTTTTTGCTTCTGGTCTTTAATAACAATGTCTGGACAGTTGGCGTTGATTGTTCTGTCAGTGTGCATTGTGTAGTCCCATAGAATTGTAACATATTGTGTAGTCCCATATTATTATTATTATTATTATTATTATTATTATTATTATTATTATTATTATTATTATTATCATCTGTGCATGTTATGTTTCTTGTTTTGTATCCAGTAGAGCCGGGTCCAAACAAACAATAGTCGTTAGGCCCTATAAGAGAATTTCTATTTAATTGATAGCACTTTTCTTAGTATGTGCGATGTTTCTAGTAGTGCGATCTTCTGGGCAACTTGTATGATGATGTTACTTGGGACACTGCAAGTAAAATTGTCCATTCCTTTTCTCACGAGGCCCAAAGCACAGATTACTGTTGGTAAAGTCTTAGTCTTCATTCCCCACATCTTGTTAATCTCTATTTCCAGGACCTTGGATTTGGACAATTTCTTGATAATTTTCATAGAAGTGCTTCTCTCATGTCAGTAACCATGATATTTATTATAATATCAGGTCTTCTGGCGTTTATTTCCTTGTTAGCTTGAATTGGCATGACCCAGAGGATAGTTACATTGTGATTTTGGCTAAATGTGTCTGGTTGTTGCTCGTACTATGATATTATTATTATTATTATTATTATTATTATTATTATTATTATTATTATTATTATTATTATTATTATTATTAACTCAAAGAGCAGCGTGCCAAAAATGTGATACTGGAATACAAATGTTGCAAATTCAATATGCTCATCATGAGTAACAATATAATAATAATAAAAAAAAATATGAATTGACTTCGGATAGATGTTGCAGCCCGAGCCGACAAAAACACATTTGAAAGCATAATGGTTCTAAAGACCCTTCAGAATATTGAAGAGGATGCGAACTTGCTTTCATTTTATCTCTAGGGAAATCTCCAAGATACTAGTGTCTTAATATTCAAATAATTATTTACTACAAGTACTATTAATACTAATTATACTATTACTATTACTATTACTACTAATAATAATGATAGTGAGGACTCTGAGACATATTGTGATCCTGTCTACTAAAATCATCCCAGCAAATTTGAAAACGAAAGCAGCTAGAAATAGAAATTGCAAAAAGGTGGCATTTAAAAAAAAACAAAAAAAAACTATTTGAATAATAAAAAGTGTCTTAGGAACGATTAAAAAGAACCCAGATAAACACTTTAAGAAAGTACCAGGAAATGCCTGACTATCTGAGATATAAAACATCGTATTGAGGATCACAGCTCACATAGTCGGACAAGCTCACACAACATAATATACGGAATAACTTTGTTAAAACCGGGTTTCCTCTACTGCAAATCGTATATATATATATATATATATATATATATATATATATATATATATATATATATATATATATATATATATATATATGTGTGTGTGTGTGTGTGTGTGTGTATATATAAATAACGTTGTAAGGAATAATAAAGAAACTAACATTAATAATAATAACAACAGTAATAAAAATTATTATTATAATAATTAATAATAATAGAAGTAGTACTAGGGATAAATCAAGACACTACTATTATTACTATTAGTACTAGTAATAATTATTATTATTAGCATCCTAATTGATTTATATATACTCTGATGTAAATAATAATAACAATAATAATAATACTAATAATAATAATAATAATTATTATTATTATTATTATTATGTGTGAGAGTCTGTGTGTGTGAGAGTCTGTATGTGTGAGAGTCTGTGTGTGTGAACCTGATCTAATTTAATAATTTTGTTATCGTTCACAGATCTTTGAAGAATAAGGACAAGACTATCATCCTCATATTTTTCAAGTTCTCCAAATAAACCTCACCTTCTCTATTTTATGCCGTTAACAATATATATCATTGACTACAACTTCCTTTTATTTACTGACAAATATTTTTCACTTCTTATTCAAAGATGATCTTTACTTATGGTAGCTTATAACATACATATTTAACTTCGGAAACGGCGAGAATCCTTTGAGGCGATGCTCCTTCGTTTGTATTCTCCTATGGAGACTCTGATCTGTTTGATATATATATATATATATATATATATATATATATAATCTAAAAGTTCAAATACTAATATTCCATAATTTATTACACTGGAATCGTAATCACGATCCAATTCCTCAGACATACAAATTCAAAAAGAAATCGGAATAAAACGATTCCAATATAATAAATTATAACCATGGAATATTAGAGTTGGAGCCTTTTATATTATATTCTTGTTCTATCCGCTTGGAAATTTATACATACATACATACATACATACATACATATATATATATATATATATATATATATATATATATATATATATATATATATTGACAACTAATATTATCTATCTATCTATCTATCTATCTATCTCTCTCTCTCTCTCTCTCTCTCTCTCTATATATATATATATATATATATATATATATATATATATATATATATATATTACTGTCACTATATATCAGTGTCATTATTTTTATATATATATATATTACAGTCACTATACATTAGTGTCCCTATTTTTTAGGTTTGTTCGCGATAGGCGTGGAAAGTGGAATTGATTCGTGTTCAAGTTCCATTGTAGCGTTCTCTTCGTACTATTCTCCTTGGTACAGACAAGAAACAATTCCCATTCCTCTTTAGCTATGGTTTAAATAGCGGGAAAACCTTGGTTGGTATCCAGTCTAGAAGAAGAATTACGCATATTTAAAAAAAAAAAAAAAAAAAAAAAAAAAACTTGAGGAAGAAAAAGCTAGGAGACTATTTATTTACCTCTCTAAAGAAATGATGATAATTCCCAGTGTATATGGAAAAGGCCATTTGTGAGATGACACGGTCCTCGCCATCCCACAGTCATATGGCATTTAAAGAAAAAACATGTTATCTATGTCAACATATACATTCACTACATAGACACTATTTACATTATTCGCACTATTGCCAACAAATTTGTTGCCATATTTATCACAATGTTTCGGCCGTTGTCCCTCCGGTCTTCTTCAGGGGGTTGGGATGTCGAACTGAACCCTTTATTTCGCTCCCTGTGGTAGAATGTTCTAGTTCCAGGTGCCATGTCATGTCTGTTATCATTTATTCCAGCGACCTGAAGAAGCCCGGAGGGTACAACGGCCGAAACGTTGTGATAAATATGGCAACAAAGCTGAGGACAATAGTCCGAATAATGTAAATAGTGTATAGAATACCTCATCTCACAAATATGGACAGTCACTACATAGAGAATATTCTCTAGTATGAACTCTTGTTTGTGAATTTCCGTTCAAACAACTTGTTTCCAAGAGCCGCTATATTGTGGAATTGACTCCCGAGAGGATGCTTTCCCCGATCATTAAATACTTAACCTCTTCAAGTAACGGATCAAACGTTATCTATTCTACCTATACTCATAATAGGCATCCTTACTTTAACAACCATAAAAATATTGTTCGATAAACCTCTGGCTTAAGTGGCTCTTGTACCTTGTATTGGGTGAACAATAGTGTAAAATAGTAGTAGTAGTAGTAATAGCACGTATATTAATGGTGGTGGTTATATTATTTTTTTCAATATCGATAAAGAAATGTGTGGAACCTACTTTGGCAACACAGTCTGCTAATAGGCAATAATATGGATATCCTGTTAACCTACCGCCTTGTTTATTTCAGAACACTACCCAGGAGAAGAAAAAGGAAAGAAAAGGTAACCTCATAGAATAGGACCATGGTTATTTCAACACAAACACAAAAATCTGTTTCTTGGCAGCAACCTCACTCAACAGTTTGCAATTATTATTCCACGTGAAAAAATTCAATGAAGAACAACATAGACTTCATCCATTTTTTGTCGTATCTGTGTTGGCTGCTTTACAACATGAATTAAAATGCACGTTCACATAAAAAAAAAAAAAAATCCTATTATCGCAAAATATCCATGCATCAATTTTTAGTTTTAAATGAGTTTACGTCTAATAACGTAAGTATATGTAATAACAATTTTATAATTAATTTTTATAAGCACTTTCTACAACATAAAATACCAATAAACATATCTATCTATCTATCTATCGATCGATCGATCTATCTACATATATATATATATATATATATATATAGCTTATGCTATCTTTTATAAATAAAAACATTTAAGTAAATGCTCTGTTTATAATAAACAGTATTAACGACATTTACCGGCCTGAATACACGAGTTTGTCTGACTTTGTCCATTTCATTATATATATATATATATATATATATATATATATATATATATATATATATATATATATATATATATTGGACCCACGTCAACAACGCATTCACTTAGACTAATTCTTCATTTGAATAACACATCCAATATTTTTAAACATTTACAACAAACCTGTTCAAATTCGCAATTCAGAAAAATCCTCATCGAAAATAATTCCATACTTTTCTGTGAAATGTATAAACACAAATTAAAAATTCTCGAATCTATTTTTATCAAAAATTGAAACCAAATCTTAATAAAATTAATTATGACACTTCACAGTCTTTTAAAAATGTTTACAATAGATAGTTTTGAAATGTCAATGTTCGTAATCGTAGTTCTTTCTTAATTTTCGACTAATCATGTCGGAAAATACTTCCAATACATACCTAGTTACTTCCCCTTAAAAAGGGCTTATTAGCCGCGGCATAACACAGCGTTGCTGACTCCACATGTAAAAAACATAATTGATGATCACAACATTTTTTGTCTTTCACAACCACGAACACCACAACACTTACCTAATTGATGTGTCGAGAGTAATAAAACAATATGAATTAACATGGCGGTTTTCCCTTATCTTTCAAGGATCAGACAAAAAAGCTTATCCGTTAATTTAATATGAAAGGATCCTCTGTCAATAAGTCGACAGAACACGTCAAAATTATTCAACGAAACCTATCTTAATATATATATATATATATATATATATATATATATATATATATATATATATATATAAAGATAGTTAGGTAATTAGATAGATAATATTAGTGGTAAATATACACATACATATGCAAAATATATAAATATATATACATAGGTGCATACACATACATATATATTATTTTAATAAAAAATTCCAGGTAGAACTCAATGTCCAGGGCAGAGTAAGGATATAATAAAAAGGCTTAAACACTAATATTCTATGGTCATAATTTATTCCATTTGAATCGTACATACGATCCAATTCATCAGACCTACAAATTCAAAAAAAAAACAGAAAAAACAACCATATATATATATATATATATATATATATATATATATATATATATATATATATATATATATATATGTAACTTTACTCGTCTCGAAAAACCTTTGAATTTTTGATTTGCCAATAATCAAATCAATTTCGAAGGAAAAAAAGGTTTAAAAAAAAAGGAAGAGCAAGGAACATGTAAATCTGTCGAAAAGATACATGTTCAAATCCCAAAGAAAAAACCCCGACACGAGTAACTAAAAAGAGCTCAATACAACCGTAGAGCAGAACTAGTCAAACCTAGTGATCCAGACAAACCTACCCAGGTTTCACCTAAGGGGATCGTCAGGGAGAGTCATCCTTAGGTGAAACCTGGGTAGGTTTGTCTGACTCACTAGGTTTGACTATATATATATATATATATATATATATATATATATATATATATAATTGTGTGTGCGTGTTTGTGTCCAGGGTGCGATTGGTAATTTTATCGCCATTTTGCATTATTAATTTCGCGCATGCGTGTTGCCTGTATTTTTATTTTGTCGACGGTACAGTATAATAACGTTAGTCTGTGAGAAAACAAGCACCACGACGCAATTCACTTCGCGAGAAATTGGGGAACGACATGCTTTACAACTTGTTTACTACTACATCGGAAGCTCCAATACGAACATTTGAGAGTGTTTGGGTGTCAATCTACGGACAATGCAAATGATTCTGAAGGAGTTGGATGATATATTCATTCAACATGATGGTGTTTGGAGTAATCAATTGTGACGGTGACGTTATGCCTCCATTCATCTTCTCACAGCGTCTCAGACTCAATACGGGGGCCTACATGAAGTGCCTTGTTGACATAGTGCTGCCCTGTGCCAAGAGTTTGGCTGCTGGAAGAACCTGTCTTGCAACATTATTCTGCACCATGCCACACAAACAGGGAAACCTATTCATGGCTGTCATACAATTTCTGCGCCCACATCATCCCTTACATCTGGCCACCTAACTCGCAAGACTGCGACAGTCTTGATTAATATATAGAGAGTGCAACTTATCGACAGACCAACAAAAATCCTTGTAACACCAAAGATGAACTGAAGGCAAGAATTATGGCATTATTCACCTACTTAAACAAGTAGACCGCGCTAATGACGTAATAATGTCGTAATAATGTCGTTTTCTGACGTAATAATGACGTAATGATGACGTAATAATGACGGTTTTTGACGTTAAAAATACGTCAAAAAGCGACATTATTACGTCATTATTTTTGCACCAACCTAATATAACATGTTATAAAATCATCTATAACATGTTTCATATGATAATTTTCGAATAAACCAGGTATGTATATATATATATATATATATATATATATATATATATATATATATATATATATATATATATATATATATATATATGTATGTATGTATATATGTATATATATAGAGAGAGAGAGACCTGACAAACCTACCTAGATTTCACCTAAAAGGATCGTCAGGGAAAGTCGGCTTTCCCTGACGATCCGTTTAGGTGAAAACTAGGTAGGTTTGTCTGACTCACTAGGTTTATCGTGGTCTGCTCTACGGTTGTATTGAGCTCTTTTGTTAGTTAGTTGTTTACTCGTATCGGGTTTTTTTTCTTTGGGTTTCAAACCTGTATCTGTGCGATTTTTTTCGCCAGACTTTCCTGCTTGTAGCTCTTTCTTTTTTTAAAACCTTTTTTCCCTCGAGACTGATTTGATTATTGGCAAATCAAAAATTCGAGGGTTTTTCGAAACGAGTATAGTTATCTATATTTGTATATATATATATATATATATATATATATATATATATAATCTGACTAGACGATGTCATCTTCCGCTTTGAATTTAGACACCCAACCTTACCCTGACTTGACCTCTTTGAATGTAACTGAGATATTGATACAAATTATTAACCCTTACTCCCCTTTTTTAAAAATAATTGCTCTAGCCGTTACCATGGTAATTTTAATTTTAATAATGAATATGCTTATAAAACGCGTAAATTTCAGGAATTAGTTATTCTCAAAAAAATCCGCTTGAAGATGGAACAGAGCTTGGTACTTTAATTCAATTTGATTCAAATAATTATATTGAAGTTTTCGGCTATGGTTTTTAAACATGAGAACTCTTATGTAGCGTTGGAATCATATTTTTAATAAATAGTTATATATATATATATATATATATATAATTAATTCGAAAATTATAACATAAGCATGTTATAAAATCATTACACAAAGCGCCATGTTGTTTCAACACTTCTGGTGTTTTATCTAGTGATGATTTCAACACCATCACTTGATAATAATATTATCTAATGCTATAATTTTCGAATCAATTATATTTTCACTACTCTTTTAAGAATAGCATTTTTTGGTTGATGGAATTTTATTCCGTATATACGAATCCTATACTTGTCTGTGTGTGTGTGTCTATATATATATATATATATATATATATATATATATATGAATTATTAAGTGATGTTTGTTTTACGTATATTAATAAACTACGGGAATTTACCTTATATATTAACTGTGATGAAAGAAGCAGTAATGCTAACGAATTTCCAAGAGCCGTAAATTAAAGTACAAAGATCAGCACGTGGCTAGTGAGCCGAGGTTTGACCGTTCCTGGTGGAAACTTCTTTAAATCCCCTGCACTGGCGCTACAGAATCACAAAGAAACAACTGTATAAAAAATTACAGAAACCACATCATTTGTGGGCACAGTAAAAATCTAAAATCGATATCACATATAACTCGAAGAGGAAATAGCGAAAAGCAATACTGTAGGCAGAAAAGCCAGCTGAATATATAAATTTGGCCGCGATCGTTGCAACAAAATTATTTATTTTCTCTCGAATCTGTCCCGCCGT
>OZ010579.1:54938705-54953705 GCA_963932145.1 Acanthosepion lycidas | reverse complement strand
AAAAAAATAAGAAAAATCCATGACTCAATAAAAACAACTATGAACACTGTGAATTGCTGACCGTGTTTGGATAAATATTCCTATAACTCTATATACACACTTAAAACAATCCATATATTCAGTTAAAAGTAAAATAAAATTAATCTTTTGAAAATGGCGAAATGTATAGCCGAAAGCGCTTGGAAAATTTTCGTGCAATTATTATATAATTTATTTCATGAAAAGAAAAATTATACGGACACTTGAGAAATTATAAAAAAATTTCAACCACTGCACCTTGTCGAAACTTGCATATATATATATATATATATATATATATATATATATATATATATATATATATATATATATATATATATATATATATATATTTATATATATATATAATTAAAATGTAAAATGTATATGTTTGTGTGCAGATTTCATTCTAAAATTATCAAAATTCGGATTGCAAACAGTATTAACCAAAGGCAATGCACAACTAAGCAAATAAAAATTTCGACGAAAAAAAAAATTAAATTATATTTTCTACAATAATGACATAACCATTCTCAAATAGATGAAACTTAAAATATTTATTAACTATAAATTTTGACTTCGTGTGATTGTAACAAAAACTTGAGAGGAAAATTTTTATTGATTAATTTAGAGGAAAGAAAGTATAAGAGTGACATGACATGATAGGGTGTTAGAAAGAGTAGAGAGAAATAAGCGAACAGAGCGAGATGCGGGGGGGGGTCGGTTGCTATTTTGTGATCGAAGACAAACAGAATGCTCAAATATTTAGATGATAGGAAACACGCGTAAAGACAAACAAAATAAAGGAAAACCGTTCACACACACACACACAAAAGGCAATTTCCTATATAAAAATAATTGTTTTGGTTTCTTTGACAGATAATAAAAAAAGTTAGCTTGCAATGAATAAAGCAATATGTGTGCGTATGTTGTTACACTGGTAAACCTCTCTCCCATAACGTCAGCTTAGCCTTTATAGAAAATCATTATACCACTTTCACAAAAGATTAGGCGTCAATATATATATATATATATATATATATATATATATATATATATATATTTATATATATATATATATACAGTGTAACTCGGATATAAGAGACCCGGATATAAGATAAACCCGGATATAAGATATATTTCCTCTGGACCCAAATTAGAGCCTATGTTAATGCATTTAAATTAGACCAAACCCGGATATAAGAGAAACCCGGATATAAGATAACTTTTCTCTGGTCCCAAAGTAGAGCCATACTTACCTAAGCAAAATAGACCAAACCCGGATATAAGAGACTTCATCTCCGGTCCCGACAACTCTCTTATATTTTCGGGTTACACTGTATATATATACGAGAGAGAGAAACAGAGAAGGAGAGAGAGAGTGATCTTATAGTAGATTAAAACAAAAAAACATGTTGAAAATCGCTAAAATAGAGCTTTC
Organism: Acanthosepion lycidas; assembly: GCA_963932145.1. NCBI lineage: Eukaryota > Metazoa > Mollusca > Cephalopoda > Sepiida > Sepiidae > Acanthosepion > Acanthosepion lycidas. The sequence goes on along the minus strand of OZ010579.1, from coordinate 54,952,246 downwards.
TTGTTTATAATTGTGCCTCTTCAGTAGAAGGTAACGGTGAAGCATGAAAGCTAAAATTTCTTCTTTTCCCATACACGGATATATATATATATCCCGAAAAAATGTACTCAATCTTCAAATGAAAATAAATGCAGTATTTATCGACACGAACACGAATAATGGTTAAAATTAAGAAATGTGTATTAACTTACAAAGATATTTAACCTTTAAATTAAATATTAAATTAGATTAAATTTTAAAAAAATAAGAAGTCATAGGAAGTCAAAAAGTGTGTACATTTTCTGTGACATCCTGTAGTTATCCTTGTGTGTGTGTGTGTATTTGTTTGTGAGTGTGTGTGTACAATATATATGTGCCTGCTCTTCTTTTATATGCTGTGTTACTTTCGGACGTGTATGAGCATGGCTCTCTACAAATTCCTGTCAATTGTAGCTCTTGTAAAGCTTGATATTTTCCTAGCACTCCTAATCCCTATCAAAAATTTACACAAGCACCTTAGGGAAGACGTACGCTGCTTTCCTCCGTCTCTATGACCTTCAGTATGTACTGTGAGTACCAGATTCTCCAAACCTACTTTCCTCATTATATATCCTAAAAAATCATCTCTTTCTGCTAATAAGCATTCTTTTTGTTTCCATTTTTCCTCAAACTTCATCGTTACTATCATGACCAGTGTTTGTAATCGCAGCATCCGCCAGTAGAATCACTTTGCCTCAAGATTCTTCTTCATCCGCGAGGATATTCTCCAGCATTTTCTGTCATATAGTAGAACAGATAAAACATAACTGTCTTTTCCGTGTTTCTAATATATTCTGAAAGGCATTATTCAATATTACTCAATAATCTTGCCGATGTGACCTCCATCTTCTGGATTTCACTTTCGATATTTTGGATAGAGGTCATTCCTTCGTACAAAGGAAAAAAAAGGTTTTAAAAAAATAAAGAGCTATGAACATGAACGTCTGTCGAAAATAATCGTACAGGATACAGGTCGAAAGCCCAAAGAAAAAAAAAACCGATACGAGTAATCAACTAACTTAAAGTGTTCAATAGAGCAGACATAGTCAAACATAGAGAGCCAGACAAACCTACCAAGCTGGCTTTCTCTGACGATCTGCTTTGTCTGGCTCTCTAGGTTTGACTATATATATATATATATATATATATATATATGCGTGTACGTGTGTAGTCTGTGTAAATAAGAACTAATATATATATATATATATATATATATATATATATATATATATATATATATATATATATATTTCTATTTTGAAATACTAAACAGTAAATTTATAATTTATTCAATAAAATCGCCATTGGCATCAACCACGGCTTCCAAACCCCAGCAACTCTTCTGGTGTTTACAAAAATTTTTGTTTGTCTCTCGCTCAACTGTTCCCCGCACATAATAATCAAGGGTGTTGCAGTCTGGGGAGTTAGATGGCCAGATATATGGTGTGATGTGATCGCAGAAATTGTCTGAAAGCTATGACTGGTTTCTACTTGTGTGGCATTGTGCAGAGTCCTTTTGCCAGACATAGGGTCTTCCCTATATCTGGCAACTCCCTTGACCCAGAACAGCACTGTCGCCCTAAGTCGGTTGGCGTTGGCGTTTGATACCGTCACCAACAAAATTTAGGATTTCTTTTATCAGAAAGTTCAGAGTGAAATTTTCCGAGCTGCCATACTTTCGCAATCACCATTTAACTGATCCAACTCTTTCTGAATCCTCTGCACAGTTCTCAGATTGGCACCCAAAATCTGTGAAATGTTCGTATTGGAAGTTTTGTCGAGAATGCCAAGCATTACAGGATGCCTTTTCCTAATTTCTGGCCGGCTGAATTGAGTCATGGTGATAGTTTACAGGCAGATGGTGCTCAATTGATCCTAATATACTGTGAAGTAAAAAAAAAACAAAAAAAAAACAAACAAACAAAACAACAACAAAAAAAAGCGCATGCACGAAATAAAAAATATAAAATTACGACAATTTACCCGTCGCACGCTGTATATATATGTGTGTGTGTTTGTGAGTGAGTTTATGTGATTGTGTGTGTGTGTTTCTATAGTATATAAATATGAATTCATACTGTAAATTAAATAGATTTATCAGACTCATTCCCCTCTGATTCAATTATGTATCAATTTTCACTCTTTCCTTGTGTCTCTCCCTCCCCCTCTCTCTCTTTCTATATATATATATATATATATATATATATATATATATATGTATATCCCTCTCTCTGTCCCTCTCTGTCTTTCTCTCTCTCTTTCTTTCTCTCTCTCTCTCTCTCTCTCTCTCTCTATATATATATATATATATATATATATATATATATATTCTTCCACAGACAGTTTCACTGTATCACAGCTCTCCATTATGGCTAGACGTACGATTGTTTCCAGTGGGGATCAAAACCAGGCCGAGAAAGGGAAACTTTAGCGTTTTCTATACGAAATTCAGTTGAAGTGCAATGTGACAAAGTGTGTGCGTGTGTCTGTCTCTATACATACATGCACCCACACACACGCACAGACACACCCGCGCGTGCACATACACACACACACACATGTATATATATATATATATATATATATATATATATATACATGACGAAGTTTAATGAAAGTGAAACACGTTAGACTGAGAGACGTTTCCTACTTGTTCTTCACTTAATTTTTATTATCTCGTATTCATATCCATAGCTGAACTGCCGATATACATATATATATATATATATATATATATATATATATGTGTGTGTGTGTGTGTGTGTGTGTGTCTGTGAAGTATGGTGTATAATCAAACAGAATGATAGGAAATGGAACAAATAGGAAACATTTAACAAGTTTTACATTTAATTAAGAGACATAAGGAAAAAAAAACATTTCCGATGAAGCTTATACATACATCATATATATATATCTATATATATATATATATATATATATATATATATATATATATATATATATATATATATATGCATGAGAATATATATAAAAAAATAATCAGCATATTAACAAATAATCATTTTCTTATAAAAATTTGAAATACATTTGTGCTTAAAATTTATATCCCCAAAATAAATACAGTATCAAAGAAAAAACTTAACAAAATTGTTTTGGAAAATACGTTCTTATTACATTGAAAAGCTAATGTATGTAATCCAGTTGAACGTTTAATTTTTTTTCGGTTGTCAACGTTCCTTTTAATAAGAATAAAAGGTCAATTAAAAAAAAAAAATTACTTTGGCAGGCCTTCCTACGCCGAAATAGCGGGGTTGATTTGAAATTATTTATATATATATATATATATATATATATATATATATATATGTGTGTGTGTGTGTGTGTGTGTGTGTATTTGTGTGTGTGTGTATTTTCTATATATATTATATATGCACGATAGTTATTGGAAAGTGATAGAGTTAATACATTTAGTTGTAAGGATATGAGTTTTTGATCCTGGGTTTCACGCTTTTGCGATCATCAGACAAACAAGAATTTAGTTACTAATTCATATACATGCAACTAAGTTGATTTTTTTATTTGTGGTATTTATTTGCATATTTGTTTGTTTGACATGAGTATTGATATATCACAATTATACTTATAATATATACATGCATACACACACACACACACACACACACACACATATATATATATATATATATATATGTATATATACTACACACACACACACTTAGACACCCCCCACACACACATATACATATATATAAAATTGTGTATACATATTTCGTGACATTATATTTTTTTTCAGTGCCCCGTCCTCAGTTTAAACCAGCGAACAATAACTAAACAGATGATATCTATAGGCAATATGAGCAATAGAACCTGTATAGTTTACCCCCATACATTAAATAAAATATTAAGTTCGGAATTCGCCTTACGTTACCAAGATTGATATAGCGATTTTCTAAGACCGGCTTAGATGTGGCACAAGGCCTAAATTATGGGGCACCCAGTGAGCATACAACTCACTACTCAGTCGTAATTGATCTAGACAAGCTTTTTAACCATTACACCACGTGGTGGTGCCCATCCCAGATTGATATACACCTGAAGAAGTCCGGCGGGCAAAACCGCCGAAAGGTTGTGATGAGGACCACATTCCGAATATAAATAATTTGAATAATGATAATTCTCATCATATTATCTATTCAGGTAGAAAACATTATACGATATAAGGATTATAAGAAAAAATAGTAAATAATATTGCTTAAAATATATCAAAATAATGCCACTGCCCTCAAACCAATGTTGGAAACATTTCCCACTCTCTCTTGCTTTTACTATTTTATAAAAAATATTGTGGAAATTCTTACCTTTATTTCGTTTATTTCTCTTTATTAGAAATATTTACAACTTATTTGATGCTGTGAAATTTTATTATGAATATCAACAGTTATTAATTATATTTAATATATATATATATATATATATATATATATATATTCTAATGTGTATATTGTAAATATATATAGTATATATACATAATTTATATTTAAATATATATAATATTATAGTTATTGATATTTCTTTTCTATTTCAGATATAGGAACGTCGCTGCGAGTTGTAAAAAAGATGCAATTTAACGAGAGAAACAGAATATTGTAAAGTTATTGTAATATGTGATGGAAATAATGAATCAGAAATGGCGAAATAAAACTATTGAAAAGTGATGACAAAGCTAACAAAATGTAATGTGGCTCTAAGCAAGTAAAAAAATAAAAAAAAATATTAAAAGGGTTAAAAGCTCGTAAACTGAGTTGACCAACAGAATTATTTGATGGAAGCGAAGTTACGAACGTACGCAGAAAGAAAGTACGTCGTATAAAAAAGAAATTCATTGGCTAAATTTATGGAAGTAAACAATTTCCAACGAATGAGTAAACACCCCCAAAGAAATTTCAGTCGGATACTAGAAATTGATTTTAATGATGAATATCATGGAAGTGATGTCTTGTTTTTTTCGTGATAATATTCAACAAACACAATTTAGAAGACAATAACGTGACGGAGTAATGTTTTAGTATTGTATTGTAGCCCATAATATTATAGGTCGATTTAAATTTAATGATACTCTCAGTATAAATGTGGAGTATTAAAGTATGTTCTTCGATGTGAATTTTTTTGACTCAGTGAATTCCAAAAGTTGGGCAGAGAACTGCGCGACACGAGGATATCTTTGATAACAAAGAAAAGAATACTGAACTGTTAAGCGACATCTGTCCTTCTTTACGACAGCGAATGTTGGACGAATTCCTCAAGGATGAAGAAGAGACTCGAGACGACAGAGATGTGGCTCTACAGAAAGATGCTAAGGATATCATGGACCGAGCGTGTGAGCAACGCTGAGATATTAGAAAGGTTGCAAACAAGGAGGAGGATTATACTTAATATCAGGAAGAGGCAGCTGAAATTTCTGGGACACATAATGAGGAAGGAAGGTCCATTTTTCTAAATCATCGTCGATACTCACATATTCGGTCCATCGAATTCTCATCATCCTCCTGTAGAAACACAATTCAGTTGCCTCAAGTCTGTTCTTCATCTGTGATGTCCAGCATTCTTCTTTTTATATGCTCCGCCTCCCTCTATCCCTTCTAACCTAAGCAAGGCAACAAAGCCACTATGGCGGAAGAGGTTATTAAGTGTTAAAGGATACAAGAAAAATACATTATTAAGGCTCGTGAACAATAAAAGATTAACATTTAGGGGGACAGTAGATAACGTTTGATATTGCATTCAAATGTTTGAAGATCAAATATGACTGGAAAGTTATAAACCGGAACTGAGTCTCACAAGTAGAAAGCGCAAGAAAAGAAATTGTTAGAATAGGGTATATACGGTTTGAGTGTTAAATGATGGAATCTTTTATATGAGTATATATGAATATGAAGATATATATATATATATATGTACATGTGAAATTAATATATTTATTATATATATATATATATATATATATATATATATATATATATATATATATATATATATATAGATATATATGTATATATATATACATATATATGAAGAAAAATATACGGAAAAAACAAACAAAAATCCTTACATGCAATTATGCTGTTTTGATGTTAATATAATGTCAACGTCGGACGTTTCGGTCTAATAAACCATCTTCAGGACATATTCATAAAATATAATTAACATTATCAATTAAACATGACAAAGACGATGGACATAAGAACAAAACTTATCCAAACAGATAACTGAAAGTTTTATATGATCAGCGTTCCGTTTAAACATGGTCACGGTTGTCGTCACGTGGGCGACGCTGTGAAAACGTATTCCCAAAATTTGAGTATTTTGAATGAAAATTGAAAAATGAAAAGAATTCTATTTTGATCTAAAATTTATATGTACGCTTGTCGAGCATTAATCTCGCTAGAAAAGGAGAAATACTAAAGAAGCCAGATCTAGTATTCACTGTGCGTGAGATGGATATTATGCCTGCTTCATAAATCCTCCTAAGATTTTTATTATGAAAATATTTTAAAATCTTCACGGAATCAAAATCGAAATTATGATCTGCTTTAGTTGTGTGTACAACTAAAGCATTGTTTAAATTTCCCAGGCGAATATCTCGTTTATGTTCGAAAACACGAGATTTTACGGACCTACATGTTTCACCCACATATTTTAAGTCACAGTTTTTGCATGAGAATTGGTAGATGCAAGCATCGGATATAATATGTTGTTTGCTGGTGCTATTTAATAAACTATGGATAGATCTAGTAGGTAATATTGTAGTTTTAATTTTTAACGCATTTAAGTTATTGGAGAAACGTTCGGTCAAATGGTTATTTGGTAGAAAGATGCGACCAAAAGAATTATTATCAGAGGCAGCTGAAAGTGTACCTTTCACTGATGTAGTTGTACTGGCCTTCGAGGTGTCATTTTGCGTTGATGAGTGAATTTTCAACGCTTTATTTTTAGCTCTCAGTAATAATTGTCTCGGATAAGGTATCCTCAATATATGTGAATTCATCATCTAAATATTTTGCTAAACAGATGCGAAGAGCCCTTAAGTAGAATCCAATAATAATACCCCTTTTAGTGTTAGTATCATGGTGAGAGTAAAAGTGTAAATAGTCATTTTTACATGTGGGTTTACGATATACTTTGAATTCTAATTTATTTTTATTTATCTACCCACATAAACATGATTTAATGAGATTACTGATAGATTAAATAAAGTAGAGCCTACTATAGAATTTACCTATGAACTTGAGTCTAATAATTCTTTAAATTTTTTAGACATACTACTCATAATATTTTGGTTAACAACAATATATATATATATATATATATATATATATATATATATATATATATATATATATATATATATATATATTATAAATTAATTGTTTTAAAATATGGTTTTTCCGCTCCACAGTTCTAACCATGTTTCAAAAATGGAAGGTCAGAATTTAATTTTGTAATTAAATTAAAGACATTAGTTCCATTTCATCCTCAAGCGAATTTTGGAGTAACTTTTAAAATTACTGGGTTTTAAAGACACAGCTAAAATCATAATTCATGTTTCCAAGGTTACAGATTAATTCACTTCAACTAGGCAGGGGTGTTTGCCAGTTCTTTATGACTTGATGTATCCGTTATTAGCTACGTTTTGGTAGGGGTAGGGATGTATTCTTCAATGAAATCTGACATCCGTTAAATGCATGTCGTCTGGATTTTTAAAAAAAATTATTGTTAACGGCAAAAATTCTTACAGCATTTTTTTCTATTTGTATATTTAAAGATTTTTTTTTTTGGGAGGGGGTTGTTCAGGTCAGAATACGTTTTATTTAACTACAATTTGAAAAAATATTTTCACTATTAATTTTTAATATACTATATTTCTTTTAAGAACAAGTAAATGTATTAGAATCCCTTACAGTATGTAGAGTTATTTTCACATCAACTATAAGTATGTATATTATTAGGTAACAATTTTTTTTAAGTAAACTTTATGATAACGGTGCCAAGAATAACTAATTTATTTCACTGATTTAGTAAACTTTTATTTTTTATATAAACTTAGTAATATCTTGTTTCTCATGTAAGTACAAAGGACATGGATTATTCAATGGCTTACATCTTTTAGCTTTTCATATTAAATTCATTTTACTGTACGTGTTTTATTGGATTCTTTTAAGTGCTTTTAGTACTTGCAGGGAGATCTGTAGGTTAGAATACGTTTTATTTAATTACTATTTTAAAAGATGTTTAGGTTAGAATTTCTTTTTATTTAACTACAATTTTAAATATAAATTTAAAATATTTTCACTGTTAGTTTTAATAGACTATATTTCTTTTTTAAAAGACGTAGATGTATTAGAATTACTTACAGTAAGTAAAATTATTTTTTCAAGTATAAGTATGTATATTACCTTTGTTAAAATTTTAATATTTAAATATTATTTACGTAAAATTTATGACAATTACGGTAAAAATAGCTAATTCTTTTCGCTGTTTTGGTAAACTTTTTTTTTATATTTAGTAATATATAGTTTCACATGTCTGTACAAAGGACATGGGACATTCAATGGCCTACACCTTATAGCTTTGCATCATAATTTCATTTTTCTGTAGGTGTTTTATTGGATTCCTTTAAGTGCCGGTATATATATATATATATATATATATATATATATATATATATATATATATATATATATATATATATATATATATATATGTACCTGTGCACGCGCGTACGTCAACACACAGCTTGAGAGAAGAGCGTGCCGACATACGAGTTCTTTTCACATACGAGCCAGAGTTTGGACGATTTCTTGCTTTGAAATACGAGGTAAATGTTGAGATACGGGCATTTGCAGTACACTTCCTCACATTTTATCTGGAAGGAACTCGGTTGTGTTGTCTTTTTTGACGTTAATTTGCGAAATTTCTTTAGTGACAAATTTGACCCGAATAAAGTAATTATAAAGAACACTGGTGAATTTTAGAGGCCCTGGAAAAGATTGTATAACTTTCCATTAATTTCAATGGGGGAAAATTTGATATAAGAGACTTGATTTAAGCACTCGGGCTTGGAACGAATTAAAGTATGTCAAATTATTACCATATATATATATATATATATATATATATATATATATATATATATATATATGAAAGTTATAATAATAAGTTTATTATGAATGTATGCATTTTCAGGAGAATATACAGATATCTGTATATCCCAGATGTAGACGGATTTCACAGGCATTTCTTTTTCAGACCAAAATAAAACTAAATAAAACAACTTTTACTCCAAATTTCAGTTGTTAGATGTGTATTTTTTAGATAGCCCATGTATATATATATATATATATATATATATATATATATATATATATATATATATATATATATATATATATATATATATGTGTGTGTGTACGTGTGTGCGTGTTTGTGTGTGCATTTATATTTGTGCCTTATAACATGTTTGTGTCTGTGTTTACCGCAAATCAGTGAATTAGCACAGGAAAAGTAGTATGAAAATGGCTAAAACTTAGTGTAATTTTCTATGTGACTATATATATATATATATTTATATTCTTTTTCTTTTATTACGGTGAGTTTCAGCTTGTACAAGGTACGTTGTTGATGGGGCACTGCTCGTAGAACGTTACAGAGTAAGAGGGAAATTTATGCGGTTATGTGGGAAAGATAACGGTCAACCCTAGACTTGAAACATCCTTTTGGGTATTGTTTCTACAGAGCAGTGATTCGCGAGAAGAAGCACCCCAGCATATAGTGTGTGGGTGTTTGTGTGTGAGTGCAGAGAGAGAGAGAGAGAGAGAGTATTTGTTGTGCTCATCTAACACACAATTACAGGCATATACCGATATATACAGAAAAATAAGACTGACGAGGCAGATTTTTTCCCGCAATCGGTTCCCATTTCTTTCCGCGATAGACCAGTTGCCATCCAAGCCTATAGAACCCGGTCTGTTCTGATATTTACTCATAGCTGGGGGGAGAAGAAGACGATTCTTATATTTCCCAATTATAATAACTAATTCTTTCAATTAAAAAAAATATATATTACGCTGTATTATATTCTAAATATTGAGCACTATTTAAAAATTCGTTTTTTTTTTTTTAAATTTAAGCCTTACACACACACATTTGTATATGCTTTTGTGTATGTTTGTGCGTGTGACAATAAATCGAAAGTAAAAAGAAGAATGATATTGAGCAATTAAATTACATGCTAGGTGATATATTCATCTCGGTATTCAGCAAGTCGGGTGTTTCTCAAATTTTGTTTGATATTTCTGAATTATTCTTTTTTTTTTTATTGAAATACTGATTTATTGAAGTTCTTCTGGTCGTCTGTTTTGAAAACTGTGATACTAATGTTTTACATTAGACACGTTTTTTAATTAATAAAAGAAAAACAGGAAACCTTTGTACATAAATGCCTAATTAAGTGACTTTTATGGTTATTTTCTGGAGGTCAAAAATAACAAATTTGTTATCAGCGTAAGATTCGGATCCAAATATGAACTTATGCGACACGTTACCTAGAATTTTCCTATCAGAAATACCAGTACTGTTATCTACTAGAGAATCTCATTACAGATGGAGAAAAAAATCTTGAAGAAACAGGAATATTTTTTTTTTTTTTTTTTGCAGAATGATACTGAGAATACCATGGACGGAAAATGTGAGTATAAGGAAAATGGAAAAAAAATACTCAGAATAAGAAAGAGACAATGAACATTTCCAGGACACATGATGTGGGTTTGGAAAATCTGGCACTCACAGGATATATTGAAGGCCGCAGAGACAGACGAGAGCAGCGAATAAACTAATTAGTTTGTGTAAATGTTTGGCAGAAAAGGGATTAGGTTGGATAGCAAAACGATACTTTTTACTACGAAGAAAGTGCCAAGATATAAAAGGCACGAAGATTCATGATCGCCACTGTACTGAATGGATGCATCACTGTAGAAGAAGATGGTCTTTCTATTTTAGTGATATTGATTTAAAACAAATAGAATAAAAATATAGATTTATGTGCTTTTTCTATAAATATTTTCATGGCAATTAATCGGATGATATTCCCTGTTTATTATTTGGTTGGTGCAAAAATAATGACGTAATAATGTCGTTTTTTGACGTATTTTTAACGTCAGAAAACGACATTATTACGTCATTATTTTTGCACCAACCTGATACCTCCAGTTTATGAATTTAAACGTCATACTAGATTGGCAGTTAGATCTCATTATTTTACTGATGGAATTTCTAAATTAACCATAAGTTCTGTGCTGTCTCTCGCACATCTCGATTTTTAACAATGATCTTCAAAAATAAAAATTCAATGTCAATCGACATCTTCTCTCTTCTTAATTCCTGTTGTTTTATTGTTCTCTCTCCTTGGTATTTTCTCTTATTCTTTCACTCTCAGTAACGACATGCATCATAGTGGATTCATTGACTTCATCAGGGTGAAATAATAAAAAAAATAAAGGGGTCGATAAGGCCGTTCATGCATGTCTTAGATATGTGAGACAAAGAGAAAATTCAAATATAAAAAAGTTGTGTAATTGTCAATTGATACAGAAGGACGGACATGAAATAAATAATGCTATTATACTACTATAATGCTGTGATGAATCATTTTAATCATTTTTGATGATTTTAATATAACACACACACACACATATATATATATATATATATATATATATATATATATATATATATATATATGTACATGCTTTACTTAAACGCATTAAGACAAATACACAGACACATACAGACACACACAAACACGCATGTATATATATATATATATATATATATATTAAGCGATATAGATTGCACTGTGCATGAAACTCGGAGTTGTGCATCAGTGAGGGATAATATGTATATTTAATTATATATACTTAATAGCTCTGTTTTAATACATCGAACACTATTTTCTTAATACCAGCACTATATGTGCGATATATATATATATATATATATATATATATATATAGAGAGAGAGAGAGAGAGAAAGATAGATAGATAGATAGATAGAGAGAGAGAGAGAGAGAGAGAGAGAGAGACGAGGCCAATAAAATTGTCCACCCATTCCGAACCGTCTGTTAGGAAATTCCTGATAATAGAAATTCTTTAACACGCAGTGCAAAGTGACAAAGAGCTCCATCTTGTTGAAACACTGTATTATGACATTTTTTACAGATTATTTCTATCGCAAATACAAAAAAAGTTATAAATTTTTTAAAATGCACACGAGCATTATGGACACCTTGTATGTATATGTATATATATATATATATATATATATATATATATATATATATATATATATATATATATATATATATATATTAAACGCAAAATAATATGAATATTCAGGAATATCATATGTACAAATAAACAAATGAGTGCAAGTGCGTGTGTGCATGTACACATATGTGCACATGCACACACGCACTCGCACTAACTCACACGCATGTATATAATGAATGTAAACATTTAAGACACTTTTTAACATTCTTTAAATCTAGAAAAGAACATTTCTACGCATACAAGAAAAATAATAAAAAAAAGTAAAAAAAAAAGAGAGATAACCCTTTCAGTCTGGTGTAATCCAGCATGTACTAATATGGGAATGCGTCACAAAAACGAGACTAGAAATAGATAGATAGATAGATAGATAGATAGATAGATATCGAGCGAGAGATAGATATGAACTCAAAGGAGATAGATATGGACAGACTGAGGATGGATAGATAAATAGATAGATAGATGGATATCGAGCGAGAGACAAAGAGTGAGAGAGAGAGAGAGTAATAGTGAGAGATAAAAATTTGGGATACATTTGATTGACGCTTTAAGCCACAAAAATTCAAATGTTATAATTCGGCTTAAATTAGAATTGGCGCATATTTTCTAACGTTTCGTAAATGTGCTTATTCCAACTGGAAGAAAACTGCGAATATGTTAATCAACAACCAAACCAGTTCCAAATTACTCTGTTCCCATTGCTATACATCTGCTGACACGTATGTACATGAAAGTCCCCCCAAAATTATAAATATTTAGGCAACAGTTCTGCTAAATATTGCGGCTAATAGAGAATAAGATGAGATTGCGAACAACACTACAGGACAATGGCCTAGTGGATAAAAGCATTGGTTTGTAAATATGGTGAGAGACATTGTAAGTTCAATCCCTGGTTCAAGCATTCAGTCGAAACAAGTTAGCAATAATTGAACAGTGCTAAATACAATAAGAACTAGACAATATCCCTATACATGAGCACTGGAATAAGAAGAATCTACCTACAGATTAAATGAAGGGTTTGATCTAGATTGAAATACACCCGGGGTAGACCGAAGGGGAACAATAGTTAATTGTATGAGTTTGTAGCTGGGTGGCTTGGATTTAAGCATCTTCCATTATTATGATATACGGGTTTCAAGAGGCATATATATATATATATA
>OZ010579.1:54908705-54933705 GCA_963932145.1 Acanthosepion lycidas | reverse complement strand
GTTGGCTTTGCAGAAACACAAAGTAATCTGTCAAATAACAGAAACGACACTATTTCAAACCAAAGATTAGGAAGGAAATTGTTATCAATAATAGAAATAATCCTATATTATAAGATTTTAAAAACATTTAAATCGACACTCGCATTGACATTATTACTGAAATGAATAACGATACGGTAATATTACCATATTTAGGGCGAAAATATCTTGAGGGTTATCGGATTGTAAAACTCGTGGGTCACCTGAGTCAGAGAGAGTCAGATTGCGGGCTGTATATGTACGGCGCTCCTGCAGATTCAGAGTTTGAATACAGTAAACAGTTGCCGCCTTAACTCTGGAGATATTAACATATGAACTGGGATTGCATGATATATCGCTACTTGCTCACGACCCTGGGGCTTAAAAAATCGACCTATTTTACCGAGTAGGCTTTAACCTGTATAACTAGCCTATTCGTTTTTATGTCTGTCATGTATGGTAAATTTCCAAAAAATAGTTAAATTTTATGACTGCTTCAGTATTATACTTAGACCATTTTTCGGCATGTGGTGAGATATTTATTAATTGCAAGGTACAGAACATTATCCTTCAAAGTAGGATTTGTTGTATCGTTTATGAGGCCATTCTCCGAGTCTTAATTTAAGGTAAGATTTAGATGTTAAATGATACCTAGTTTATATTTTCTTTATAATAATTATACACTCCAGATAGATGCGCAGTTACACACACTGCAGTTATTTTATCTTTTAAAAACAGATGCAGTTTCGGACTGTGCTAATATACTTGTCACTTACTCTTTTTTATCCTAAGCAGGGCTCCCAAATTTTATAGTTATAAGAGTAGTTTTAAAACGCAATATTGTTTTTTTTTATTTTTTATTTCAATTGCTAAATACTTATTTTTCCTATTCTGTAAAAATATATCTTTATCAAATCGCATTGCCATAAAAGGATGTGAAAATTCGCATGGCTAAATCCTGAGCCGGCTTGTATAAAATGGATGTAATTCGGTAATCTGATCTACAGGACAACGTCAAGCTGAGATACTTTGAATCCACAGTCGAGGGGGTGTTAATGCACGGTGTCATTGCCTGAACATTAACTAAAACCCTAGGATATAAGCTAGATGGAACCTACACTCGGATGATGAGAGCTATACGTAATGTCTTCAGACAACATCCAACTAAATCACAGCTTCATGGACCCATCTCTGATATTTTTGCAATCTTACGCAAACGCAGAATGCGCTATGCAGGACACTGCCCGTCAAGCAAAACAAGAATTCACGAGTGATAAATCGCTTTGAACACCTAGCCATGAATAATGTCGGATTAGTAGCTGAGCAATTACCTACGTTGACCAGCTATATTATGACACAGAATACCAACCTAATAACCTTCCGATCTTGTTGCAGGACCGTTTTGCTTGGCGGAAAAGACCCATGAATGTCCGAGCTAACTTAACTATAGTGACCTCATAGCTTTTTATGATTATATCAATTTAATTTTCAAACCATCTTTCAGTATGTGGTACACATTAGTACCGATATGTCTTTCAATGAATGGACATGCCAATCTTATATTGATCTATGTATTAATTCCCTGTTAAGATTAGGCAACGAGACACAATTATACATAATAATTCTGCATAGTTAGTTATTATGTTTTCCTGTTATTTTACAGTCGCTCTCTCACAGACGTGCCGTCGCCTCCCTCTGTCTTTTCTACAAATACTTTCAAGGTAACTGCTCCGATCAGCTACATTTGCTAGTTACCAAACTGCATGAATTTAAACGTGCTCCAGTAGCTTCATGTCTCACACTTCCCGTCTGTGGAACTTCCTTTCCTCTTACTTGCTTCCCTGATAGCTATAATCTCCAGCTATTCAAATGCAATGTCAATAGACATCTCCAAATGCTTTGACCTATTCCCCGTCCATCTCTCCATCCTTTCCCCCTTCACGCCTCTTTACACTTGCTTCCTCTCTCTATAACCTCTTGCGTGCTAGTGGCACTCTCGCCTTGCTTGGGGTGAAAAGGTTTTTAAAAAAATCTAGAATCCACGTAGAGACTCCCAACTTTTCTTCTGTTTATTTGGCTACATTTGTTGGCGTTGGAGCCATGAACACTATGTGCTTTTCCATTTTCTTTGGCATAGCTGTCATGTTAACCCTTTCGATCATTATTTGGTATTATTATTTCACACCGAGCAAGGCTGTAATGTCATTAGTACGCATGGGGTTAGAGGAAATACAAGAGAATAAGAAGGTTAAGATTAGGGATGATTGAAGAAAGGAGAACAAATTAAACAGGATTCAAGAAAACTGAAGATTGCGATTGACGAAGCATTTACATTTCGGAAGATTGTAGTTATCAAGAAAGCAAGAAATCGGATACGAGTTCCACAGGTGAAAGTGCCAGAAAAAAAAACTCCTAGTGAAGAAGTGACGTTTTAATCTAGCCAACTCAACAGTAAAACGTTTGGACCAGGTGACAATCTATTAGCACGTTTAAAGAAGCACCAGGGGAAAAAAAAGCTCATCAGGGCAGTTGACCTGAAAATATTTTTAGGAAGTGGGGAGTCACCTCATGTCGATTAGAAAGCGACTGCAGTTACATTACATATCCTTCTTTGTATTTTGTTAAGGATCTCCAGATGTATAGCAGGAGCCCCAGACCAGATGTGGCTACTGTTAAATTTAACGCAAGTTGTATAACATTACGTGAGGTCATTTTCAATAATTGACTCTCTGAGTTGTCAAATATTTTGTCAAATATATACCGCAGACACTATATAATTTTGCTTATGTATGAAAGCTGACCGGTCTATCAGTACATCGCTTACTAGATTGGTGGCAAGGTCACAATAATTTACAGTTGAAATGGCTAGATATAACCATAAGTTATATGATAATATTTTATTCTGTTCCTATCTTGTGGAAGTCTCTTTCGACTTTTTGCTTTCCAGCCAACTTTGAGCTACAAAAATTATATAATCAATTAATTATATAGTCAATCGTTATCTACTGTATTCTTGATTCATTTTCTTGTATAGTTTGCTCTTCTTAATAATGTTTTTCTTAGTGCCTTAGTGGCTTTATTGTCTTCCTTGGAGTAAAAGATTTGTAGATATACGTTACTGAATTACAGAATGAGCACATTTTCCATCGGAAACACATCAGATAAAAACGTTAATTTTCTCTAAAATTCTCTTTTCTCTTTTTGTATTATTAAATAAAATATAAAATTATGCGTTAATTTTTTGTTTGAAATTGCTTGGTTACAGAAACGAGATGACGGTTGGGTACTCGTTTCAGAAGAATGACCATCACTGACAGGTTGACTTATAAGTGAATATTTCGACGAACGTTAAATCGACAGTAAATTTTTGAAGCCGGCGAGAAAATTACATAGTTTGCCGGAAAGAATGCAAACTAAAACCGTGTTTTCGGTCAGATGAGTAGGCCTCTCGGGTGGAGGATCGTTACGGGTTTTAAATCTGTAGTGAGGACGGAATGAATTTTGCAGACTTTGCCGCATATATCACCGGTAAGCGCCAACTTAACAATAATCCGATATGCGGCGGGTATTAATGTGAGGTGCCTTTGAAGTCCATCGTTTTCATAGCTTCATAGCTTATTCGGACATAGCCATGGCAAACAATGTAAGGAAAAGCTGGGTTTAATTCCTCGTACCTTCCATGCTCTTGTTTTCGTCTTTGCATATATATATATATATATACACACGCGCGCACACACACGCGCACACACACACACACACATATATATATATATATATATATATATATATATATATATATATATATATATATATAGAGAGAGAGAGAGAGAGAAAGATAAATACATAATAATCCGTTAGTATATAATCCAAATGAATCCTAATAATATAAAACATTAAAAATAATCCACAAAGAGAGCTCAATGTATTTATTCAGCAGAACATATAAAATTGAAATTACCTCATAGTTATGAGCATTTAACCTTACAGATTGACATTACCTGTAAGGATTTTCAAACCGATCAACGTAATAAAGTAAAACTAAATGAAATGAAACCAGGACTAAAGCAATTTTTAAAACAAGGCAGAGGAAAAGAAGAAACACGGGAAAAGGAGGGAGTAAAAAATTGTGAAAAAACAAATAAGAAAGAGGAAGAAAGTTTCTTTATATTGTTTCTTTTATTTAATTATCTATTTATAATTATTGCTTATTAAATTGTGTTTTAGATATTCTTTTATTTATTATTCTATTATAATATACATATTTACACATATACATACGGGCATACGTACATATATATATATATATATATATATATATATATATATATATATATATATATATATATGGGTATATGTATATGTATGGGTATGTGTGTACACGCCTATATGTATGTATGTACACGTAAATATAAATATGTTGTTGTGTATGTGTGTATACGCATGTGTTTTTGAACATAGAAATATAGGTCCTTGCTAGATTAGATAATCGTTATATTTTTTTTTACATGTTTATATTTGATTTGTAAACTGTAGTCGATATTAATTTTGTCAAATTTTCTTGATTACTCAGCCGTCCTTTTATAAATGCCCTTCGGTTTTAGTTACCTCCCCCCACACACAATCTCTCTCCCCCACCCCTTTTTCTTTGCTTTTCCTCTCCCTCTCTTATGTTCTGATCTTTAAGATTAAATCGCCTATTGTGTGTGTATGTCATTAAAAAATATACCTTTTCCTGTACATCTTTAATGTATTTTAGACATTCGAGAGATATTTCTCTCACTGAAACCGTCTTTGACTCCCCTCTTTAAAATTTCTCTCTGTTAAATTTTAATCCTCCCCTTCATCTTTAAATCTTCCTGTTCTTCTCTCGTCTGTTATCCCCCCCCCACCCTTATAGCTTTCATTTACTCTAACATTCATTCCACACTCTCATACATACACTCTTACTAAATTTTATTTTTTATTCCCGGAGTTGTTTTTTCTGTTTTCTTTTTGAATTTGTAGGTTTGATGAATTGGATCGTATTTACGATTCAAATGGAATAAATTATGACCATGGAATATTAGTGTTTAAGCCTTTTTATTATATCGTTACTCTGTCCCAGACATTGAGTTCTACCTGGATTCTATCCTCTTAGATTTTTTTTTATACATACATACATATATATATATATATATATATATATATATATATATATATATATATATATATATATGGCAACAAAGTCACTCTACAATTACTTATAACACTATACAGTTACTTAATAACTTATAATAATAAAAAACAAAACCTTGAAGCAGTTGGCTTGCATTTCGAACAGTATCGGTAATAATTTGTTATTGTTTACCATAGCATTTTATTTTTATTAACCAGAATTAACCATATTTAGTTTAATAATAAATTTCTGCTCTGTTAATTAAGTGCATTGTCTTAATTGTTATTGTAAGTTACTGTATTATAACTTTATCCTCGCCATATATATATATATATATATATATATATATATATATATATATATATATATATATATACGGAGCGGTTTATGCGTGTGCGCGTGTGTGTGCGTGTGTGCGTGTGTGCGTGTGTGAAAAAAATTAAATTATTGTAAAAAGATGCAATTATTTCTATACGTTTACATATCGGTGTATCTCGTCGTTTAATTATTCTTTTTGCTTTACCTGTTAACTTTATTCTATAAATACATGCATACGTGTAATTACTAAAGAGCGGACCCGCCCAGAAATTAATTGAATCTTCTATCACAAAAGCAGTTTACAATCATCGCCAGCATTAATGATGTTAGCTGGATGCAAAATCTTCCTCTATTCAATGACAAACAATAATGCGAAGGAAAATTATCGATAATATTTGAATCTTAGCTCATGTCGTATTTGCCTACGCACTAATTTATTTTATTTTGAAACTGTCAGCAATAAAAAAAAAATGTGAAATTGAAAGTGATATTACGGAAAAGACGACATAGCAAAAAGCCATTTATTCTGTACGCTATGTCAAATGGTACTAGGTTTGCGTTGAAAAATTGATTAGAACCAATGGATGTTGGTAACATTTTCTGACATTCCTCGTTGAAGGATTTGTGAAAACTATTTTGCCTGATGTGGGATAGCAATGGTTGATAATTGTGATTCAACAACCATAAATACACACAAACACAGATTCATAGACATACAGGAATACACACACATGTACACATAAAGAGAAGCATAAACACACACATACAAAATAAAAAGAAAACACTCAAAAACACACACCAGGATGGCTGAAGCTGAACTCCAGGGGGGTAACACTCTGCGCCGTTTTAGCCTCACGTTTTCCACTGACATGTAGAGAAGTGACTTTCTTGAGTCAATTACTACGTTTGCTGTAGGAAAGGTTGGTTCACTGTGTCGTGACAAAAGTTTATTTTTTTGTTTTTTTTTCTCGTCAGAGTCTATCCTTCACATTTATAAATATACCATGCGTCCGTTTAGTGAATACTGCTGCCATATCTGGTCTGGTGCTCCTACTGTACTTCTCTAGATTCTTGAGAAAATCCGGAGAAGAGTTTGCAATCTTATCAATTTTGACCAAATATCTAGTCTCCAGTCAGTTTCTAATCAATTTAACGTGGCTTCTTAAGCACCTCTTTCTGATTTGAAGTATAAGTGTCTTTTTGTTTGCATTCTCTCTAAACGTTCGCTCATATATTCGATCTATGGTATTCATTGCATGCTTATGTAAAACTACATTTCTGATGGTTCAAGTTTCTTCTTCACCTGCGAGGAAAGTATTCAGCATTCGCTGTCATATACGAGGACTTTTCTTTGTTCCTAACTATATTTTTTTGTTTCTTGCTACTTTGCTTAGCTTTTGGAAAGCATCTATCTATATTGCAGTGAGCCTTCGGATTTTGTGTCGCACTTTCCCTCATCTGTTAAAACTCTTCCTAAATATTTAAATTGTTGTGTTTGATTTTGGTGCCTCCAATTTGTAATTTGCATTTTAGTCTGTCCCTTTTCTTGATAATCATAAATTCTGTCTTCTTGCAGTCCTTGATCTTTTTCACTACGTTTTGTAGGATATTTTGTAGTTTCATTTCTGTGTTAGTTTTAAGCAATGTGTTATTTGCATATCTTATGTTGTTAAGATTGTCTCCGATATTGAATCCTGGTAGGACCCCTAATTCATTCATATTCGCCTCACTGTACAGGCTGAATAACTCCGATAAGAAGGAAGCTCTTTCTAAGATACCTATATCTGTTCTTGTATATAAACTGAATTTATTTTCTATCCATGTGAATTTGATATTCTCCGAGTGTAGATTCTTCATTATTCTAAGATTCTTCCAAAATATGTGAAGGTTATTGTTCAAACTTGACTAATGCATGGAATAATAATGCAACACAAAATGTACTTAGAACAAAATGTATTGAAACAAGTAAGTGTACACAACATTCATAGTCTTTTGTATATTCCTGGAAAGACCGTTCCTGGAGAATGTGTTGACTGAGTCGCAGTCGGGCAGAGTCTCTGGTTGAATCTCTTGATTTATATGGTCGGGTCTCCACTATGCAAATTAGGTGGATCCTACCAAAACAGTTATTTAGCATTTCCGACAGTTCTTTATGGCATAATATATCAAACGTTTTTGTATAATGTAGAAAACCTAGATATAAAACTTAGAAATAAAACAAAGGTTTTAAACATAGATATAAAATATAGATTAAAAATGTAGGTATAAAACATATATAAATCATAGATATGACACAAAAGTATAAAACATAGATATAAAATAGATATAAACAGTAGATTTAAAACATAGGTTTAAAACAGATATAAAACATAGATTAAAATATAGGTATAAAACATAGATATATGACAAAGACGGAAAACTACTTTAAACATAGTTATAAAGCATAGATATAAACCATAAATATAAAACATAAATTTAAAACAGATTTAAGACATAGATATAAAACAGATTTAAAACAGGTATAAAACATAGATATAAAACATAGATTTAAAACATATGTATAAAACATAGGTATAAATATTAGATATAAACCATAAACTTAAAAAAAAGATCTAAAACATAGGTATAAATCATAGATAAAAAAATTAGCCATAAAACAGATTTAAAACATAGGTATAAAACTCAGAAATAAATATTAGATATAAAACATATCTATAACAAATTTAAAACATAGTTAAAAAAATAATATGAAACATAGATATTATACATAGATTTAAAACAGATTTAAAACATAGGTATAAAACATAGATATAAAAGTGAGATATAAGAAAAATTTAAAATATAGGTATAAGACATAGATATAAAAATTAAATATAAAACCGATTTATAACAGATTTAAAACATAGTTAAAAAACATAAATATAAAACATAGATATATAAATATATCATATATTATAACCTTTTGCCTTTGTATTGCTATTTCTGATATCATTCTAGACATATCGTTTTCCTTATTCCAAAAAGATTTAAATTTCAAGGAATATTGTATTTAATCATTGCTATATACGTGGTTATGTATGATGGAGTTTGCGTAAACAAGTTGAGACAAAGCAACATTTTAATAAGCGTTAGTTTTCTCCAGAAATTAATGCGCCATTCAGAAAACGAAACGGACGGCAGTTTACACTGGACTAATTTAAATGTTTACGCCCGATATCAAAGAACATATTCAGCACTTGGAGAGAGATACTTAAATACCACCATACGTACTGAAAATTGGTAAGATGAAAATTAAACAATTACAGAAGTTTAAATATCTGGAAAGTATGTTTTTTTCTAACCGGGGATATATAATGTGGCAGTGAAATTCGACGGCATATTGAAATAGCAAATGATGCATGAGAAAAATTAAGTAAAATAATCTGGTACCTTCGTTATAAAATAAAAGAATGTTGAACTGCAATGTAATATCAATTACTCCTATTTTTCGCAAATGGAGAGAAGACGAATTAAACATAATTAAACTTTTGTGACATTTAACCCACTATATATATATATATATATATATATATATATATATATATATATATATATATATATATATATATTAGAATTAAGAGAAAGAACAGTAAGATATATAATGCGGTGTTCTTATTAATATTTTTATTTTTACAAAACAGTGCTCAATACAAATCTACAGAGCATGAATATTATAAATTTACCCATTTAAAAAATATGGTTCCATTGCTATAAAGGAATTACCATGTTTCAAAAAAAGAAGCTAAAATCTTCAAATTCAATTATAGAATTAAATTAAAGTCTCTAGTTCTGCTGCAATTTCAAGCGAAAATTATCAACTTACCTTGACCTAACCTCTTTTCGAAATTAACTAATATGTTGATGCAATAGTTGTCAGTGAAAAAGGATAAACTACCACTCCTTGTTAAAATGATTGATTTCCTCATATCCCTAGAAACGAATAGTATGAATGTATGTGTTTATAAAACTCAATAACTTTCAAAATAAGTTATTCAAAAATTCGCTTGAAACAGAACTAGGGACTTTAATTTAATTAAATTCTATAACCGAATTTGGAGTTTTTAGCTTTTTTAAAAAAAAAATGTTAATTCCTGTGTAGCGATGGAAACATATTTTTAGATAAGGAAATTTATAACACACAAACACACACACACACACACACACACATATATATATATATATATATATATATATATATATATATATATATATATATATGAAAATATTATAGAAAATAGGAAAGAAACTGGTTTGGTAAATTATCCAAAGTTCCGTAGTATTTTTGTTATTATTTTTAAAAAAATGTGCTCGATGCGAAAGTAGAGCATAAATGTAATTATTTATTTAAAAATATGATTCCAACTCGCTACATAAGAGGTCTCATGTTTCAAAACAAGAGCCGAAAACTTCAAAATGATATTTGAGTTAACTTGAGTTAAAGTAGGCTCTGTTCCATCTTCAAGCGAAATTTTTTTTGGAATAACTTATTTCTGAAATTTACGAGTTTTAATAGTATATTCAGAATTGAAATCAAAATTTCCATGGTAACATCAAGGGCGGATTGTTTAGAATAGGCAAGAGTGGGGTGTTAATAATTTGTATCAGTATAGTGTTACTTTCATAGATGCCGGGTCAGGGTAAGGTTTATCGATTAGAGCTAAGAACTTCTGTCCTAGTTTAATACTAAGTATTAGTACTAAGTATTAAACTAGGACAGAAAAGTAAAATAAAACCTTCAAATTCTTTTAAATTGATTTTAAACCTTGGGTATCGCATATACATACACACACACACACACACACACACAAACACGTGTGTGTGTGTGTGTAAAAGATTATACTGATGTCGACGCCAAGTGGCGACAGTCTGTTTTCTTCTTCAACGCAGTCTTCAGCCACATCCTAATGACATGGCTTGAAGTTTGCGTTGAAGCATAAAACAGACTAATACCGTTTGGCATTAAACTCACTGTTCTCTTTGGTATTTGCATAGTGACTATCCTTGATACTGACCACATTTACCCATAAATATAGCATACCTTAAAACTTCATTTGTATCATATATATATATATATATATATATATATATATATATATATATAGAGAGAGAGAGAGAGAGAGAGCTAATAATCCGTTGGTATATAAACCAAGTGAATCTTATTAATGTAATATAAAATATTAAATATTAAAACTGATTCACACATAGAGGTCAATGTTTTAATTAAACAGAGCAACATATTTCAAATCATATAAATTGAGATTACATTAGTTTAATGATCATTTTCACCTGATAAATTTGAAAAAAAAAGACTTTTCAAACCACTCAGTGGATAGTTATGGAAAAAACAAACTCAATAATTTATCATCTATTGACTGGTTAGAAAAGTCCTTTTAAATTTTAAGTGTGTGTGTGCGTGTGTGCGTGCGTGTGTGTATTTCTTATTAAAGTAAATGCTGTTTTCACTGGGTACATTTGTTTGTATTGACACCCATGGTATTTTTTCAAAATAATAAATTTAAGCTCAATCATTTAACCATTTACGGAAATAATAAATAATTGGATTTAAAGAAAAATCTTTTAAAATACCGTCTTATATAATGATATTATATATATATATATATATATATATATATATATATATATATATATATATATATTGAGAGAATGTGTGATTGAGATAGTGATAGAGAGACTATAATAGAATTGTTGAATTTCTTACATCCTACCTACCAATTGTCATATATATATGTATAATATATCTTAAAAGCCTATCTGTGAAAATTTTGGAAGTAGCCATTATAGGTGCTTAGATCATCATATTCAATTTTCCATTGCTCTATGTGCGTATCCAAATAACCCAACTCGTCACTGACCTGACCTTGCCCATAACCCTTTAATGTCCATCTCCAGCGTATACTTTTAACTTGGACAGCGTAGACAAGTCGAAAAGTGCCAAACTTTCAAGTGGGAGTCGGTGAATACAGAAAAGAAATGGAAGTTGAAAGAGCTCGAGGCTACGTTTCAGATTATCTCTTTGGCTAGAGGATTGCTGAGATATAAAATCTTTAGAATAAGTTCGGATATTTTAAACAGTTTCAAAATGATGGTAGAAAGTAATCCCGAGAGACATAATTGTATTCGTCAGTATATCAGTACAGTCTATTATTTAATAGCTGCACTAACTAACTAGTTTGCTTTTTTTTTTGGCATTTTTTTTTTTGCGAGCATGCAAATATGTGTTTTTTTTTTTAAATAATTTTGATGTGATGAATTCATATTTCTGACCGTTCTGGGCATGATTCAAACTGCATCCGGGTCCTGGGTATGACCTTAAAATGCAATCAACAGCAAGGCCTCTGATCAGGAGGTTTTGAGAAGCGTGGAACCACCTCTTAATTGCTGGTGTTCCCAGGTCCACCTTGACCCGGGGTGGTAGCACCTGCTAGGGTCCCAGCTATGGGCAAATAGTGAACTACTGGTTTTTCCAAGACTTACACACGTCCTGGGTATGACAATAAACTACATCCGCGTCCTGGGTATGACAATAAACTACATCCGCGTCTTGGGTATGACAATAAACTACATCCGCGTCTTGGGTATGACGATAAACTTCGTTCAACAGCAAGGAAGGCCTCAGATGGTGTTTTTAGAAAAATAATGTTGCCAGCTATACGTTTTTTTGAAAATAAAATAATGTTGCCAGCTATACGTTTTTTTGAAAAGAAAATAATGTTGCCAGCTATACGTTTAATTGTACTGTATATTTAATATATATATATATATATATATATATATTAATTTGGCATTAAATGACCTACAGTGGTTGATATGCCATAAAACACAACCAACCAACCAACCAACATATTTCTGAACAGTTTTGCTCTATCACCTCCGTTTTCTTTTTGCTTTCACATATCACATTTTTACTATACTGCGTAAAAAATTTAAAATATATATTCTCTCTCTCTCTCTCTCTCTCTATATATATATATATATATATGGATGCACAAACACACACACCTATATTATTTGTTACAAAGATCTGTTATTGAAAAAAAGAGAGCTTAGATACAGTGCTTTGATGGAACTAACGTGGGACTTCGACTACTCGAATTTAAGGGTGTTAGTAAATTGACATCAAGGTCCAACCGGTTTACTTTTGAAATACCTAAATGCCCACTATTTACATTATTCGGACTATTGTCCTCATCTTTGTTGCCATATTTATCACAAGGTTGTAAGCTCCGGCCTTCTTCAGGTGGTTGGAATGTCGAACTAAACCCTTTATTTCGCTCGCTGGGGTAGACTGTTCTAATTCCACGTGCCATGTCTAATGGATGTCGATTATCAGTTATCTCCTGTTAATTCAACTTTCCAAGTTCTCCACTGCCTTAACCAGATATTGAACTAACAACTCTTTGGCTCCTGTCACTGGATGTAACCAACGCCTTTATTCACTGTGCCATGTGTTCCTAAGAACATCCATTAGAAATGGCACGTGGAACTAGAACAGTCTAAGCCAGTGAGCGAAATAAAGGGTTCAATTCGACATTCCGCGGTGTACTTGTGATAAATATGCCAACAAAGATGAAGACGATAGCCCGGATAAGATAAATAGTGTACATAATTCCTCATCTCAGAAATATAGACAGACACCTAAATGCAACCGCCACTTCTACTCCAAAATTTCCTTTTCTCACACTCCGCACCTGTGGAACACCCTTCTGCCGGATCTGATAGAGTTGTCTTTTATATGGATATAAATACATGAAAATGTCAGAGATTTATTTTTCAACAGGTATTGAAAACCCAGAGACTTCATTTGTCATACCTAAATATGAAGGAATGTGCCTGATAAGATAAAGAACTAAAGCATGAACTCTCCAAATTGTATCTGCTTCTTCTCAAATGTTAACTTAATCAAAAAACATGCATGTATCCTCTGATGTTGCGAGACAGAACGTAATATCTCATCAAATCAATTGTTAAATGCAGCAAAATATATTTTGAAATGTAAAATAAAATATGGAATTAGATCAGTCAGTTAAATGCCATATGTGATACACGTTTAGGCGATCTTTTGATACATGATTGACGAGGCAGATTTTTTTTCCCGCAGCTGCTTGCCATTTCTTTCTGTGGTAGATCAGTTGCCATCCAAAGCTACAGAACCCGGTCTGTCCTGCTATTTACCCATAGCTGGGTGAAGAAGAAAATGATTCATAACTTCCCCAAGGGTATTAGGACATAAGTGAATGTAATGGATTCGACTAGAATTTGAACTCGGCTCTCCGAATCCTCAATACGTTAGCAATAAGTCTACTTGAACTTCATAAAAATTCAGTAAACGCCAATCTTTCGTACGTGGTAAAAATTTTTTTTCTTGAAATAAAACTTTAAGAAGTACGCTTTGCAAATGTCATTTTTTTTTTTTTTTCAAAAATAAATATATCAGCTTTTCCTTTTCAACAGAGGGAATCCCGAAAAGTTTAAAATGATAAGTCGATACTACTTTTGTTTTCTGGGCATTCTTTGTCTTATGACGGAATTAAAAATGTAGTAGAGATATTAAATACCATTCCGATTAATTGAGTGTCTTCAACATAAGATTCGCAGACGCATTTTTGGATCAGTTATAAATTTGTTTTGTCTTTATTCTGATGTATAAAACAGAACTCCATCGCCAATAAAACGAGAGATTATTTTGATTGTAAAACCGTTCGTGCATATTAGCAAAATTTTCTGAAACCATAATTGTAATCCGCCATATTTGCTAATCGCTTCAAGCGGAACAAACTACAATTAGCCAGGCAATTAAAAATCCGTACGTAACCGCTTTTTAAAAAAAAAATAAACCCAAAAAACTCAAGTATGCATTTGTCAAGAAAGATAACAATTGTGCGCCAAATATCTATAGTATTCTGGTTTATCTCTTGTATTTCTAAAGCTGGCTTACATTCCGCTCTTCCTACTATATAGTGAATGTACAGTCTTGGCGTTCTTTGGTTGATCAACACTCGTAGAAGGCAAGAAATCATCCTTTGTTTCTAAGATCATTTCTTGATGTAAGAATAATTAAAAAAAGTATGTATGTGAAATCATTTTGTCGAGTTCAAATTCCGTACTAATGCACTTGTAAAATGAGACGAAAACGTATGCTTGTTCTCCAGCTATAGATTAAATAGCTGGAAAGATTTGTTTCTCTAGCCTTGGTGTCAATCTGTCTAAGAGAATGACAATTTAAAAAACAAAGATGGAGAATTAAAAGGGTCAACACTTCTTCATCTTTACAAAGATGCCATGGCAATAAACAGATAATAAAGAAAAGAACACTGTGGAGAGTCTTGATCGTTTATGCTCTGAAGAGAAATGGTGTCAGATTTCCATCGCCCTTATGGATGCTACCACTGAAGATAAATTTCCAGCTGAATCCTCATTAAGCTACTTTTGCTTTCAGGTTCGGCAAACAGAGAGATGATGTAAATTGTATTTCGATTACGAGCTAAACGAGACTTAATAACAATTTTCAGAGAGATAATGTTAATCTAATAGATATTTATGAAATTGTTTATACTGAAGCACAATAAGATCTCCATGAGTGAACCACTCTAAAGCGAAAGACGTGTCTAGACGTTAATCTTGTCAACTTTACGCAAAGTCTCCGAGTTACAACCAACATTTACCAATATAACCTAGTATAAACGAACAATTTTTACCTCTCGACGCAAATATAAAACCACTATTTGTTCAAATGAAATAAACAGCATAAAATAAGTATATACATTTAAATATTGATAAACGATCCACATAAGGCTATCGAACAGATAAAACTAAACGACCAAAAATTATTGTAGACTTAAGAATAAATAAATGAATAATTTTTACCTATAGCTCCAAGTACATTTTCTTATTATTTCACCTCAAGAAAGGCGAAAATGCCACTGAAACGTAAGGGAAGTGTCACGAAGACAGAAAGTTGTAATTAATGTTGCATTTAATTTTTGACGGTCGTAGGTAACGGGCAAAGAAAGAAGACGGAAGAGAGATTTAGAGGCGAGAAGTGGGAGGAAAGAAAATATTGGAATTGAACTAATGACGGCCTCTAGCTATTTCAACAATAAACCGATGAGACCTAACTGCCAACCTAGGAGCACGTTGAAATTCAGGCGGCCGAGATACCAAGGAGGAAAACCAATCAGAAGAATTGCCAAGTAAATATTTATAGAAAAAAAAAAACACAGAGACGCCATTTTAAAGCGGTAGAAAAATGACTAAAGTCGAAATGCCAGATCAGCACCAGTAACATTACATACGCTTCTTTGGATTTTGTCAAGAATCTCGAGAATGAACGAGAATGAATATAGAACACCCGATATTCAATGCGGATACAAATGGTTGATTTATAAATCTGCAAGATGAATTCATTCGAGAAAATTTGTCTGGCACGAGACAGGGAACAAACTTTGCTTGCCAATTAATGTTTTCTTAAATATGTCGTGTTATATTTATGATGGAAAAACGGTTCCCAAAAATTTGCGATGTATATTGTAAGAAAAGTTTGATATAAAGTAATTATTCGTATTACGAGGGACACCCATCAGAAATCATTGCAGCACTGAGTAAGTTAATCCAGAGACCAACACACGATGAAAGGAAATCAGTCAGTTTCATGTTAGTTATTTGAAAGGTACAGATGAAAATCATTCTCTTTTGTTAAGGTCATTTAATTGTTACTAAAATGAAAGCTGAAAAGTTATAAGTCGATGGAACATTCAAGTAAGTTCTCTGAAAGCAAATAAGCGTCTTTTCAAGCGAAATGGATCGGCAAAATATAGAATATATCTCGAGTCGTTTTTGTTTTTATTAGTATTTTACTTGCAGCATATTTGACGAAAAGAGATGCCAAAAGCGTCTTTAGTAGTTTACTAGAAAGGAAACGCCAACGAAAAAGGCTATCAATTTGGCTTTCAAAGCAAACATTTTTCGGCAGATTTGCTTCGACGGAAAATTATTTGTGATACTGAAGCCGATTTAAAAGCCTTTTTTGTTACTCGGACATTAGAATTGGTGATGATGATGCGGCGATAAAGAAGAAATAGTTCGTAGATTCGTTTATGAGATATAAATTCAATTTGTAGCAATGAACTCGATCCATCAACTATTTATTGATGTCCTAGGGTATCTAAGGTCAATTATGAATTTTCGATTTAAACGTTAGTTTGCAATACACTAAATTATTACCTAGTACTTACAATATATACATACATACATACATACATACATATATATATATATATATATATATATATATATATATATATATATATATATATATATATATATGTATATATATATATATATATATATGTATATACATATATATATATATATATGTGTGTGTGTGTTTGTGTGTGTGTGTGTGAAAATATATAGAAAATAGGAAAGAACTGGTTAGGTAAATAATCCAAAGTTCTTTAGTATTTTTGTTATTATTTTTTAAAAATAGTGCTCGATACAAAAGTAGAGCATAAATATAATTATTTATTTAAAAAATATGATTCCAACACGCTACATAAGAGTTCTCATGTTTCAAAACAAGAGCCGAAAACTTTAATATAATTATTTAAATTAATTTGAATTAAAGTAAGTTTCGCTTGAAGATGGAACAGAGTTTATTTTAATTCAATTTAATTCAAATAATTATATTGAAGTTTTCGGCTCTTGTTTTGAAACATGTAGCATGTTGGAATCATATTTTTAAATAAATAATTATATATATATATATATATATATATATATATATATATATATATTTATATATTCAGAGTTTGATCAGATTAAGCTTTTTATATATATATATAAACGAACAATATTTAACGAAATTAAATAAATATATTAAATAAATAAAAGAAGCAAAATAATTAATCCAAACAAATAAATAAACTAAGTCAATAATAAAGAAATTTAGAAGGCGTACGATAAACACCAGAAAACGTCGTAACAACAAACAGGAATATCATAATTAAAAAATATACAAACAAGTTAAATAATGACATTACAAAGAGTCAAAAGCTGCATACAGATCCACAATTATTCCCACTCAATATCACTTAGAATAATTAGAAATATAACCGTTACCACCAAATAATTAACCGGTAAAATAATAAAATCTTCACTGACATATATCTATAAAGAGTCGAACAGATACACAACTTATATGGCCTGACGATTCCAATTAGCATGAAACAGTCACGCCTCTAGGTGTTGACTTAAACGTCCAATATATATATATATATATATATATATATATATATATATATATATATATATATGTATGTATGTATGTGTGTGTGTGTGTGTGTAATTAAGGTGAATGTGACCGAACGCAGCTTTTCCCAGCTTTCTCAAGCAATCCTCAAGTAGATAGACAGAATCTAATATTTGTGTGTGCGTATTTGATTTTTTTTTTCTCTTTGTTGTATTTGTTCTTCCCCAAATAATGTTGATTTTTCGATATTTCCATATTGGACGTAAAAGATTTTCCCCACTTTGTTGAGTTTGGTGAGTGCATATCATGAAGACACCAACTACCATCTTTGTAGCATCTTAAATTTGCCGAGAGTGTATAAAATGTTCATTTTCACAAATAACAATTGCCGACTACCTGATGATTGTGAGCACCAGAAATTTATATATATATATATATATATATATATATATATATATATATGTATAGTAAATATTACATAATGTTCAATGACTTATTTTACGTGTATTAATCGAACTGTGCTTTATTTCGATACATATTCTAAATAGAATGTTAATTATTACTTGCTTAAAGACGCTGATGGAACTGTTCAGCAACCTTGATATATTTGGGAAAGATATCAGATTAATCATGAACCTAAACTGCCAGCAAACAGCATGCATGCGCATAGGGGACGAGTTCAGTGAATATACAGAAATAGAAAGGAAGGAAAGGTAATTATGTATCTTATCACCCGAACTTTTCAACCTATACAGCGAGACAATTCTGAGAGAATTGGAACCTCGACCGGGATTTAGCATTGGCGGCCACTATCTTAACAAAATAAGATACGCAGATGGCACAGTAGTCATAGCAGACAAGGAAATGAAATTACAAAATCTCCTACAGAAGGCAGCGAAGGAGAGTGAGAAGAAGGGACTAAGCATAAAGTACAAGAAGACGGAACGCATGGTCATCAGGAAAAGGATGAAGCCGAAATGCGATTCGCAGGTCGATAACACTATAAACAAGCAGACGCGGAAGATTAAATATCTGGGAAGCGTTTTGACGACGGTGAGTGCGATACCGAGATACGTAGACGTACTGGGATGGCCAAGGAAGCGTTCCAAAAGGTGGGTAGAATATTGCGAAACAGGATGTTTTTTTTTTTTTTGGTAACAAAGAAAAGGATACTGATCTGTTACGTGTCATCTGTCCTTCTTTACGGCAGCGAATGTCGGACGATTTCCTCAAGGATGAAGAAGAGACTCAAGACGACGGAAATGTGGTTCTACAGAAGGATGCTACGGATATCATGAACCGATCAAGTGAGCAACGATGAGATCTTAGGGAGGTTACAAACAAGGAGAAGGCTTATACTTAACACCAGAAAGATACAGCTGAAGTTTCTGGGACACACAATGAGGAAAGATGGCTTTGAGAATATAATACGCACGGGTCGAATAGAAGGAAAGAGACACAAGGGAAAACAACGCGTGACATACCTGGCGGACTTAAGCAAGTGGATGATAGAACGGGGTCTGGGGGCGAAAGCAGAGGCAAGTAATTTCTTGGGAGCTGCAAGGGATACAGGGAAGTGGAGAGCCATGATCGCCTACGTTCTGAAAGGACATAGCACATAAAAAAAAAGAATATCGATGTCAGTTCATTTCATATTTCTATGATTTGGTTTATAACTATTTCAAAATAAATAAGAGAAATGCTTTATAAGTAGTTTGTGTCAAACTTCGTTTAAAATTAAAAAAAAAAAAATATATATCCAAAAATTATTTGCCTTCGAACTATTAAGCTGTAAAAATTTAACGTTAAAACTGTTTTTAACATATTGTCCGTTTCACACACACAGAGACTATATATATATATATATATATATATATATATATATATATATATATATATATATATATATATATATATACACACAATTGAGAAAAAAGTATTTGTAATAAAATATGAAGATGTTAATGATAGAGAAAAAATGAAAAAGTAAATAGTTTTCTTTTTTGTAAAATAATGAAATTCCTGTGAAATCATGTCTCTTTGACCAAAATGATTTACTTTCTAAAATATTAAAATAATATATGTTCTATTTGTCTGTATGTTTCTTTGTTAGCCTAAACAGTAAAAAAAAGTATCTAGTGTGATAATTCTTACGAAAATAGCATTAAATTCTCAAACTAGAATTATAAATCCATAATGTTGCTTATCACGTAAGTGAATGAAATGTATTTGATTGGAATTCGAACACAGAATCGGAGGGCCATGTTCGAATTGCAGTCAAATCCATTAAATTCATTTACGTGCTAATACTTTTGGGAAAGGTATGAATACTCTTGTTCTCCCCCCAACCCCAGATAATAGCAGAACAAACCTTGTTCTATAGCCTTTGATGGCAACTGGTCTACCGCAAAAATATATCGAAACCTACTGCAGGAAAAAAATGCCTCGTCAGCCATGTATCTAAGCGTGTATCACGCATGGCACAAAAATGACTGAATGTTGCTTATAGCGTATATTTCAAGGTGTAGTTTGTAGAATTAATATATAATTATCAGTTTGGAGTTGTAATTATTTTAATAACGCCTTTTCTTATTAAGAACAAATATTTCCGAAAGCTATTTTCCGAAATGAAAGTCTTTCCGAAAGAAATCACTCATGTTGCCTAACTAGCAGAGTAACCAGTTGACAAAATGACCTGTAGGTAGATAGGTAGGTAGGAAGGTAGGTTTGTGGGTAGAATGACAGACAGAAGTAGAAACCACTCTGAAACATACATCATCTGCAACAGCTCCATTCTAGAGTGTTTTAGGAGTGTTAATGGTTAGCCACTACCCTGGCGCCAACGAAACAAATGAATGACGTTATAATGTCGTCTGCTAATTCTCATTAATTATGCCACGATCGTCATTAAATCTTGCTTAAAACTTCGCACCAAGAAAAGAACCTCTACCCTTCAATAAAACAAAATAAATAAATAGCAAAATCAAATAATCAAGTTGAAAAAAATTACTGATCAAGAGTCATGGCACGAATAAGTACCTGTAAGAATATATATATATATATATATATATATATATATATATATATATGTGTGTGTGTGGACTAACACATGCGTAGAAGCAGGATCACAATCAGTTTAGTGGAAATATCCTGTGGAGTTCGATATATTTTAAGAAATTATAACAAAATATTACAAAGAAAGAGGATAACACACACACACAAGCACACACACACAGATATATATATATATATATATATATATATATATATATATATATCTCGAAATATCGATATTACAGATAATATCAGGAAACAGAAATTAGGAATGATTTCTCATACGTAAATCCATGTGCTTTTTCGCAACTTCTCCCACCCATATTTAGAAAACTAATTATATCCAACATACATTAATACATATATATATATATATATATATATATATATATATATATATATATATATATATATATATATATATATAAACCATTGAGTATTAGTATTATTAATATTTACCCGTGTAGAAATAAATATTCATTAACTCGCTTTCCACTAAGTACTGCTCATATATATTATATAAATAATATGCATGTATATATATATATATATATATATATATATATATATATATATATATATATATATATATATATATATATATATATATAAATAGGAAAGAACTAGTTAGGTAAATAATCCAGAGTTCTTTAGTATTTTTGTTATTATTTTTTAAAAATAGTGCTCGATACAAAAGTAGAGCATAAATATAATTATTTATTTAAGAATATGATTCCAACACGCTATATAAGAGTTCTCATGTTTCAAAACAAGAGCCGAAAACTTCCATATAATTATTTGAATTAAATCGAATTAAAGTAAGCTTTGTTCCATCTTCAAGCGAAATTTTTTTGGAATAATTTATTTCTGAAATTTACATATATAGGAATTGGGATTATATATATATATATATATATATATATATATATATATATATATATATATATATATATATATATATATATATATGTCAATAGAGAGGGAGATGGAAATAATTAGCAATATTGTTTTACACACACACCCGCACACACACACACACAGACAAACGCGCCTGCGCAGACATACAGACACTTTTGTGAAGTACCGTATACAGAGTCCTGGTGCACAGTATGTCATAAGGTCCCCAAGAAACCCTACGTAAGGTTTTGTATTCTAAGTTGTCCTTTTTCTAGACCATTTGCTTCTCAAGCCGATCGGAGAAGACATATTCATACATTTCCCAAGAATATTACCAAGTAAGTCAATGTAAAGAACACGACAACAATTCGAACTTGTGTCTCTGATTCCTGTGTCCAAGCCGCTATCTATTATTGCACTATTCATATCCTTCTACACTATCTCTCTTTCTCCCCCTCTCTCTATCTCTCTCACTCTCTCTCTTTCTCTCTCTCTCTCTCTATCTATCTATCTATCTATCTATCTATCTATCTCTCTCTCTATATATATATATATATATATATATATTGTATGAGGAAGGAATGAAATGAATTATTTGGTTTTACACGCACAAATATATATACATTTTTATGTATACATAAAAGAACAAAGAAATTATACATATTTACAGATAAAACATTCTCTATTACAATTAGAAAAGTTAAAAAAAAAATTACGGATAAAAGTCAGAAACATCCATAAAAAAATATTTCCTCATACCGTCTTCCAAATGATTGGATATCTGTATAGACATGTCCTTATCGCACGAACCACAAAAATAGATATATCTTTAAATGGGATACGTTTATACCTACCTACATTTATATGTGTGTGGTCAAAAAAGCCTTAAATCTCTCTCTCTCTCTCTCTCTCTCTCTCTGATAGCCGTTCCGTGTTTTATTGAAGGCACTTCATGGCCGTGCCCCTTTGTCACTGTAATAAATAATACTGGTCTTTTTTCTTGCACTTAGCCAAATGATTTGTGGGATGCTTTCTGTTTCTTTTCCCAAAGGCAAAGTTCAAATTAACGCTTTTATTATTGTTCCTGCTATCGTTTATTCTTCATCATCAGCATCATTATTACGATTCGCATCGTGTAAGTGATCATCTTTTCTTAATGTAATACCTTCCACATGTTGAAAAAGACTATTCTCATTATTCGTTGGAATGGTAGACTTCCTTATTTTATAGTAAATATTCATCTAACGCAATGCCCAAGAGCCTCTCAAGGTAGAAGCTTAATGTATGAGTTTGTTGCATGGACGTAAAAGTAAGAAATAAATGCATATTATGCATGACAGATAGCGGTTGACCCTAGAGGTTTCAGGTTCTAGATCAGTGTAGCATCATCCTGGGAATCTGTTCAACATAGTAGTGGTTGTAAAAAAATTAGTGAGTGGTACTTCTTTCGTATTAAAGGAATACAAACGAAGGATAATGGTTCAACCACATTGTAGGCCGTATAGAGCATGAAAACAATTATCGCAAGCCTTGTGAATGAAATTGCATTAGACGGAACTATACAGTAGCCGTCGATGGTTTTGCCATATTTTAGCAAGGGCTGCCTAGTCTTCACTTTCCAGTCACAATAGAGTTCAAAATCGTCTCCGTGCTTCTGTGGGTGACGTATTATTTTCCACCCTACAACCTCACTCTCTCTCTCTCTCTTTCTCTCTCTCTTACGGGTGGGGTTTTGCGAGCTTTAACTAGTATCCTCCCTTCCTATCCATATAAACTATCCCTTAACGTAACACTTTACCTCGAGTACCATCCAAATCTTGTACAGTGTGAAACTTGCTGTAAAATAGAAAAAAAAAAAGCTTTTCTCCAAAGAAGTTATCGCGATTTCTGGAATAAAGTGTTTTTTTTTCTTCTTTTTATGTGCCATATCCTTTCTAGACTTAGGCGATCATGGCTCTCCACCTCCCTCTATTTCTTGCAGCTTTCAACAAGTTCCTTCCGTCTGTGTCCTCCTCCAGACCACGTTCTATCATCCACCTGCTCAAGCTCGTCAGTTATATCACGCGCTGCTTTCCCCTGTTTCTCTTTCCCTCTATTCGACCCGTGAGTATCAGATTCTCCAGGCCCTCCTTCCTCATTATGCGTCCCAGAAACTTCAGCTGCCTCTTCCGGATGTGAAGTATAAGCTTTCTCCTTGTTTGTCACCTCTGTAAGACCTCATCGTTACTCACATGCTCAGGTCATGATACCCTTAGCATTCTTCTGTAGAACCACATCTCCGTGTCCACTAGTCACTTCCATATACTTGAGAAAATCGTCGAACATTCGCTGCCTTAAAGAAGATCAGTTATCATTATCATTAACTTTCGACTCATAATTCTTCTTTCTTTTTTTATTTCTCTTCCTGGTTTTGATATTTTTCCGAATGTCCGCGATCAATAATTCTTGTATCTGTAAATTTTAAATATTTTTTTCTCTTCTTTCAGTTGTCCATTTGCATCTTGCTGTATTAAAGGAAATTATTCATTACTTCATTGTATTTTTGTTTTTTTTATGATTTTTTATGATAGACATAAGAGAAAGAATTTCATAAAGAAATTCTTTCTCTTATGTCTATCTTTTTATTTGCCTCGTGTGGTGACATCTCTTTTTTTCTTAGGTAACGAATACAAGAATGCAGGTCTTAAAAATTAGTCTACGGATTATTATGTATGTGTAATAAACAGGAGGTTTTAATAAAAGAGAGACCGTGTAATAATATGAAAATTCAGAGAGTGAATAATTAGCAAATAGGTTGGGCATTAGAACCACGTGGTGATCGGAACATTTCCGATAATATAAATATTCCTCCCGTTGGTTAAGCACCAAGAACATAGTAATAAACACATACTAATTTTTCATCTTTGTTGTTATTATTATGTATTGGCCACTATACACTCCGAACTTATTCAAGTCTTATATCGATTCATGTAATCTTCAAGGGATTTCGAATTGAACGTTATATTTAATCTATGGTGGTGGATTTTTTTCTCGATCTGCTCCCTAATATGTCTGGGAATTTCAGCTATTGTTGTTACCTTTTATTACTGGTAAGTTATTGTTAGTCATATTTACATTTAGGTTTTATTACTCCTCCTTGCGATAGAATTTACAATTTACATGCCATTCAGTTCACGAAACGTGGAAGTAGGTTCTTCATAATTTATTTTCTATTTTTTCCCCATAAATTATCTTGTTCTATCTTTAGAGCG
>OZ010579.1:54836205-54903705 GCA_963932145.1 Acanthosepion lycidas | reverse complement strand
AATACACTTCTCGTACCAAACAAGCTGATATAGACAAACCCCGTACCCATCAATGGCTACGTAGTGCAGGGTTAAAAGCTGAATCGGAAGATTTTATCCTTGCTGTAAAAGACCAATGCTTGTTAACTAGAAATTATCAAGCACCCATACTAAAATATTGTTAGCCTAAAATGCAAATTCTGTGATAAATATCCAGAAACAATTGATCATCTTGTATCATGTTGCATGGTATTGGCACCGACTGAATATAAAACCCGGCACCACCGAGTGGGCTAATATCTGCACTGGAAAATCTGCAAATTTTATGGGAAGGAAATTGAAAGAAATTGGTATGAATACCACCCAGACCCGGTTATGGAGATAGGACCTTTTACAATTTTATGGGACTACACAACAGACACAGAAGAACAACCAAAGCTAACCGCCTAGATATTGTTATTAGAGACGGCAAACAAAGTGTCTCCTTATTGATATGGCATTCCCTGCAGACTGAAACATATCTTTGAAGATCTACAAAAAACTATCAAAATACAAGGACCTTGAAATCGAAATCTCAAACTTGTGGCATATGGGAACATCAAGAATGGCTGCTGTAGTTGGGCCCCTCGGATTGGTTGAAAAAGATTCCAATAGACTAATTAAAGGGATTCCTGGAAGCCCACGCCTTAAATAAATACAAAATATTTTCCTCACTAGTAGAGCCCACAACTAGAGAGGGGGTTTATCTATGTTAAATATGTTTGTGTTTTATTTTTTAATTTATCAGTGGAAAAAGTCATGATGCCATTTCTAATCTTAGTTCTCTGGGTGGGACCCGGAAAGAAACTTCATACAGATTAAACTTCATATAGATTAAATTTTTAATTTTCAATTTTATAGTAAAATTTATTATTAAATAGTTAGAATAATTTTTGTTTTAGTCCAACCCTAATATTAAAACATTAATTATTAGAACCATGGTTCATTGTTAATTTATTCTTTTAAATTTTGTCAGACATGACTGAAACAAAATGGCTATTTTTGTAGTGAATTATAACATATTTATCTTATAAGTTCTGAATAAATCATAATATATATATATATATATATATATATATATATATATATATATATATATATATATATATATATATATATATATATAAGAGTTTGAATGAAATATAGATCGGAATCCGATCAGAATTCTAAGATAAAGAACAAAAAGGAAAAAATTATCATTCAAATATTATTCACTATTATTAAAACTTCGCCGACGGATATATATATATATATATATATATATATATATATATAGATAGATAGATAGATAGATAAGCAACCTTATTCCAGATATGAGGTGATTTTGGATTTTATTCTCTATTAATTTTTGCTCCATAATAATAAATACATTCAGTTCTATACTAGAATCCACTTGGATACCAACGGATTTATTTGCTATACGATATATATATATATATATATATATATATATATATATATATATATATATATATATATATATATATATATGATGCAACACATAACATCGAATGTCAGCAAAATTAACAAAGGAAAGCTTTCATATGTCAGCACATAAAAATTTTTCCACCACTGAGAAGAAAACGGGTAAATAACATTTTGCAATATTTCAATGCACATATAATTCCAACAAGAATATATATATATATATATATATATATATATATATATATATATATATATATATATATATATATATGCTGATGGAATTTTGTTTGCCAACCTTATTGACATTTCACGCTGATATATCTAAAATATTTAATTTAACTGCAAAACTAAATATACACTAAATGAATCGAAAAGCAAATATAAATACTTATCCTTATAACATGGGTGGAGCGTGTGTGACATTATGAGCATTTTTATCAGTTAACGTAGGTGTATATACAGAGAAAGACAACAAATGAATGCCAAGTTTACGTGGAGACTGACCTATGGAAAGTTATATTGTTTGGGCTATGCCCTCTGTACTTTCATGTTGTCTTATTTTCAGAAATTTCATATATACATTACATTACAAATGTTTGAAGAATCTCCTGGTAAGTTTTGAAATTGGCACAAAACTTATTTGTTTTGTATATATATATATATATATATATATATATATATATATATATATATATAAATATGTAATGAAAAACAATATATATATATATATATATAAATATATATATATAAATATATATATATATATATATATATATATATATATATATATATATATATATATGTAATGAAAAACAAATTTGTTTTTCATTACATATTAGCTCTGTCCTCACATTGAGCTCTCAGGATTTCATCCTCTTTGGATTTACCAATTCGGTTTACCAAGTTCCTTATAACTTAATATATATATATATATATATATATATATATATATATATATATATATATATATATATATAGTTATTTTGTATATATATACAGTTATTTTGTGTGTGTGTATATATATATATATATATATATATATATATATATATATATATATATATATG
Organism: Acanthosepion lycidas; assembly: GCA_963932145.1. Taxonomy (NCBI): domain Eukaryota; kingdom Metazoa; phylum Mollusca; class Cephalopoda; order Sepiida; family Sepiidae; genus Acanthosepion; species Acanthosepion lycidas. Next base: position 54,901,192 of record OZ010579.1, on the reverse strand, counting down.
ATAAAAAAGGCTTAAACACTAATATTCCATGGTCATAATGTAATCCATTGGAATCGTAAATACGATCCAATTCATCAGACCTACAAATTCAAAAAGAAAACAGAAAAAAAAAAACAACTCCGGGAATAAAAAATAAAATTTAGAGTGTGTAAGTATGAGAGTGTGGGACGAATGTTAGCGCTCTAGAGAGGGGTAACAGACGAGAGAAGAACAGAAGAAGATCAGGAAGGTCTAAAGATGAAGATGGGGGATTAAAATTTAACAGAGAAGTTTTAAAGAGGGGAGTCAAAGACGGTTTAAGTGGTGACATACACACACAATAGACGATCTAATTTTAAAGATCATTTCCCATTAATATTATCATTTTGATATATATATATATTCAATATATCAAATGCTTCACGCTCCCGATGTTAATAATTAGAATTGGCCCCAAAACATTAACATACATGTTTTCAAAATATCAGACAGTATTCTTTCATAGAAATTTTCTTATGAAAAAATATTTTATTTTATGAATAAATTTGGCTCTAGTCAAAATATTCTCCTTTAAACCTGAATACTGCAGAACAAATTGTTGGGATTCGTTGCAAAATAAATGCCTCCTTATCAGCTGCAAGTAAACATGACGTTTAGTAAGTGTGGCAACGAAAAGTGCAATATTCGAATTTGCAGACATCAGAATCAAGAACGTACGGAATTTAATCTATTTGGATATATTTATAACAGAGGATAGAATTTGCTACACAGATATGTAAATGTGCATCGAAATATTGGGTTGGTGCAAAAATAATGTCGTTTTCTCACATAGTAACATATATGAGAAAACGACCTTATTTTTGCACCAACCTAATATCTAAGGGTAGTTGTAATGGTATTATTTGCCGTTTTCTTACAAGGAAATATTTGGCGTTTGTGGGCTAAGCAACCAGTATTAACGTCAGTTGAAGTTTATAAAACCTTTCTCGTGAAACAAGTTTACAGAAAAAAATATTTCTCGAATACAGTAGCTGCTATAGCTCATTACAGTAGTGACAGAGGTGATGCTAACTAGAATTTTGTTCGAAGTAGTGGCGAAAGACAGTACCTTGATTATTGCATTATCCTCTCTTCATATAAGATGTGATATAAATTTTAGTTGTCGCAGCTCTTGAAATTTTTCATGTGATATATAGTGGTATTACAACATGGTCCTAGCTACACGCTTCACTCACTCGAAATCTTCTTTAATCATCGAACTTTGAAAATGATTGAATATATCTAATAGTGTAGATATCTCTGAAGGTGATTAGCACTATGAATGCCTTCCTCATGAAAATCTGTATCTGACGTGGTTATTTAAGTACATGGCGAAGTTTGGAGTTAATATGTTGATATCTTAACAACTAGCATTGTTGTACGAATATATCCTTTAAGCACAGCCTATTCTATGTTAAGTTACCTTATCTCCTATAAAAATATACACTGATATATACACTAAGATATGTGAAGCGTTTAATATTTAACAAATTCTACATATCCGTCCTGGGTATGACGATATACTACATCCACGTCCCGGGTAAAAGAATAAACTTCGTCCGACAGCAAGGCCTCTGATCAGGAGGTTTTGAGGAGCGTGGAACTAACTCTTAATTGCTGGTGTTTTCAGGTTCACCCTGACCCAGGGTGGTAGCAACTGTTAAGGTCCCAGCTATGGGCAAATAGTTAACCCCAAAACTAGGGCCAAAACACTAAGAAAGTGTAAAAATAGGTTTTAATACAAGAAATACTCTGTAAAAATATATTACCAGCGATACATTTAAAAAAAAATACCAGCTATACATTTTTGAAAGAAAAAAAAAAAAAAGAAAACATTACCAGCTATACATGTTCTGAAAAAATACATTACCAGCGAAGGACAATTATTTCCAGAAATAGATTGTTGAAGATGAAAAATATTATCAGAAATGGACTTTTTGAAGGCAGGAATATTACCAGAAACAGATTTTGGGTAAAAAAAAAAAAATTACCCAATAATGAAGAGTGTGTCTACATTAAATGACCCATTGAGAACTATATGCCATAAAACAAACCGGACCAAATCAAACCAGACCAAACCAAACCAAACCAAACCAAACCACTAAGACATTAGAAAATTTCGTTAGAAACAAACAAAAAAATACTGCTGAACTGCTACGTTATATCTGTCCTCCTGTATAGCTGTGAATGTTGGTAACTTTCCTCACAGACGAAGAAGTGAGATTTGGCTATCAGAACAGCGAACTAGACGGGCGCTTATACTTACAACTGTAAAGAGCGATTCGAAATTCCTGGGTCACATGAACAAATATGGCTTGCAAAATTTAAAACTCACATGACATCTTGAAGGCAGTGGTGTCAGGAAGAAACGTCGAATAAACTGTTTAATATGCCTGGGGAACAAAAGAGTTAAAACGAGCAAGATGGTAAGAGGCATTATCACCCACACCCTAAAGAGATCACAGTTTATAAAAGAATATTTATGACATATCTGTTATAACATCTTTGTCGAGAAGCTTTTGAGTGATAGTAATCCCAACAGTGAAGTTTTAAAATGAAGAGTATATTCATTCAAAATATCACTCTTTCATTAAAAAAAAGACATCAAATTAATGGAATGGTCGCGTAGATATTCCAGATCTAAAAAAACAAAACAACTTTCATCCACATTTAAAGAGATCTATATGACCATTTCCAGAACCTTTTGCATTTCCTTCATATTCCATTTATTCCCACGAACCGATACTTTGTAAGCCCGACTCCCAAGAGGATGCTTCCCGAATCTCTACAACCTTAACGTGTTCAAGTCTAAAGTTAATCGTTATGTTCTTCGAATAACCGTATCAACTGTGGCTTTTAACTCTTATTATATATTCTTTACTTCACGTGGCTTTTGCACTGTCTGAACATTGTTGTAAATAACTGAGGACAGAATATAGCATTCAAAATATAATATCGAATAGTGTAAATAATAAAATCATATCGTGTTTCAAATGTTCAATAATAGCACTCTAAGAATGAATAGGGGAAACATTTTTTCAAATGTAGATGTACTTCTAGAAAGGAACGCAAATTATCTTGTATTTATTAATTTTATTGCATACTTATTTAAATTAGGAATTTATTGAAAGCAAAATTGGGCCATTAACTAATGTTCTAAACATCAGATTTAGAAGAGAAATAGTATATTAAAAAAATCTCTCTTTCTTTCACTGTCTCTCTCGATATATATATATATATATATATATATATATATATATATATAGCATAATGAATATACCCCTTGGTATATAATCCAGGTGGATCCTAGTAATATTAAAACTGATAAACAGAGAGATCAGTATATTCGTTATAACAGAGCATATATATTTTTACAGCAAAAAATCCAAAATTATGTCATCTGGGCATAGTCTCTTTCAGATCGGCATAACAATATCAATCTTCATCGGCACTGAATCCGTTTTAGAACGAGAGCCCAAACTGATGCAACCCCATGTGATTAAATTTTAATTCAATACCCTTTTAGATGTAGATTAGAATTCCTAATATTTTAACCGATCCCAAATGGTGTAATTGAATGGAATATATATATATATATATATATATATATATATATATATATATATATATATATATATATATATATATATATATATTAGGTTGGTGCAAAAATAATGACGTAATAATCTCGTTTTTTGACGATAGAAAATACGTCAAAAAACGACATTATTACGTCATTATTTTTGCACCAACCTAATATATATACATAGAGTAAATTCTATTTCGCTGTCAAGATCGTAGCTCTCTCTCTCTCTCTTTTTGTTATATATATATATATATATATATATATATATATATATATATATAAATTTCAGGTTGCGCTGGATAGATTCTCGCCATTTTGTATTTTCGCGGATGTTCATTGACTTTTTTTTACTTTCTCGACTGCACAGTATAAGTTAAGTTTGGCATCGTCTTTTCGAAAAAGAGCAAAATGACGCAATTCACTGCAACAGAAATTTTGAAACGGTATGGTTTAATGCTTGGAATTCGCGCCGGAATCTCCAATTCGAACATTTCACTGTCTTTGTGGAGAGTACAGAGTATTCGGAAAGAAATGCATGAATCTAATGGTGATTACAAATATAGAGCAGCTCGGGAAACTCACTCTGATCGTCCTGATAAGAAAAGACCTCCTAAATTTGTTAGTGTGGGCATCAATCCCAACATGGAAACATGAAGTGCTGTGAGACATTAGTTCTGCTCTGGGTCAATATCGTGGGTGCTTGAAGAACCTATGTCTGGCAAAAGAGCTTTGCATCATGCCACTCATGCAGGTGAACATAATCATGGCAGTCAAACAATTTCTGCGACCACATCACCCCTTACATCTGACCACCTATCTCCGCAGACTCCAACCAACATTATTATTATGGATGTGGCGCTGTCGAGCCTTTTAACACCAAAGAGAAACTGAAGGCAAAAATTATGTCAGCATTCATCAACTTAAACAAGGATATCGTCCAGAAGAGTTGCAAGAGATTGCGAAGTTGTCTGCAAGGTGTGGTTGAAGTCAATGGCGATTTTATTGAATAAATTTACACTTTAGTATTTCAAGATATTTTTGAATAATTTTGGTAAATATATCTGTTAAAATGAGATGTTAGTGTTAATTTTATTTTTGTATAATCTAGACATTTTGTCCATCGCACACTCTCTCTCAGGAATAAACGTTGATACTAAAATCGGATATTATTTTCAGAAAAACCTCATATATGGAGATTGGATAGACTATTATGTTACTTGCATTCGGTTAAAAACATTTTGGACAAATTTAGAAAGAGTTTATTTTTTTTTTTATATGTATAACTCAAACACCATCTTGTTCTAGTACTTACACCAAGTCTTTGAGCTTATCGTGACAAATCAGTTTTTGAAAATAAATTTATTTTACTGCCTGCTGTACAAGCCGGAAGTTTAACACGAAATCTCCACTTTTGTATGCTTAATCGCTTTGTTGGTTGCTTTTGGAAAGGATTCAAACTGTAAAATGACCATTATGTCCATCTCATGCAAATCTGTGATTCATCCCTAAAAATGACATTTGAGAAAACAAAATTTATGTACTGATTCCTGCAGCTCAACGTTGGATATCGAGAAATGATTGGTTAAAAAAGACAGAATTTACTTTGATCCGGCTGTTGTCTTCATCTTTATTGTCATATTCACGACGTTTCGGCTGTTATACGCTTGTATACACTGAACAATGTGTCCTCAAGGACATATGGCCCAGGGGATTAAAGCGTTGGTTGAAGTAATCCTATGACGTAACCCAAAGAGTTGTGAGTTCAATACCTGGCCAATAAATAAAATCTTAGAGAGTTGAGTTTATAAAGGGGAATAACTGAAATTGAGATATCCAGAAAAGGCATGGTACATGGAACTAGAACAATCTATCCCAATGCACGAAATAAATGGTTCGGTTCGAAGTTCCTAAGCATATTACCTGAAGAAGGCCGGAGCGTACAACGGTCGAAACTTCGTGTATATGGCATTAAAGAGGAAGACAACGGTCTGAACAATGTAAATAGTGTAAATAGTTCCAATAAACAGAAATATTCACAGAATAACAGAACATGAAAAAGACAATAAAAATAATATCGAGAAAAATAAATGTGTTATATATCAAAATTTAACAAGATATTCAAATAGATTGAATTTTATAACCGGTCATAGAAATGTTTAATGTGCGAACTGCACGACACGTGAAGTCAGTAATCCAACTCCTGCCTGTCTTGCGTAACATTCTCCAGGGCCTCAGTGATTCTTTGTTTAAGTTCCTCTAAGCTTGTAGGAACAGTGTGGATATAGACCTGTCCTTTCACACAGCCCCATAGAAAAAATATCAAGTTGATAGATCAGGTGAACGCACAGTGTCAACATCATCTTGAACGCCCGATTCATCATCCTAGTAGATTCTCATGGAGATAAGTTTACACAGTCAACTTATTATTCACACAATGTCTTAAAATGTGAGATCATTTGATCGAGGAGTAGATTATTAGGCTTCAAAATGATGCCAATCTTTGGGGAATACCCAGTATATAAAAATATATATATATATATATATATATATATATATATATATATGTCTGTGTGTGTGCGCGCGTATATATATGCATATATATATATATATATATATATATATATATATATATATATATATGTATATATATATATATATAAAATAAATTCTTAAAATTATAACACTTAACATCCTGCATAGTTTCCTTTCATTTTCATCGTGTTGAGAGATTTTCAAATATATTTTATATTTTATCAAATTTAATTTTGAACAGGCAAGGTTATTTTTTTAATATTTTTTTCATCAAATATATTTTCTTTGTGGAAGTTAACCATGGAACGAAAGAACTTCACTTTTTATTAACATATATATATATATATAAAATATAATATATATATACAATACATTATAATATATATATATATATATATATATATATATATATATATATGTGTGTGTGTGTGTGTGTGTGTGTGTATTTGTGTGTTTGTGTGTAAACACGTATATTAAAGTGGACCCAAATGTTGTTGTTTCGTACTTTAAATAAGACAAAATTATTGTACATGGTTAAAAAATAGTGTGATAGGATATTGTCACAGAATCTTTATTATGACAAAGCATTATGATAAAATTTTGATGTCATCAAGATATATCCCTTCAATGTTGATTACTATACCTCAAACTTTTGGCTTCGTTGCAGAAACACTTTTTCATTTTCTTTTTCGCTCTTCAGTCAAGTTCATCCAATGCTAATTCTAGAGGTGTGTTACAATTTTTGAACTGTAGTATATATAATTCTAGATTTCAAAGATTTGCCTAAAACTTGAAGGCATTTTAAAACTAAAATTCCGAGCGCATTTTGGGCCAGAGAACGTTCTCGTTTTGAAGGATGTTAACAAACAGTCAAAAATAATAAATAAATTATACAAATTCTTGAAATTTGAACTAATCTACCTGGTTGGTTAATGGTAATGATAGAGCTGGCGGATCATAAATTATAGTTAAAAGTGTGCACCATGCATTAATGCGTTAACTAATTTCAGTTTCCTAACTGAAAAGGTGCTAATTAATACAAAAAAGGGGTGAAACTTAATAATTATATATATATATATATATATATATATGAATAATAGAGAGATTATTTATATTATAATTTAAATTCTTTCGAAATCTCGCATCAATTTGAGAGGATTCAGATAAAAATAGATATAATAGATTTGTTCATCTATATATCTCTTTCACTCTCCCTCTATCTCTCTCTTTTATATATATATATATATATATATATATATATATATATATATATATATATATATATATATATATATATATATATATATATATATATCTGTGTGCGTGAGGAAATAATGGCTATATATTATTTATATTCATGTGCATATATGTGTTTCTCGGGTAATTATACATTCATGCACACTCGCATATATATATATATATATATGTGTGTGTGTGTGTGTGTGGATTTGTTGGCGTTTTTGTATAATAACACATATGTAGGCATATGCAGACATAAAAAGAAGTGGATATCCCTGTTACAAATTATGTTCAATAAATTGTGTGGATATGATTATGTTTTGTTTGTGTGTGTGTGTGTGTGTGTGTTTGTGTGTCCGCGCGCACACTAGTGTCTATTTTGAATTTGCATATTTGTTTGCGTCTGTGCATATTGGTGTGTGCATATTGGTGTGTATATTAGTGTATGTATGTGTGTGTCTGAGAGGGAGTGAGAGAGATTGGGTGTGTTCACTCATGTAAGTAGTATTACTGGACAATGTAAGTTTCTTTATCGTACTGGATCAACCAGTTTCGCCACTCGTCTGTCCTCCCACAGTGACACGAAAACCCCGAATACAAACACACAAAGAGACTTCTTTAGATCGAACACCAATCGATCATTTATTGCTACGTCCGCCGTCCTCAAAGCCATGGGACCGACGTGAAGCTCCTCTTGTGGATTATTTGAAATCATTTACATTGGTTCGATTTATGGAGCATTGTTTGGGCCTTGGCAGGTTCATTGTGCTATTTCTTCTGGTAGTGGCATCGAGTACACTTGCGGGTGGGGTTTATGACTCAGAACAATCTGCCAACAGAATTCTGTCTATCTATCTTAGTCTGAACATTTCTGTCTTAACCTGCTGATGTCTGGCTATCCATCAACAAGCTTTTCGGAAACTATGCATTTCCCTGCGGCACACGCAGTCAAATTTCAATCCCAGGTGAAAATTGGATACTGACGAGTATCAAATGGGATTCATTTTTTTTAGTTGTATTTATCAATTTATGTAAACCTCTGTCTTGAGTGGCTCCCGTGCTTTGTATTAGTTTGACTTTAGAATGAAAAAACTCTCACTGTCAAGAAATTCTTAAAGTTAGAATAATACCCCCATAGGTTACATACTTTATTTTATTTTCTGTGATGAAATTTCTTTTAAAGATGGATGAACGTCTTCATGTTTGTTTTCACACTGGTTCTGCTGCTCTCCCTCCTTCTAGTCTTCTTCAGCTGTGTGCCGATCTGGTTAAGCTTCTGGTAATTTCAAAATAAACCCATTATTCAATCTCGAGAGGTCCATTGCTCACATTCTGTCGTCAATGTCTACAGATATATGGTCTTTTTTTGTTAATTCTTCATTTATTGTCAGTACTTTTTTCCACTGATTTAGCATATCGGTGATACCCTGCGTAGTGATTGAACTCATAACGTTCATGCCTCTGGTTTCACTGTGGGGAAATAGTCTAGAGCAGCGCTTCTTAAACTATCGGTCGCGAACCCATTTGAAATGTTGGGGTCGCGAAAAATTAAATTCAAACACTTGAATTCGCTGAGGAATCGAGTGACTAAAACTTGAAAGTTGAACCTATAAAAAATCTTTGACTGAATACTTTGTGACACTAATTGGCTTGCTAAAAAGAAGAAAGAAGAAAAGAAAAAAAAAAAAAAAGGAAAGGCGAGAATTAAATTTAGGTGATAAGAAGCCATCACGAAAAGGTCGTTTTTCTGACAAGGAAAAGTGGTAAGATTTTTTATTTACATTGTCGAGAATGGAAGATACTGGATTTAATCTGATCTAGGTTACGGAGCGGGTGGAAATTACAGATTGGCCAAATAACCTCAGAGACAGAATTCTAAATAGATAAAAATTAACTGTGTCGCAAAATTACAAAAACAAAAGTGTCCACTGACCATCAATGAAGGAAAGGTTAAGCCTTTGTTTATGTTCTGTGTCGAAAACTGGCTGTCGTGGCGAAATTATTTTATCGGAACAGAAATTGGCACCAAGAATGCAAATACGTCTAAATGGCCACCCACTTGATGCTGGCGAAAAGCTAATTGACGATTTCCAGGTAATACGGTTAAAGATAAGGACTCTAGGGTGTGAGGTCTCCTCGAAGAGAAGAAGGAAAAGGAAAAGTGAAAAGAAAGATAAATTTTTTTTCTTGGAGCAAGATTTTTAAATCGAGTCTAGTCTGGCCACACCCACGCTGCTGAGCGCCCATTGGCTGAATGATAACGAGAGCCAGGCGGAGGTATTCATGTGAAGCAGGAGGGGAGGCCTATTGGCACCCATTGAGGGGATAGGTGTGAGATGCCACTGTGAGAGAGAGGGGAAGCCCGTTGACACCCTCTGAGGGTATGGTGAGATACCAATACGAGAACAGAAGAAGGTAGGAGGACGAGAAGACTTCCCAAAATTGAAAATATTAAAATTTTCCTGACCAAAACCAAATAAGTGGATTGTGGGTTGAGAATTATCAAGGAACTTCAGACCCCGACAAGCCCACCCTGGCTTTGGTCGGCGTCCATATAAGCAAAGTCTCAGCGAGCGAAAATCAGTTCATTTCGACTTCCAGTTAAGTTGAGTGAAGTTCGCAGTTGGTGTTGCACCCGCCACGAAGAAGCTGACAAAGATTCGCGCAAATTCCGAACTCATCTTCTAATCAAGAACAATTTATTTTTGAAGAATTAAGTCATTCTTCAAAAATAAATTGTTCTTGATTAGAAGATGAGTTCTCACATTATCAATACAATTTTTACGAATATCGCCGGAAGACATACCAAGAACCAGTTTCTTAAAAGAACAAACAACTTAAGATGTTAAGACTCGCCTAACAAGAACAAAGTGTCACGAATCCATATAGCGGGTTGGTAAGTAGACGCAGTCCTGTATCCAGCAACCATATATAAAATATTGTTATCCTTTTTTAACACATTTGAACTTTTCGAGTTGTTATTTTCTTTTCTTTTACATCCACTTGTGCGATATCACCCTTGTTCGAACTCAGCTTGCATTACGGCCCGGCTACTGATTGATTTCGTCTGCCTAAGATCAATTCACAACATGGGTAGGTTGGACTGGAAATCAAAACAGTTACTTCGGTAACCAGACGTTGGAAGCGAGCTGGTAACGACAAGGCTGATAGGGAATCTAACCAGATTCCCACCCGAATCACCAAAAGTTTGGAACGTCACATTTGGTGCCGCGACCAATACCAAACCAGTTGGTCGTCACAGGACAGAATAGCACGACGGACGCGGTAGGCGGACGTCACACTTGGCGCAGCGACACCGGGGGGGACGTCACAATTGGTGCCGTGACAGCAGGATAAGACACTGGATCAGCCGCTGCCACAGAAAATTTCGACCAGGACAACACACGGCGTCTCAATGACTCAAATTGAAACAAACTAGAGTGGGAACAAAAGGACTTTGGTTGGACATAACCATAGGGTTCCAGACACTCTAGTACGACGACCCGGAACCTGAGAAGAACGAGCTGGAAAATCGTCTGTCACGTAGGACACTTTATTTTCGGTTGATCTCCCAAATTCGATTGTTGCTGCTCAGATTGTTTTTCTTTTGCTGTGTTAAATATGTCTGACTACAAGCCAGATAGAGTAGACATAGAGGAAGAGGGGGTTGAACAGGGATTGCCAGCAGACATAAGAGGATTGTTGGGTGGACCGAGGGTCCCGGCGTTTGACGGTTTTAAAAGGGATTTTAAGAATTGGCTGGCAGTCCTAGATAAGAGCCGCGTAATATATAGACTCTCAGACCAAGAGACCCTATATTCGGCGTATGATGCCACGAGAGGGAAAGCGTCTGAGTTCGTAAAAGGACTATTACCCAGTGAGCCCCACTTGACATGGGAAAGGTTGGAAGAATTATTAACTAGGGAGTTCGCTGACGAGGGGACAGCGATAGAGGCCATGAGAGCCCTCCTGAAGTTGACGCAGTTGAGAGACGAAATCCCTGGAGAATTGGGGACCCGAACGGAGAAGCTGTCGTCATTAGCTTTCCCGGAGGTAGTGAGAAATAATGCAGTCATGCAGGCCGAGTTGCCTGATCTGTAGAAGCGCTCAGTTACGAGCGTGTTCGTCACGATGTTTTGAAGGAAGGACCGCTAAGGTTATCAGCAGCAGTGGCGCTGGCCAAAGAGAGCCAGAGAGTTTGGGAGAAAGTAAAAAGAGGTGGGAAGAAGCAAGAGTCGAGAGGTCGGAAGAAAGGGGGAAGGAGGAAACCCCCCTGCGTGGAATCGGAGGGTCAAGCTAGAGGTGGAGGAGCCTGAGGTGTGGGAAGAAGATCCCAATAGAAAGGCTTGGTCAACAAGGCACGGGTTCCATAAGCCCACACCGGGTAGATACGGGCTGGTCTGCTGGACATGTGGACAGGAGGACCACAAAGCAGCGGAATGTCCGACGAAGTGGGGTTTGCCCCCAGACTTCGAACAGGATAAATATACTAGGTGTGGGAAGAAAGGACATCTAACCAAATGGTGCGGGTTGTGAAAAGGTGACCCACCGACATTAATAAAAAAGGCCGAGGCCAAGAGACGAAACCAAGGAAAAGCCAGCGAATCACCCCGGAATTAAGAGGGAGGGTCGCCCAGTTAAAAAGCAGGGAAGTAAAACGTTGGACATGTGGTCAGGAGAGCCACTTAGGTAGAGGGTAGGTCCCCCCAGGAATAAGGGAGAGGGTGGCCCATTTGAAGAGAGGAAGAGTAAAATGTTGTCAGGTGGGCCACTTTGCGGTAAACTGTCCAACAAGAAGGTGCTGGTTTTGTTGAAGACCAGGGCACCTGAAGAGGAATTGTGTTCTTAGGAACAGCCGCAAGAGACTGGGAGAGGTCCAGCCGGGACCGCTCAGGTGCCGAAAACGCAGAACTCCCCCATATGAGAAGAATGAAAGGAGTTTGCTGCTACCGGTGCCTATGGCTGGTATGACCCAAAGGTGGGAACCCAGGAAAAAGAAAGCCAAAGTGTTCTCTTCGCTGACGCAAGAGAGTGAGTTGTCTTGTGGGGCAGAGATAGGGGGTAGGGCAATGAAAGCCCTGATAGACAAAGGAGCGTCTGTTTCATTGCTGAGAGAGGAAGCATACAGACGAGTGAAACAGAAGAATGGGTTACAGGAAGCGGACATAGAGATTAGACAGGCAGATGGAGCCCCCCCCCCTGGAGATAAAGGGGATGTCGAGGCTCCCTGTGAGGATTGGAAAGTGAAAAAGTGTCCAGAACTTTTACGTAACCCCCAACCTGTGTACGGAAGCGATCTTGGGAGAAGATTGGCTTCAGAACCAGAGGGCTCGGATAGGGTTCAACCCCACTGTGCTGGTAGTGAATGGCGAGTGAACGCCATTGGGATGCCCACCGGAAGAAGATATAACAATAGTGGTGGAGGAAGATGTAAAGCTACCCACAGAACGGCGGTGTCGGGAAAGGGTAGGCTAATGACAGGGAAGAAAATAGGAAAAGGAACCCTGCAATTGGTCCCTGTAGAAGGGAAGGGCCTAGAAAAAAATGAGGTAACTCTGTGTGAGGCAGTAGTGGAGGCAGCTGAATTAGTGCCCATTATGATGGTGAACCAGGCCGAAAAGACGATAAAGGTTAAGAGAGGGGAAGAGATAGGAAAAGCACTATCCCTACGAACTCTGAATCGAGTGAGATTCGAGGGGAAACGAGGAAAACTCGTAGAGCAAACAGAAGGAATAGGGGACGAAGATATATTGGCACCTGATCAATTTAGGGCCAGAGTGGGAGGTCTGTTGAGAAATAATCAAGATGTCGTGGCCCAATCAGATAAGGAATTGGGCCAGACCCACACATTAAAAGTGAAAATCGACACCGGCGATCACCCCACTGTGAAATTGAACCCCTACCGAACGCCTATTCATAAGAGACCTCTTGTGGAAGAGGCAGTAGAAGAGATGTTGGAAGATGGGATGATCGAAAGATCGATCTACCCTTGGAGATTTCCAATAATGATAGTAGGCAATAAAGATGGCGGGCACCGTTTTTGTGTAGATTTTAGGAAACTGAATTCTATATCGAAGCCGTTGGCGGTGCCATTACCACTAATCGATGACATATTGGCATTATTAGGGAAAGCGAAGTACTTCTCTACGTTGGACTTGAGGTCCGGGTATTGGCAGGTAGCCCTTGATGAGACGGACAAGGAAAAGGCCGCATTTGCGTGTCACCTAGTTCAGGGTGATACCATTCGGTTTAGCCAATGCCCCGGGAATCTTCCAACAGCTGATGTCAACAGTGTTAGGAGGATACGAGAGCTTTGCCATGGCATATTTAGATGATATTTTGATATTTTCAGAAACAGTAGAACAACATTTTTTCCATCTAAAACAAGTGTTGGGAAGACTAAGAAAGCACGGCTTAAAATTGAAATTGTCGAATTGTCAGTTTCTGAAGGAGGAGACTAGATATTTCGGCTTTGTTATAAACGGAGACGGTATTAAACCCGACGTGGATAAGGTGAAAGTCACAAGGGAAATGCCAGAACCTAAGACAGTGAGACAAGTAAGAGGGTTTATAGAAGCTATAGGGTACTACCGACGATTCGTCCCGGCATTCTCGAGAATTGCCATACCCTTAGTAGCCCTGACGAAGAAATACGCTAGTTTCAAGTGGACGGAAGACTGTCAACGGCCACTGCTGACGTACACAGACCTCAGCAAGCCCATGGTACTATACACTGATGCCAGTGAGCAGTGTGTAGGAGCAGTTCTTACCCAGCCGTGTCCCGATAAAGAAGGACCAGTGCCAGGCATACCAGAGGAGGTACCGATATACTTTCTCTCTCATTAGCTCAGAGACACAACAGAGATGGCCAGTAATAGAACGAGAAGCATATGCTATCATGTATGCTCTCCAAAAACTGGACTACTACTTGAATGGTGCGGTCTTTACTATAAAAACAGACCACAAGCCTCTGCAGTACCTATTACAGGCAGAATGGACAAATAATAATAAGATTCAACAGTGGGCGCTAAAGTTAAGTGGCTACCACTGTAAGATAGAATATTTGGCAGGGAAGGAAAACACGTGCGCAGAGATTTACTCTCAAGAATACCGAAACAACTGGAAGAAAGATCTGTAAATGTAGTGCAGGGAGTAGATGATAAAGCCTATAGAAACGGAGTAATTAAATCTAATAAGCTAAAAGATCGCTCAATGTTAGAATCTGACGAGGAAGGGGACGCACAGATAATAACCGATCCCTACTGGACAGAAGGAATTGAGAATGAGCCGGCACACAGTGAAATAGCTGCCCTTAGTATGCTATAATATAGGAAATGCTGTATTATCTCTCAGGTAGGGATGAAGAAGTCAAGCCCAAGTTGTATGTGCCCAAAATTTTAAGACCAGAGATATTGGAACAGTGCCACGAGAGGTTGGATCACATGGGAATTGATAGGACATATGATCTAATAGGGAGAAAGTACTATTGGCCCAAACTTTACGGAGAGGTCACTATGTTCGGAGCTGTGTAGTGTGCCAGTCGCAGAGCAGAAGGCAGGAAATGGCACCATTGGAGGAGATGGACGTGCCGAACTTCCCCTTCGAGAAAGTGAGTATGGATGTATCAGGACCATATGGGAAAACTGCACAAGGAAACAACTATATAGTGAGTTTTGTCGATTGGCCAGCAAATTGGCCTGAGGCATATGCAGTACCAGACAAGAAGGCGAAAACTGTAGCCGATTTGATAATAAGTGATATCTTCCCTAGGTATGGCACTCCTGTGCAACTTGTCACTGATAATGGCACAGAGAATATAAACAGCATAATGAGAGAAGTGCTGACAGGTTTGAATATAGAGCACGTAAAAACATCTCCATATCACCCCCAAGGAAACGCTAAAGTGGAAAGGTTTCATAGAACCTTGGGAGATGTGCTGGCGAAGCTGGCCAGAGAGAATACAGAAAATTGGGATTTGTATTTGACGCAGGCTCTGGCGGCCGTGAGGTTTACGATAAACGAAACCTCCAGATTTTCTCCTTACTTTATGTTGTTTGGCAGAGACGTGGTCCTGTCTGTGGATAACCTGTTGAAGCCCCGAAGAAAGTATATGGGAGAAGATCATCATCAGCTGTTGCTGGAACAACAACATAAAATATTTGTACAGGCCAGAAGAAGAATAAAGAGGGCACAGAAGAGAAGAAATGAGAGAGTCAATGCTGAAAGAAAGGTAGTAGAATTCCAGGTTGGAGACCCTGTCTACTATAAAATCCAACAGAGAGAAGGAAAGCTGGACCAAAATGGGAACCGTACTACCGGATAGTAGAGCAGACGGGTCCAGTATCATATGTAATATGGGATCAAGTGGCAGGACGAGCAAGGAGGGTCCATGTCAACGATCTGAAGAAGGCTGAAATAGCTAACCTGGAAATGAGCAAACTGAGGCCTAAGAAGACAAGGAGAAGGAAGGTAACTCTGGTTGAGCCGGAAGAAATGGAGACGGAAGAAGATTCCGAGGAAAATGAAGAGATAGATTTCCGATTTAAGGCGGGGATCAGCGGCGTTCAGTCGTTGCCTGAATGGGTGCAGAGAAGACCCTGTGATGTCACCATCGCACCCCCATGTCCAAAGAAAAGGAAGAGAAAAACGAAGAGATCCAATCAAGCAGTCAATGGCTCTAAAAAGAGGCACCCTAAACAAGACGAAGAGTTCAACGAGTGGGAGGAAGAGGATCAAATACCCCTTTCCCAACTCAGAGAAAGACTAAGAAACAGGAGAGATTTAGGCATCGAGTCAAGAAGTATTGAAGACGTCCAGGGCGAGGACTCTAAACAGAAGGAAGAATCAGGAGAGAAAGAAGAGGACAAAACACCTCCTGAACGGGAATTAAACACAGAGGTAAGGTTAGAGGTCGAGCAGGAACTACCTCTGAAGATGAGATTGAGAAGGGTGGAGAACCCCAAGTCTCAGTAGAACAAACAAGGCGGTGCAGAATAGAAGCACTCCGTGTCGACAGATAACGACACCGGCTCATTCCAAAAACCTACTGGCTGACTGTGGTGGATGTGGATGGAGGGGATGGAGTCGCGAGCTGCACCTCACGGAGGACGGAAGAAGATTATTGGCATTGCTAACTGGCCATCAGTGGTGTCATGAAGTACGACCTTTGGAGTGAGCGCCACGCATACCTGTCCGGACCATTCTGTCTGCTAGGAGTTAGTTAGGGGAGGGAAGAGCCGATTTGTTACAAACTTAGTAAGAATTTATGGAATAATTGAGTGAAGAATTGAACAAGACCGAATGGTTATGAAGAATAAAAACAAGAGAATTTTGTTGCCTTCCAGGAATGACCAAAATGAAAGGGCTGCTGATGATGATGATGATGGTAGCCACACTGATGGTGACGATGGCGGAAGCTTGGAAGCACAGCCGAAATACCATTTTTAAAAAGACGAGTGAAGTAATAATAATCAGGTCTAAATGGTTGATCACATTCGTGATAGATTTAAAACCATACCAGTCGCTACTAAATAAACTAAGAAATGAGCTAACGCAGCTGGAGGCAGCCCGGTTGAAGGTTGGGCAAGATTATTCCAAGGAGAAAGGATATCTCAGATTTTTACACTCCCTAGAATCGGAGGCCACCATGATAGAGGCTCAATGGAGGGACATGCAAAATTACCTGAAGGGAATAGAGTTACTACAGACGCAGGGAACAAGATCGATAGTTCCGATTGTGGGAAAAGCGTTAAATGTCCTTTTCGAACAGTGACTGAAGATGACGTTAAATTCATAAGAATGAAACTGGGAGAAGTGGAAATAAACCAGAGGACGCTAGCTCAAGTGGCAAGAGAGAGTGTGACAATATTAAATGTGACAAGGTTGGAAGTGGCCAAGAATAGAGCTAGAATTAATTGGTTAATAAATAACCTGGCAGGGTTGAGACAAGAGGTAATTAATGATACAGAAACTATAATGATAGAATTACATGAAATGAGTGGATTCATGCAAAGATATTTCCAACTAATGGCAATTACGAATAAGGTACGACAAACTAGTCAGACGTTGACGACCTTGCTGGAACATGTGAGAGCGCAATTAGACATGTTGTCATTGGGACACCTCTTCCCAAGCATAATAAACCCGAGTCACCTAAGGGAAGTGCTACTCGGAATACAGGCCAAGTTACCCCACCATTTAAGACTGCCAGTTGATCCCACCAAAGAATTGTGGAAATAGTATAATGCACTGGGATGTGTGACCTTGTTGGAAAATAGACGACTATTGGTTATGATGTCTGTTCAGTTGTTAGATAGAGAGAGTATATTCGAGATATACCAGGTTGCAAATTTACCTATTCCCTACCCCAGAAAAAATCAAGGTTTGGGAATGGTAGCAAGGTACAAGATGGAAACAGAATACATAGCTTTAAATTCGGGGAGAACAAAATTCATGTTGCTAACAGATGAAGAAGCTAGAAAATGTAGAAATGATGTTCTAGGGACTTGTACCTCGTTAAGCCCTATCTATATAGATGGTAAGCACAAAATGTGCATACGAGAATTGTTTGAAGGGAAGAAAGAAGGAATTAAGAGTACTTGTCAAGTAGAGGTATTAGCAAACACGGCATTACCACAGGCTATAAGTGTTTCAGACGGGGTGTGGGCAATGGCCACACAGAAACCTATCAGCTTGTCTAGGGACAATTCAGAGTGAGGCCACCATTATCCCTGTTAAAGTTACCCATGGGATGTTCGGCATTTGGGATATCTATTTCCTTACCCCTCTATTACCAGCAAGAAGAAAGATGTGAAGAGAAAGATTCAATCATAGAAATGATTGGCAGAGGCTTAGTCAATTGTACAGAATTATGGGAGCCAATAGTGAAGTGATGCTCCAATGTTACCTTGAATAAAATACCAGTACTAATAAAGCCGATAGAAAAGATCGATATGGATCAATTGAGTGACAAGTTAAGTGCGTTGGGAAATGAAGTTATGGCTTGGGAAGATGATGACCAGATCCCGATAATTTGGTCGGCAATGATGGGTACATTCATAATTATAGCCATAGTGGGTATGGCAATATGGAAGATTAAGAGTAAGAGGAAATTAACTAGCGATAATCAAATGAGCGTGCAGCAAATCGAGAGGGAGATGCCGAGCAGTGTTCTTTACTCATACAGAATCGGGGAAGTAATTGCAGAAAGACCGGCAGAGGAGGCTGGCGTGAGACCGACACGTGCGGCGGAAAAAACCCTACATAGGAGAGAAAAACATTGACCAAGAAAAACAAGCCATAATAACCACACATGCACCACATGTACCCACAGGCACACGCACACATTATAATGGCATGTAGAACGAAGAAGATGTAAAGAACATTACATTTGCATGTAGAACAGAAGAAGATGAAAAGAACATTAACAATTGCATGTAGAACAGAAGAAGATGAAAAGAACATTACATTTGCATGTAGGACGAAGAAGATGAAAAGAACATTACATTGGCATGTAGAACGAAGAAGATGAAAAGAACATTACATTTGCATGTAGAACGAAGAAGATGAAAAGAACATTACATTTGCATGTAGAACAGAAGAAGATGGAAAGAACATTACAATTGCATGTAGAACAGAAGAAGATGAAAAGAACATTACATTTGCATGTAGAACGAAGAAGATGAAAAGAACATTACATTGGCATGTAGAACGAAGAAGATGAAAAGAACATTACATTTGCATGTAGAACAGAAGAAGATGAAAAGAACATTACATTTGCATGTAGAACAGAAGAAGATGAAAAGAACATTACATTCGCATGTAGAACAGAAGAAGATGAAAAGAACATTACATTTGCATGTAGAACAGAAGAAGATGAAAAGAACATTACATTGGCATGTAGAACGAAGAAGATGAAAAGAACATTACATTTACATGTAGAACAGAAGAAGATGAAAAGAACATTACATTTGCATGTAGAACAGAAGAAGATGAAAAGAACATTACATTGGCATGTAGAACGAAGAAGATGAAAAGAACATTACATTTGCATGTAGAACAGAAGAAGATGAAAAGAACATTACATTGGCATGTAGAACGAAGAAGATGAAAAGAACATTACATTTGCATGTAGAACAGAAGAAGATGAAAAGAACATTACATTTGAATGTAGAACAGAAGAAGATGAAAAGAACATTACATTGGCATGTAGAACGAAGAAGATGAAAAGAACATTACATTTGCATGTAGAACAGAAGAAGATGAAAAGAACATTACATTGGCATGTAGAACGAAGAAGATGAAAAGAACATTACATTTACATGTAGAACAGAAGAAGATGAAAAGAACATTACATTTGCATGTAGAACAGAAGAAGATGAAAAGAACATTACATTCGCATGTAGAACAGAAGAAGATGAAAAGAACATTACATTTGCATGTAGAACAGAAGAAGATGAAAAGAACATTACATTGGCATGTAGAACGAAGAAGATGAAAAGAACATTACATTTACATGTAGAACAGAAGAAGATGAAAAGAACATTACATTTGCATGTAGAACAGAAGAAGATGAAAAGAACATTACATTTGCATGTAGAACAGAAGAAGATGAAAAGAACATTACATTTGCATGTAGAACAGAAGAAGATGAAAATAACATTACATTGGCATGTAGAACGAAGAAGATGAAAAGAACATTACATTTGCATGTAGAACAGAAGAAGATGAAAAGAACATTACATTTGCATGTAGAACAGAAGAAGATGAAAAGCACATTACATTCGCATGTAGAACGAAGAAGATGAAAAGAACATTACATTTGCATGTAGAACGAAGAAGATGAAAAGAACATTACATTTGCATGTAGAACAGAAGAAGATGAAAAGAACATTACATTGGCATGTAGAACAAAGAAGATGAAAAGAACATTACATTTGCATGTAGAACAGAAGAAGATGAAAAGAACATTACATTTGAATGTAGAACAGAAGAAGATGAAAAGAACATTACATTGGCATGTAGAACGAAGAAGATGAAAAGAACATTACATTTGCATGTAGAACAGAAGAAGATGAAAAGAACATTACATTGGCATGTAGAACGAAGAAGATGAAAAGAACATTACATTTACATGTAGAACAGAAGAAGATGAAAAGAACATTACATTTGCATGTAGAACAGAAGAAGATGAAAAGAACATTACATTCGCATGTAGAACAGAAGAAGATGAAAAGAACATTACATTTGCATGTAGAACAGAAGAAGATGAAAAGAACATTACATTGGCATGTAGAACGAAGAAGATGAAAAGAACATTACATTTACATGTAGAACAGAAGAAGATGAAAAGAACATTACATTTGCATGTAGAACAGAAGAAGATGAAAAGAACATTACATTTGAATGTAGAACAGAAGAAGATGAAAAGAACATTACATTGGCATGTAGAACGAAGAAGATGAAAAGAACATTACATTTGCATGTAGAACAGAAGAAGATGAAAAGAACATTACATTGGCATGTAGAACGAAGAAGATGAAAAGAACATTACATTTGCATGTAGAACAGAAGAAGATGAAAAGAACATTACATTGGCATGTAGAACGAAGAAGATGAAAAGAACATTACATTTGCATGTAGAACAGAAGAAGATGAAAAGAACATTACATTTGAATGTAGAACAGAAGAAGATGAAAAGAACATTACATTGGCATGTAGGACGAAGAAGATGAAAAGAACATTACATTTGCATGTAGAACAGAAGAAGATGAAAAGAACATTACATTGGCATGTAGAACGAAGAAGATGAAAAGAACATTACATTTACATGTAGAACAGAAGAAGATGAAAAGAACATTACATTTGCATGTAGAACAGAAGAAGATGAAAAGAACATTACATTCGCATGTAGAACAGAAGAAGATGAAAAGAACATTACATTTGCATGTAGAACAGAAGAAGATGAAAAGAACATTACATTGGCATGTAGAACGAAGAAGATGAAAAGAACATTACATTTACATGTAGAACAGAAGAAGATGAAAAGAACATTACATTTGCATGTAGAACAGAAGAAGATGAAAAGAACATTACATTGGCATGTAGAACGAAGAAGATGAAAAGAACATTACATTTGCATGTAGAACAGAAGAAGATGAAAAGAACATTACATTGGCATGTAGAACGAAGAAGATGAAAAGAACATTACATTTGCATGTAGAACAGAAGAAGATGAAAATAACATTACATTGGCATGTAGAACGAAGAAGATGAAAAGAACATTACATTTGCATGTAGAACAGAAGAAGATGAAAAGAACATTACATTTGCATGTAGAACAGAAGAAGATGAAAAGCACATTACATTCGCATGTAGAACGAAGAAGATGAAAAGAACATTACATTTGCATGTAGAACGAAGAAGATGAAAAGAACATTACATTTGCATGTAGGACGAAGAAGATGAAAAGAACATTACATTGGCATGTAGAACGAAGAAGATGAAAAGAACATTACATTTGCATGTAGAACAGAAGAAGATGAAAAGAACATTACAATTGCATGTAGAACAGAAGAAGATGAAAAGAACATTACATTTGCATGTAGAACAGAAGAAGATGAAAAGCACATTACATTCGCATGTAGAACGAAGAAGATGAAAAGAACATTAACAATTGCATGTAGAACAGAAGAAGATGAAAAGAACATTACATTTGCATGTAGGACGAAGAAGATGAAAAGAACATTACATTGGCATGTAGAACGAAGAAGATGAAAAGAACATTACATTTGCATGTAGAACGAAGAAGATGAAAAGAACATTACATTGGCATGTAGAACGAAGAAGATGAAAAGAACATTACATTTGCATGTAGAACAGAAGAAGATGAAAAGAACATTACAATTGCATGTAGAACAGAAGAAGATGAAAAGAACATTACATTTGCATGTAGAACAGAAGAAGATGAAAAGAACATTACATTCGCATGTAGAACAGAAGAAGATGAAAAGAACATTACATTGGCATGTAGAACGAAGAAGATGAAAAGAACATTACATTTACATGTAGAACAGAAGAAGATGAAAAGAACATTACATTTGCATGTAGAACAGAAGAAGATGAAAAGAACATTACATTTGCATGTAGAACAGAAGAAGATGAAAAGAACATTACATTGGCATGTAGAACGAAGAAGATGAAAAGAACATTACATTTGCATGTAGAACAGAAGAAGATGAA
Organism: Acanthosepion lycidas; assembly: GCA_963932145.1. NCBI lineage: Eukaryota > Metazoa > Mollusca > Cephalopoda > Sepiida > Sepiidae > Acanthosepion > Acanthosepion lycidas. The sequence continues at coordinate 54,878,577 of OZ010579.1, read as the reverse complement.
AAGAACATTACATTTGCATGTAGAACAGAAGAAGATGAAAAGAACATTACATTCGCATGTAGAACAGAAGAAGATGAAAAGAACATTACATTCGCATGTAGAACAGAAGAAGATGAAAAGAACATTACATTTGCATGTAGAACAGAAGAAGATGAAAAGAACATTACATTTGCATGTAGAACAGAAGAAGATGAAAAGAACATTACATTTGCATGTAGAACAGAAGAAGATGAAAAGAACATTACATTTACATGTAGAACAGAAGAAGATGAAAAGAACATTACATTTGCATGTAGAACAGAAGAAGATGAAAAGAACATTACATTGGCATGTAGAACGAAGAAGATGAAAAGAACATTACATTTGCATGTAGAACGAAGAAGATGAAAATAACATTACATTTGCATGTAGAACGAAGAAGATGAAAATAACATTACATTTGCATGTAGAACGAAGAAGATGAAAAGAACATTACATTTGCATGTAGAACGAAGAAGATGAAAAGAACATTACATTTGCATGTAGAACAGAAGAAGATGAAAAGAACATTACATTGGCATGTAGAACGAAGAAGATGAAAATAACATTACATTTGCATGTAGAACGAAGAAGATGAAAATAACATTACATTTGCATGTAGAACGAAGAAGATGAAAAGAACATTACATTTGCATGTAGAACAGAAGAAGATGAAAAGAACATTACATTGGCATGTAGAACGAAGAAGATGAAAAGAACATTACATTTGAATGTAGAACAGAAGAAGATGAAAAGAACATTACATTGGCATGTAGAACGAAGAAGATGAAAAGAACATTACATTTGCATGTAGAACGAAGAAGATGAAAAGTACATCACCTTGCCTGTAAAACCGTAAAAAAGAAAAGAATAGAATTGCATGGGACAGACAATTTCTTTTTTTCTTTGAGCAAGATTTTTTGTCGCTAGTCTGGCCACACCCACGCCACTGAGCGCCCATTGGCTGAATGATAGCAGGAGTATTGGGCGGAGGTAATCATGTGAAGAAGGAGGGGAGGCCTGTTGTGCCCCCTGAAGGGATAGGTGTTAGATGCCACTGTGTGAAAGAGGGGAACCCGTTGACACCCTCTGAGGGCATGGTGAGATACCAATATGAGAACAGAAGGAGGTGGGAAGACGAAAGACTTCAAAAAATGGAAAATAATAAAATTTTCCTGGCCGAAACCAAATAAGTGGATTGTGGGTTGAGAATTATCCAGGAACCTCAAACCCCGACAAGCCCACCCCGGTTTTGGTCGGCGTCCATATAAGCAAAGTCGCAGCGAGCGAAAATCAGTTCGAGTTAACTTGCAGTTGGAGTTGTAGTTGGCAATTGGCAGAGACAGTTAATAGCCTCGCAGATAGCTGACCTGAAAGATTCGCGCAAATTCCGAACTCAACTTCTAGCCAAGAACAATTTATTTTTGAAGAACGACTTAGACTCACACCACCGAAACAAGTTTCACGAATATCGTCGGAAGATACACCAAGAACCAGTTTCTTAAAGAACAAGCAACTTAAGATGTTAAGACTCGCCTAACAAACACAAAGTGTCACGAATCCATAAAGCGGGTTGGGAAGTAGACGCAGTCCTGTATTCAGCGACCATATATAAAATATTGTTATCCTTTTTTAACACATTTGAACTTTTCGAGTTATTATTTTCTTTTCTTTTACATATACTTCTGCGATATCACCCTTATTCGAACTCGACTTGCATTACGGCTCAGCGACTGATTGATTTCATCTGTCTAAGATCAATTCACGACGTGGTTAGGTTAGACTGGAAGTCAAAGCAGTTACTTCGGTAACCAGACGTTGGAAGCGAGCTGGGAACGACAAGGCTGATACCGAATCTAACCAGATTCCCATCCGAATCACCAAAAGGTTAGAACGACATCACATTCACAGGTAGACGTCACATTTGGCGCAGCAACACCGGGGGGGGGGGGGCGTCACACCTTGTTGGTTACTTGCCTCTCTCTACATATCTACCAATATAATTAGCATATATTCAGCGTGCGTATTACCATATTTCCATGGAAAATATATTTCTCATTGAATACTTTATGCTTATGGGATTTGATGGGCATTTATGGAGACCACAGATTTGTCAATATTATTTGTTTCTGCCACCTGCAATTGAAGAATATATTCCTTGTTAACGTTTTGCAAGGATTTTCTGGCTATCTTGAAATGGCTGTCATTTTATTTGCAAGACTTCTGTCAATACTGATAAAAGAATAGTTTTCTTTGTTGACTAGGGAAGTGACCTGGGGCATCAATAGAATCTGGAGGGCCTGGTTTTTATGCTTGTGTCTACTTGGTTGACTGAAGTCAATGCGGGTGATGGTGATAGTCTGCCTGTTGGTTCGCTACTGCTTTCATTGTTGTGAGCAGTGTCCTTAAAAGCTGATAGCTTCGATCATATTTTGTCATGTTTTTGCATTAGCTGCAATGTTTGTGGTTGGCTCCTTTTATATCGTATTTTTGGTGGAGAGGATTTGTTTTGCGAGCTGGGTGTGATTCTTGGAATGCCTGCGCAGGACACTTTTTATTTCTAGCTTTGCTTTCTGAGAATAAAAACCATTCCATCTTTCCACGGAATATGCATAGTTGGTTTTGGGGGACGAGTCATAGTTAAGATTCTAAATGTTGTTTTTTGAAAATCTACACCCAACGGGTAATAATATCTATTTTGTTTTTGAGTTGTTTTTTTCTCCCGCTATTTTTCCTTCTATAATTAGTGCTTTTGTAACCTAGAAAGGGTCACTGAATGAGGAATAACTAAAACAGGGATTGGAAATGAAATGGTAATCTTTATATCATCAACAAAATACTCGCCAGCGCCGTGAAGTAGGTAAACCACTGTTAGTAGTAGACTGATTAGAAAGCATATTACCACCACTTAAAATAGTGTCCAACGTATTTATGAGGATTGGGACATACCCATTAGGTACAGTATATAACACCTCCCTTTTTAGATTTTCTCTGCACATATCAATATTGATTCCTTTTCGAGTTAAATTCGATTCTCTCTGTATCTATTTTTTTCCTCTTACTTTGTTTCGAATTTTTGTCTCGGGAGCTTTCCGAGGAACGGTCACATCAAATGTGTCAAAAAGAACTTACATAGGTTCAACATACGCTGGTGTATCGTTCTCTTCATTTTTGCTTGATTCAAGTGCCATTTGTGCATCATTTTCGGTCCTTTAACTAAAGATATCATCCTACCGAATCTTTTGACGATATTTCCAACTTTCCTCGACACCAAAATGTTGCAACCTTGGAATGTTACTGAATGAGGAATAACCAAAAAGGTGATTGGAAATGAAATGGTAATCATTATAATATCAACAAAATACAATACTCGCCAGCGGCGTGAAATAGGTAAACCACTGCTAGTGGTGGACGACTTAGACATATTTATGAGGACTACGATATACTCATTAGTATTCATAGGTACGGTATGTAACAACTACAGCACTACATTCATGTACTTTTCATATTCTTAAATCGTTAAGTAAAGTCAAAAAACCGAAATCACATTATCTATAGTTGGATGCCTGTCCAACTTAAATTAGTCTACGGAGGTTAATTACTACACGTCATTAATATTTAGTTATGTACTTACATTCTTCATTAACCTATTTTTATGTGACACTAGCCTGCATATAGACACCTACATGCAGAATTGTTATGACGTCAACGAATACTCGTTGTCCCTTTCGTAATGCTCGTTGTAGTAGAGTGTTTGTAATCGTAGATACAAACTATATTAATGCCGTTGAACAACGCTGTAGTTAGGCGCCTTCAAATAATCTCGCACTAATTGTACTTGCTCGATAATATGCACTCGAATAGTAATCACAGTAGTAATCTGAATAGAACCATAGTATAGAGACGTGAATAGAGAATAGCGTTCCGTATAGTAATAGAGGATAGAATAGAAATAGTGATCCGTATATTAAAGACGATGGACTAGAAATAGTGATTGTTAATCGTCACGATACGTTCTACTTATGCGTTTTCTCTATGGTCAGGTGATCTACCTAATTCAATAGTGGGATCGCCTCTGTTTGTTCACTGGCGATCTATGTTCAAACTTAAGTGTCGGTAGCAGCCCTTTATTCCTATATAACAAGAATTAAACAGTATAAAGTTAACAAGGAACTATTACGATAAAGAATGTGATGAAAGGCGAAAGAAGAAGAATTTTCTAAATATAGAATCTAAATATAATATTAATCAAAGTTCGTAGGAATCATAATTAGTCGAGATATAATTTTTAGTAAGATGTGACAATTTAGTTTTCAATGAAATTTTGAAATGATTAATATGATGATTTGTTAGTTGGACCAGTATGAATATCTTGGTTCTTATGAACGCAATATTATCGTTGCTCTGCTCTTTGATATTTCTAGAGGCTTTCAAAGACTGATACCGGAAGAAGTCAGGAGAGTTCAACGGTAAAAACACTGAATATAAAATATGAACATACTAGTCCAAATAGTAAAGCATATCAGTAATAAGCTTTTTTTTCCGAATTTCATTCCTGAAGCCTTAGCATTGTTTTCGTTTTAAATTATTTACAAGGGAAAGTTTGACCATTTACAAAAGTACGGTAATGAAACCAGGTTCAGTGATAATTGAACATTTCATGGCAAACTAGCAGTCTGTCCTGTTTTATCACCTGGACATGTGCTTAATGTTGGGTAAGGATCATATAGATTTTGGAATCAGCATACATTTAGTCCTACCAACCATCTCTCAGAAGGAGTGGTTTGTCGGTTTAAAGGTTATTATCATTTAATGCTATATTTTTGTTTATATATGTTATGGTCCAAGTTCCTTGTACCACAGTGATGGTCCAAGGTTAGAACCAATGAAAGAATAACACGAACACAGGTATGGAATACAAAGATATATGACAACAGAAATATAATACAAAGAATTAGAAGTATTAGTAATGACTATCAGATTTGGTTAGAGTGAACTATGTTGTCTCGACAAGTATCACTATTCCAATGTCCTTACAATATGCTCTCAATTATCTCTCCTCGTCTTACAATATAGTGATTTTCCAAGTGTAGCTTAGATGTGGCACAAGGCCGAAATTATGGGGCACCCAGTGAGGATCGAACTCACTACTCAGTCGTAATTCATCTAGCAAGACAAGCTTTCTAACCATTACACCATGTCGAGGTGCCACTCATCTTACAATATAGTGATTTTCCAAGCGTGGTTTGGATGTGGCACAAGGCCGAAAGTAAGGGGCGCCCAGTGAGGATTGAACGCACTACTCAGTCATAATTGTCCTAGCGAGACCAAGCTTGCTAACCATTACACCAACTCGAGGTGCCCCCCGCGTCTTACAATATAGTGATTTACCAAGCGTAGCTTAGATGTGGCACAAGGCCGAAAATAGGGGGTACCCAGTGAGGATCGAACTCACTACTTGTTGTAATTACTCTAGCGATACAAGCTTGCTGACCATTACGCTACCTCGAGTTGCCCCCCTCGTCTTACAATCTCCTCATACCTCTTGAGAGGCGCAGTATTTATAATGTCAGGAATAGTCCATTAATATTATGGGTAAGTTCCCATAACAATATATAAAATTAGTCTGGGTTTGTATATTTGTTTAGTTGCTATGCACATTTTTGTCTTTGATTTTACTTCGAGGAGAGAGGCCAATATACCGTCTTAGCGGTTTTAAATCATTATATTTTAGTATTACCAATTTACAGTAATATATATTTTTACTAACACTTTATTATTGAGAATTGTTTCCTTTTTATGGATGCACATTTTTATCGCTCGTTTTTGTTTCTGTATATAACGATCGTAGAATGTAAATAACGACCTGTGCGTTAGGATTAGGTTAAAAAAATAAGATCGGTGCAAAAAATTCTGAAAGTCAATGACAATGTTTTATGCAATAAAATTCGTATAGACTTCCTGAAGAGAGACGTGACATATTTTCACGGCGCATTTGCTGACTTCAAACTGCTTCTAAATTTATGAAATTCAATAAGTCGATTTATCTATAAATCTATCTAAATTTCGAGAGTTTTTCAAATATCGTATATAGTATGTTGCCGCAAAAAAACATTAAAATAAGCACTCTGTGTGCTACGCGTAACATGTGGTCTTGTGTAGAACTCAACATTAGCATTTTTTTATATATTGATTGGTGGGTGTGTCATGCAGAGAGCAAGCTGTGTTAAAATCTGTTTAAAACCGAACGTTACATTTTTCAATTCATCGAAGGTTCTCTCTTTTTCTCTGTCTACTTCACACACGTGTGTGAGAAATGTTCTCAACCAGTAGACATTTCTCAACATCAGAAGACTCCGTGTGCGGTTATTCTACACCAACAGCCTGGTGTATACACATATATATATATATATATATATATATATATATATATGTGTGTGTGTGTGTGTGTGTGTGTGTGTGTGTGTGTGTGTGTGTGTGTGTGTGTGTGTGTGTGTGAAATAATCCGGTAATAAATTTATAACCGGATATTTCGAGATGATTTAAGTTTTTTCTCTTATGTATGTCATACCGCTCCGAATACAATGCTTTGAGCTCTCTTCATAGATCTACCTTTTTAATATCTTATATTAAAAAAGACCTGTTTGGATTATCCTTTCGACTTGAGGATTTGATATTACCTACTGTGTTGGTGCATAATTATCAGGCGTTTTTGTAGGCGAGTTATTTCTTAATAAAAATGCCATTTCGATTTCCTTTTTTTTTTTTAATAAAAATATTATTTTATTTTCTGGTTATAAAAATGCTCGCCGATAATCATTCGCTCGAATCATATGTCGAATAATCATTTAAAATGTTATAATTGAATTATGTTTCTTTTTTTCATAATAAATATGATTTAAAACGCCTGATAATTATGCACCAACCCAATCTCTCTCTCTCTCTCTCTCTCTCTCTCTCTATATATATATATATATATATATATATATATATATATATATATATATATATAATCGGTTATGTAATTATTATTTATTATTTTGTTTTAATTTAATAAATTATATATGCGTTCAATTATTTTAAATAATAGGTTTTGAGTTAACCGTTTTCTTTTAACCTTTTCTGGTTCTGTCTATTGGTTTCGGAAAGGAGGGTTTGTTGTTAAGAAAAAAAGATGCTTGAAATAAAATCCCAGGCGTAAGTTAATATTTTGGCAAAACTCGATATTTGCATTCTCAAGAAATTTCCGTCTGATCAAGTTATTTTTTTTTTATGAGTGTGACATTCTTGAGATCGAAGTTATGGTTGAACTTATTTCTGTCTAGAAATAATGCATTCCATAAATTGCCATTTATCGTTTTTGTGTTCAGTTGTCTTCCCTTTGATTGTTATAATTTCGGAAATAAAAAAAGTAATTATGATAATCCTCTGTAATATTTGACCAACTGATCTTCACTTAGTTGCTATTTCTGAGTTGATCATTTCTGTCTGAAATTAAGGATGGAAATTACAAATATTGTTCACTGTTTTTATCTATTGTTCTTTTCTTGGTTGTTATAATCTATTCTGTCGTTATAATTAGGATACTCTGTAATATTTGCTCCGTATTTCTCGCTTGGTTATTATAAACATTTCTGACAGAATGTCACAATCGGGAAATGTTAAACAATGACCAGATATACTGGTAACATTAACCAACGCTTATCAACTTGCTCAGTTGTTTTAATTGATTGAGTTTTCTTAAAGCTTATCAATCTTAGACGGGTTATTTATAGCCAGAAAACAGTTCAGATTGTAAGAATTTGTTTAATGATAATAGTTTTACTGTTACGAGTTCTAATAATTGAGCGATAGCTTGGCGGTTTGAGAAGCGATTAATTAATACCTTTCCAAAGAGTATTTGCACGTAAGCGAACATAACGAACCAACTAGAATTGAAACCCAGCTCTCCGATTACCAAATCCGATCCGTTATCCATTACACCACCTGCATATCCGAGCTTACAGAACTTGGTATTCAGAAGTGGTCATTCATATAGGTCACCTACTCACTACTCAACTACGATAACCGGTGTTTCAAAGGGTTTCAGTGGAAGCGGCAAAGCAAAGACAAACTAAATCAGAAGAATTAACTGATACTAGATAATCCCTTAGCACCGGTAGCTGGAGGGCAGTAATTGTCATCTGATGAAGGACAGTTCAGCGAAGCATTGTGCAATTTGCAATAAAGTTAAAAGTGAATGCCTTATAAGAAACGGTTGTCTTGAGAGAACAAACGCATAAAAGAAATAGGTGCATGATCAACGGCTGCGACTCAGCACCGGTCTATTCATCTCCGTAACAACTCAAATCCCGGAAACTCACCACTAGCCTACTCAGCGGGAGGAGAACTCAACTACATGCAAACTATGAAATTTTTCGTTCAATTTTTTTTATAAAGAAATAAAACTAATTTATTAAGGAACATTTTTAATACATAACTTTAATTTTAAACTGCAATTCCGCTCAAATATCTAGTTGGAGATTGTAGTAAAAAAAAAAAAAAGCAAAAAATTTCAAAATTCTTTCATCTGCCTTCATATATTAGGTTGGTGCAAAAATAATGTCGTTTTCTCACATAGTAACATATATGAGAAAACGAGATTATTTTTGCACCAACCTAATACTTCTTCAGTTTAGTGGAGGGAGAATACCCCCACCAATTCAAAAATGTATCTTAGTTTCTTTGCACCTATTGCAGCCCCATAATGAATCTCCATATTGTGGGGTATTCCATCCCAAGATCTGTGTACAGTCGTTTATTTGCTGCTTCAGTATGAGTATTTGTCCATTTTTGAAAATTAAACACCAGTCAGCCAACTATGGTGTTCTATCTAATAAATCACTAAGACAAATATCTTTAAAAATCTCTACGACTCAAAACCGATTTAAAAATGTGCCCACTACGGCAGCCAACGCCCGTTTGAATCTATGAATTCGTCGCCTCCATTTTGTTGTCCCACCGCTAAGTTGGTTGGTGGTGAGTTGTCCTTGGGTAAAGTTGTCACAGTTAGTTGGTTGGTGTTGAGTTAGAGATATGAGTCGGCGGTATTGAGTCGGAGGGGATCAAATATATCATCCTGAAAAAAAAAAAAAAGGATAGAAACGAACAGCGTATTTGTAATTCCTGTAGATGTAAGTTTGGTGCAAATATTACCGAAGTAGCGCGCGTACATTATAAGTTGAAATATACCCAACTGCATGATTATTTTAAACGGGACTTCCATTTGCCACAATAAGTATTTATTGTTTCCCTTTTAAATAGATAAATAGATTTCCATTTCTAAATTTTTTTCCCATTATCTCGGCTTCAATTACTGGCCCAACGCATTAATATGGCTTCTATGTGCGTTTTATTTTACGCATCTTTACATAGTAATTGTTCTGAAGAGTTTTTCACTTAGGTACCGCAAGTTCATAAATCTAAGGGCAGTACTAGATTGGTAGTAAGGGCTCATAAAAATCGCTACTGAAATTGACAGATATAACCACAGGTTCTATTGAAATACTTTGTCCACTCGCACTTCTCGTCTGCGGAATCCTCTTTGAACTTCTTGCTGCCCGGTCACCTACGATGATCAAAAAATTAAATCCCAAATCATTCGCATCTTCTATCGATCTGAATCATGCTCTTTTATTTTTCCACTCGCCTTGCTATGTTTTTTTTATCTCACTCTCAATAACGACTGTCGTTTTACTTGCTTGATATCTTTTGAGGTGGGGCGGTTGGATTAAAATCCCTGACGAGTGGACGGATCGATTGCTGGAGGATCCGTCTATGAAAGTCAATCAACTAAATGTCAAATGTTATATTTATATTACCCCTATATATATATATATATATATATATATATATATATATATATATATATATGCGTAATGGTTATATATATATATATATATATATATATATATATATATATATATATATGCGTGTGTGTCTGTGTGTATCTGTATGTATATATACACGGTGGGCCAAAACATTTTACAAAATTTTGGGGATGATTTCTCACACTAAACGAGGACAAAATTCCATATAAACATATTTGTGAAAATTTTAAAGAAAGTTTACGGTAGATGACGCTGTGTTCCCATGCGGACTAGTTTACATTTGTCATTCGTGTACATTTCTGGCTAGTTTGTCTTCAACGTTTAACGTGTGTAGTAGTGAGTTTACTGAGAAGTGTTCAGTTTAACAATGGCAGGACATTTATTTCGTGTGCAGGCATATGTTTATAAACGCGAGGCTGCATGATTGTATCAGATTGCGCTTTCAGACCGAAGACAGCCGTGTCATCGATCCTTTGATGCTGTTTATCATTGCGTTGTAATGCGTTGAGACAGTTTTCAGAAAATAAAACATTCCTATAACAATAGATACGTACATAAAACAATCCATTAATTGTCCTGGATAATGGCTAAAAGCATAGCTGAAAGTGCACGCACATACTAAACATTTGGAAAATTTTTTTATATAATTCTATATAATTTACGTTCAGAAAAGAAGAAAATTCTAAAAACACAAGAAAATTTAAACAAAAAAACAAACAAACTTGTGAGTCGTTTTGAATTAAATTTTCATAAAAGAGAGATTGCTGGCAAAATACACATTTATAAACATACATACATACATACAAACACACACACACACACATATATATATATATATATATATATATACACATATATATATATACACACACATACACACACGCACACACATATATATATATATATATACACACATATATATATACATATATATACACACATACACACACACACACACACATATATATATATATTGCTTATCTTTTTATGTTCATCATTCTAATTTGATCTTAATCTGACTATAAGTAAATAATAAATCATATTAGTATATTTATGTCGATACATATGCAGACACATTTATGTGTCTCTATTTTTTTATTTATATAATTTCATTCATTCGGCCTCAATTTCCCTTTCTGCTATTTCTTCCCCGTACATCTTCAATAATTTCTTCCCACCTCAGGAGTTTCCTTCCTCTTCATCATCATTCCATTCACCCATGATCTGTCCCGACAGGCAGACAATGACTGAATCCGTTTTATTTACCACTAGTTACCTAGCCGCCACCAATTTCTCCTATATATTTTTTTATTAACATATATTTTTATTCCATTCAACTTGTAGCCTTCCATACATTGTTGTTTTCAGACTTAATATTCTAACATCTATTACGCAGGGGCAGTGGTATTTTTTCCACGGAGTGACCACTGAGAATTGGACATTCATTAATTGTCTTCTACGGATTCACATATATAGTAACATCCAATGCGGCCTCGAAATGGAAAATCCAGTTTCTGTAAGTGGAAAATAAAGAAAATATTTATTTTACTGCTACACAAAATTATCTCGAATAAATTACTGATGTTCCATCAGTTAATACATTCAAGTATATATATATATATATATATATATATATATATATATATATATATATATATACTTGAATATATAACACAAAAAACATACACACCAATTAAATTGAAAAAATAAAATCATCCTTGATAATGGCTAAAAGAATAGCCGAAAGCGTAATTGCAGGACATTTGGACAGTTTCAACACTCTGTGTTCACAAAAGAAAACACTTGTTCGAACACAAGAAAAAATAAATAAAATGCTTAACCGTAGTACCTTGTCTGTCGCTTTTAGTTTAACATCTATATATATATATATATATATATATATATATATATATATATATATATATATATATATATATATAAATGTGAACATAGAAGTCAACTCTTAGAGGCGACAGTCTGTTTCATGCTAGATGCAATCGTCACGCCACGACGATTGCCTCTAGCATGAAACAGACTGTCGCCTCTTAGTGTTGACTTGTGTTAATATTTATATTTATAGACGTTCTATCTCTGATATTGAGCACTTTATCCCATAAATATAGCACATCTTAAAACTATATTACTTCATATATATATATATATATATATATATATATATATATATATGTGTGTGTGTGTGTGTGTGTGTTCACTACAAGCAAGGCGATGACGCCATTAAGACACAAGTGTGGTTGTTGAGAGAGCAAAACTTTAGAAGGAATCAGAAATACACTCTTGAAAATGAAATAAGGGATAAAATACTACACCAACTAAAAAATAAAAAAAATCACGGGTGTCGTATGAACGACACACACACACACACACACACACACACACACACATATATATATATATATATATATATATATATATATATATATGTATACACTCACAATAGTAAGTGTATATGTCTACGTATCTCTGAATATCAAATTAAACTTACAAATACAGAAACACGCACGCATGCACACACAATCCCCTTTTTTGCTTCACATTAATTAACTACCTAAGAATATACACCGATCATTTGTTTTAAAATATATCTCCTGATAATACAACGCAAAATGGATGCACATCAAATACTTTAGATGGCAAGAGATTGTTAGATGGTCTTTCCACTGATCGAGCTCTAACATCTCAGAGGGTTACACAAAATATCTCGAAAATCCAACTAATTACATTCCATCATCACTGATCGGTCACTGAACAACCTACAGTCCCGATGAATGGATCTCCCTCTGGGTGGCCACGTGACTTGCGCGACTAATGGGCGTTAAACTCAACCCGTAATTCAGGTGGAACTCATACATACAATCAATCGATAAAGATGCGCCAAAAATAGTCGGTTTCCTGTACCGTTTCAGCAAATACCTGGCCCCTCATACAGTCGTATATCTTTACAAGCGCCAGATCAGACCTAAAAATATAGCACTGGAGTCATATTTGGGCAGGAGCAGCCCAGATCTCGCTTACCAGTCTTGATAGAGTTCGAAAGCGTCTCCGTGTTCTTGTTGGAGAAGAATTATTTTCCACACTGAAACCTCCCTATCTCCCTCTCTCTCTCTCTCTCTCTCTCTCTCTCTCTCTATCTTTCTATCTATCTATCTATCTCACACACACACGCACACACACACACACACACACACAGATGAAAAGTAGCAAGCCTCTCCATTTTATTAGGTTGGTGCAAAAATTATGACGAAATAATGTCGTTGTTGACGTATTTTTTAACGTCAAAAAACGACATTATTACGTCATTATTTTTGCACCAACCTAATATATCGCTACTTCCATGGAAAATGCTCAGACGAACGAAATTCTTAAGTTCCATCTATTGTAATCTTCACAGCTAGCACCCGCCATGCCAACCGGTTTGTTGGTAAGCATTCATATTTCATCCGTATTCAACTGGTGAAAAATATACACTTGTGCAAATTAATTGAAACCACCTATTTAGTTTCCTTTCTTTCATCATACGGTCAGTTTTCGACCCGCTGCAGTGACGGGGTGTAACTGATTTCTATTTTATTTCTATTTTATATCACCACCAGACACTATTGTCTCGATTGTCGATTAGTTGTTCTATACCTATTGTCTGAGATAGACGTTACTCCAAGGAAGCGTACGAAAATTGTAATGCTGGACAAACAGTCTGGTAAGCCTTACCAGTGAGCAAATCATTGTTCTATAGACTGGCCCGGGAACTCTCCTGATTTGAATTCAGGCGAGCATCTGTGGTCAATCTGCAAGGAACGACTTCATGGCATGGATGTATGAAGTACTAACATGTGTAATGGTAATGTTTCATTGAAAAATACGAAAAAAGTAAATAATGACGGAATTACTCGTTTTGTTTCAATTAATTTATACAAGGGTGTAATTCCACTCGAGCAGATTCTTTTTTTTTTTTTTTTTTTGACAACTGCTCTGTTGAACCAACTCCCAAGAGGATAATTCCCCGATCACCACAATCTTAACTGTCCAAGTCTTGGATTAACCGTTATCTTAACTATATATCCGCACGTAATGTACCTCTTATTCTGTAGGCCTCTACCTCGAGTGACTCCCGAGCATTGTACAGGGTAAACGTCACTGTTAGAAAATAGAGACAGCGATTTATTAAAGTCAAACATCTTGAAGTAAAAATAAATTTTCTGAAATACACCATTTTTTTTTTATATTTATAATCAATCCAGTCGGTAAATCAATAAATTTATTGCCATATCCATAACACAAACAAAATCACACAGGTACATATATACACGTATATGTGTTTATGCCAATGCTTATGTTTATGAATCGATTTTTTAATATCTTGCTGAGGAGAGGAACACTTTAAAGTCTGGACAATTCTTTGAAGCTGCAAGTCCCACGTCTTCACACATATCCACATATAAATTCACAGTAATTCTCACATAAATGTATCTATTAGTTTGGTGCAAAAATAATGACGTAATAATGTCGTTTTTTGACATATTTTTCAACGTCAAAAACGACATTATTACGTCATTATTTTGCACCAACCTAATACATAGCAATTTTGAAAAAAACAATGCTTGCCTTAGTGAAGAATTGATGATGAATTAAATATTCCGAAGAGGCACAAGCGTTGTTCCCTTGAGAGAACACATTTGAAAGTGACAAACAATGATTCTTAATTTTCTGGGTTTCGTGTCCTGTTGAGACGTGGGCGTTTGTCCAAGACTTTTGTAATTCTTTGCAGTATTTGGCTTTGTGCGATCTCTCCTAATCCATGTTCTTCCAAACATATGCCCGCCCTGGGTATGATGATAAACTACATCCACGACCTGGGTAAGACGATAAACTACGTCCAACAGCAAGGCCTCTGATCAGGAGGTTTTGAAGAGCGTGGAACCACTTCATAATTGATGATGTTCCCAAGTCCGCCCTGACCCGGGGTGGTAGAAAATGTTAGTGTCGCAGCTATGGACAAATAGTTAACCCCGAAACTGGGACAAAAACAATATGAAAGTGTAAAAAACAAGTTTTAATACCAGAAATACTTTGTAATAAATTATTTCCAGTATTAAATTTTTGAAGAAAAAAAAACTATTACCAGCTATACATTTTTGAGTAAAAAAATATTACCAGCAAAAGATTTTTGACAAAACAAAATATTACCAGCAATGAAATATTTGTCGGCATTAAATAACCCATTGAGCTTGATATGCCGTAAAACAAAACAAAATAAACCAAACCAAACATATGCATAAGTTTGTTAGATTATTCTCTGCTTTTCTATGTCCTTTTCATTTTCAAAATGTCTTGCGAGTGTTGAATTTTCCTTATATGCTCTACAAACTTAAATTTTCTCAGTAAAAGTGTCTAAAACTTTATCGTTGCTAACATGTTTGGTCGATATGCATATCGTGTTGGGATATATATTTCTCTCAGGATCGCATCACTGTAAAGGCTTAATAAGTCCAGTGGAAAGACACATATATGTCATATGTCCCTTTCTATTTTTGTGTATTTACTGAATGCATTTTTATACCTTTATTCAGGAGGTTTGCTACTTGTATGAATTCTGGATAGTTCTTACATCCTTCGTCAAATAAATTAACCCTACCGATGTAATATTTTTAATCTCAAGTATAAAAATATCATAAAGGATAACATTATAAAAGTTCATAGATGAGGCATTTCACAAGAATCCTTGTCTTGCTTCAGTGAAGAAATCCATCTGGTGATTTAAGGAGACTTGATGTCACTTTTTCTCCTGCATTGACCGACATCCATTCACGGATCTTCCGGTTTCTGCTCCGATTCATTTTGTTACCATGTACTTATTTTGATGTGAGGATGCTATCATGATCTTCATTTTCGTGAAATAAAAGCCAAGTAGTCTGTTATTACGTTGAGCATCATCACATTTATTGGTTCAGGCGAGGCGCACTTACGTTTTCTTAGTATTGTCTGAGGTCTTATTACAGCAGTGGGAAAGTGACTGAAGTAAAGATGCCAGTCCCAAACCAATAACATCGCTAATTTTTCTTTGGATTTTATTTAGAGATTATTGATAAAATCCAAAGAAGAATATGCAATGTTATTGGTCATGATCTAGCATCTCGGCGTCACTCATTTTTCTAACTCTTTCCTGTGACTTTTATATAAATATTTTCATGGTAATTGTTATGATTAAATTTCCTCTATGGTACTTAGAATTTATGGATAGTAAACACAGTAAAAAAATTGGCTACAAGATCTAATGATTTTATATTTAAAATCGGCAGTTTTTATGCTAACATTTTCTTCTAATATCGCCCTTCTCGCTTGTGGAACTGTCTTTTGTTTTAATTCCCAATCAATTTGATCTTCAAACATTTAGATGCAACGACAGTCGGTATCTTGTACTCTCTTAAGTTTGTTCTTTTATTGTCTTCTCTCCTTAGTAATATACTTTCTCATATTCACTAACACTCAGTAAAATCTTGCGTCTTAGTAGCTTTATTGCCTTGATTGGAGTGAAGAGATTTAAAAAAAATGTTATTATGTGAATTTTTCGAACTAATATCCTCATCGTTATTGTTTCAGTTACTCTGATTCGACTAATGTTTTTTTTTCTGTCCATTTCTGTGCGTGTGTTTTTGGGTATCGGATTATATATATATATATATATATATATATATATATATATATATATATATATATATATATATAATCCGATACCCCAAAACACACAAAACATAATATACCTTCTTGTTGTCATAGGAGTCCCTGTAGATTGCAATGTATCTTTGAAGATCTTCATAAACTATTAATGTACAAGGATAATGAACTCGAAATCTCAAACATGCTCCACGTGAGAATATAAACGATTCCAGTTGTAGATGGAGCTCTTAGATTCATTGCAAAAGGTTCCAATAGACTCATTGAAGGGGTTCCTGGTAGCCCATACCGTAAAGAAATAAAAACCATTGTACTCACAAGTACAGTCTTGTTTTGTTTTTTAATGGTTAGTGGAAAAATGTCATGATGCCATTTCTGACCTTAGGTTTCTGGTTGGAACCCGGAAAGAAACGTGTACACTCCAGAAATCAAAGGAAATAAAACTATAATAATAATAATAATAATAACAATAATAATAATAATAATGAACATACATCAACAAAAACTACACAAATAATAGTAAAATGCTAATCAAAATCTTCTATTTAGAATTTCATGCTGTAATAAAATTGTTTGGAAAATATGAAAATGTTAAATGATTTGGTGCTTCATACCCAATAAACTGAAACAATCTGACGCCTCTGAGTGTTGTCTTCAATGTTCACTTTTATATTTACGTAAGCTCTATCTCCGATATTCAGCATTTTATCCTATAAATCTAGTACACCTTATATTTCTTCTTATATATATATATATATATATATATATAGGCAAATGAATATTTGTATGCATGTATATATGTGTTATACTCGTTCTGAACTTGCTATTGCCGCTCTGCGGGTTGAAGTTCCGATTGATTTGTTCGATTATTGGTTTTGATTCTTGTTCAAATTAGGGAGGTCGGAAATGATTTCTGACGAGGGGAAAGGTTAAACGTTCCCGGAACGGAGTGATGGGGAAATGGAATTTAAAAGTAGCCAAAGGCGGAAACTAACACTCTTTATCCAGCGAGAAAATGGAAAGGAAATGAGAGTCAACTGAAGAGACCAATATCATCATTGCGATTATTATTATTATTATTATTATTATTATTATTATTATTTATAATGATAATAAAAATCTCAGAATAAAAAGAGTGATCATTATCGCCATATTATCGACATTATCACCGATAATATTATTACCAACATCATTTTAATCACTATCATCACGACTAACATTAATAAATGACTATACCTTTATTATCGCTCATAAACTACATCAGAATTCATTATACAAATCAATATTTTCGCACTAAAGTTGACATTAATCAATAAATATCATTAGGAAAAAAATAATATATAATAGTAAATGTACCAGATGAGTTATCGGGACTGGAGGGATCGATCCCAACGTGCAGCATCTTTGGAAAATATCTGAAAACCATACCACGGGTTGACCAAAGACTTTTGAGTAAAATTGAGTAGAAGTTACACCTGGGGGCTTCGGTAGCCTTTCTAGCACAAACTCACAAGTCATCGTGGCCGAAGGTTTGAACGTGCTGGCCTTCTTTAAAATGTTTATCACGAGAGATAACCCGCTTTTTCCCAAAAAACTGTAACTAAGGCCTCCTCAGTATACTTACCGTATAAACGACAGGTGGGCTCTGTGGGTGTTGAACAAACACAAATACTCCTGAGCAAGCGTCTGCAATAGGGACTGGCTACCCGCCCTAGTAGACGGGTATCCTCGAATACGAGTGTCCAGCTATACAATACCAGCTTATAATATTTCTTCTTGTAAGAAATGTTTAAAATACATTCTGATAATGTTGAATTTTGATTGTTTAGTCCTTTTTTCTCACTTTCCTCTCTAGAATTTCT
Source organism: Acanthosepion lycidas (assembly GCA_963932145.1). Classification (NCBI taxonomy): domain Eukaryota; kingdom Metazoa; phylum Mollusca; class Cephalopoda; order Sepiida; family Sepiidae; genus Acanthosepion; species Acanthosepion lycidas. Next base: position 54,860,138 of record OZ010579.1, on the reverse strand, counting down.
TGTAGTTTTCTTTTCCGTGTCTGCCATGAACACTGTGTCAACTGCATATCTTATATTGTTAAGAGAGTGGCAGCCAATAAGGAATCCTGTTAGGACCTCTTATTCTTTCAGTATCGTCTCACTGTATCGAATAAGTCTGGTGAGATGATACATCCTTGTCTTAGACTTCTTTTTATTTTTGTCTATCTACTGCATACATCTATCCGCATCCATGTTATTTTACTCTATTTTCACATTTGTCTTCGTATTTCTTCTTCATAACACAACTCGAAGGTGGGTAATAGTTGTCTAAACTAATTTTAAGTGACCATAACAACTGATTATTGAGTTCGACCCTCAATGCATTCGATATTAAATAACACAACTGTTGTAGAATACCTAAGGATGATAATGGACACGTCCCCATTGACATAAAAACAGTAAAAACAATACTCTATGTTGGCATTCAGTTGAAGATTTGTCTCCAGCTGTGATGGGCAAACTCTATTCCTACAGGTAGAGACGATCTCCAGACGAGGCTATGTCAAAAGGCAGAATCTCATCTCAGGACGGGATGTACAGGGAATTTTTGGCCGAGCCTACGGGCTTGGATACCCCACATTAAATTCGGCATTGTGTCACATCAGAACGCAAGGGGCGGTTGGTAGATATCCTGAAGTTGGAGAATCATTGTGGAATTGACTTGAATCACTTCTAGCAGTTGCCTACTACTTCTACGCGCCGCTGTCGAATCTTATATGTATTGTTTTAGTCTTAAGTATTATCGTTCATTATTAACCTTCGCATGATTATTCTATTCAGTAACCTTCCCTAGGTTACAACAACAACCATGGTTGGTATTTCATAGAATTAAACAACCATACCATGTATATAATTTCTACCGATAGAATGTCTACCGATATTTTAATAAAACTACCAACATTTTTTACTTTGCAATCATTATTATTATTATTATTATTATTATTATTATTATTATTATTATTATTCCCTTTGAATTCTGTTGCATTTCCTTCTGGATCCTAACCAGAAACCCAAGGACAGAAATGGTTTCATGACACTTTCCTTTGATTATTTTTGCACAGAAAATCCAGGACAACTATCTGTTCCTCTCCTTGCTACACATTTAATAAAATATTTCTCTTTATTTCCCCATTTTTTTCAACTATTATGCAAATCTGAGGCGATCTATAAATATCTTTCTTCATAGCCCGCCTCAGATTTGGATAATAGTTGTCTTATATAGTCTGGGTGGCCATTACTACTGAGTATTGAATTCGACCCTCAATGAATTCGATATTGAATAGAACAATGATTGAAAATTATTTTCCAAGAATCATTTACCAAGAATTTGATGGAATATATTACACTTAGCAGTTTTTTTTCCTGAATATGTCAATGGTGATTATCAGCAGACATTTTTGTGTCTCAGATAATGCTTGTTTTGATGGGATGCAGACAAGTATTCTTTTCAATCATTCCTAGTTCTCCTATAATTAGTAGATTTGGGACTGGGTTCAGACAAAATTCTCCTAATTTCTATTCTCATATGCTTATATTTTTAATAGTTTGCTGATGATGTAGCCAAATTTAATGATTCGATGATTGGAATATAGAGAGCGGTCGGTATGTATAGTGATATCCTAGAGGGCTGCAATATTGACAACTTCTAGCGTTTGTGGGTGTTTATTTTCATACCAGTCTTCGGCATGCGGAAGTTTATCAGGTTGCCAGATATTCCAATGCATCAAATTCCTTCCACTATCATGTTTATTATTATTATGACTTGCAGTATCCGTTCAAATTTCATAATGTTCTCATTTTAATTTTCTGAGGGAATTGAATACGTATTCTAAGAATTAGAAATACGTAACATAATATGCATCATAATATTTAATGATGGAATACGTATAATATCTAATGATAGAATAAGTATCATATATTTAATGACTGAATACATATTATAATATGAATAATGGTATACGTTTCATAATATGTATTATATTTTACGTATCGAAATATTTAATGATTGAATACGTATCGTAATATGTATCATAATATTTACTGAATAAATGCGTATCATACTCGTTAATGATTGAATAAGCATCATAATATGAATGATGGAATACGTACCATAATATATAATATTTAATGATAGATTCCTTATCATAATATTTAAAGATTGAATACGTATCATAATATAAATGATTAAATACGTATCATAATGTGTATCATAATATTTAATGATTGAATACGTATCATAATATTTAATGATTGAATACGTATCATAATATTTAATGATTGAATATGTATAATAATATGTATCATAATATTTAATGATTGAATATGTATCATAATACGTATCATAATATTTAATGATTGAATATGTATCAATATTTAATGAGTGAATATGTATCATAATATGTAGCATAATATTTAATGATTGAATACGTATCATAATATGAATGATTGAATATGTATCATAATATGAATGATTGAATATGTATCATAATATGAATGATTGAATTTGTATCATAATATGAATGATTGAATATGTATCATAATATGAATGATTGAATATGTATCATAATATGAATGATTGAATTTGTATCATAATATGAATGATTGAATATGTATCATAATATGAATGATTGAATATGTATCATAATATGTATCATAATATTTAATGATTGAATACGTATCATAATATTTAATGATTGAATACGTATCATAATATTTAATGATTGAATATGTATCATAATATGTATCATAATATTTAATGATTGAATACGTATCATAATATTTAATGATTGAATATGTATCATAATATGTATCATAATATTTAATGATTGAATACGTATCATAATATGAATGATTGAATACGTATCATAATATGTATCATAATATTTTATGATTGAATGTGTGTCATAATATGTATCTGTTGTGGATTCCGCGTGAAAAATGACAAACGCGAGTATTTAAGCTATGAATTTAAATGTATTTACACAAAATACAAAAGGTAATGCTGTTAGTAAAATCCAGGAACGCCGGTTAGTATTAATCAAAGATCGCTATATACAGTCTCGAAGTAAACTTCCTTAGAGTCGGGCGTCCTTGTAACTGTCTACTACCGTCAACTCAATCACCGTGTCTATGTACTTTCTCTGTTTCTCCATCCTGTTCCTCTACTTGTTCCTCTCACTTTCATCTCTGACTTACTGTGGCTATTTTATGGTAGCAGGACGAGTCCATTTATATCAGAAAATGGTGGACATCATAATACCCCCCCTCCTTAGATCCCTTTTTTTGGGTGAGTTAATATTTTTGTCTCTTGTGGTTGATGATTAGTGGTTCGACGAATTTTCTATTCCTGCTTGACCTTCTCATTACTGTATTATTTTCTTCCGGTCTTTGTATCTCGGATGCCTCAAAGATTGTATCCATAGCATCGTCATTATCTGTGGTTGACGAGCTTGGTTCCTCAATTCTACTTTTCTGTAGCTGGTCGAGATGTCTTCTCTGTGTGAACTTTTCGTCTTTTATGGTATACATTATATTCCCGATTCTATTGATTACTGTCCCCGGCTCCCAGTACGACATATTATTTCTAAATTTTTTGAAATAAACCCGTTCTCCAGGTTTGAATGATCTCTTTGGCACCATCGGTGTATATTGATTTTTGCTCTTGCTTGGCATTAATTTGTCGAATACCGATTTTATTTTCCGCGCAAATATCAACTCTGCTGGAGAAAGACCCGATGATGTGTTTGCTTTTGGGTGTTATCCTATATACTTGTAGAAATTGCTGTAGAGCTTTTGTCGTCGGTACGTCCTCAGCTTTTTTTAGTGCTCTTTTCATTGTGTCGACAAATCTCGCGGCTTGTCCATTTGACCTCAGGTGGTATGGCGCTATCTTAATATGTTTTATTTGGTACATCTCGCAAAATTCTTTAAAATCGCTGGATGTAAACTGTGTGCCATTATCGCTTACTACGCAATCTGCGACACCAAATCTAGCAAATAGTTCAATTAAACAATTTATGGTGTTTTCCGTTGTTGGGTGCTTGAATCTTGCAACCTCTTGACATTTGCTAAAATTATCTATTGTTATTAGGTAATAACCTTCAATGGGTCCTGCGTGGTCCACGTGTATTCTGGACCACGGTCTGTCGACTTTAGGCCATGGCTTTTGTATAGAGGGTGGTGCCTTCGCCGCAGCAGCACAGCCTTTGCAACTTTCCACCATTTGCGTGATATCATCGTCCATGTTCGGCCAGTATACAAAACTTCTCATGAATGATTTCATCCGGTTTTTTCGGGGATGTCCCAAGTGAAAATCTTTTAAGATCCTTCTTCGTAGTGACTTTGGTATTACAACTCTCTCGTTATACAACAATATGTTGTCACAGATTGAGAAACTGTCTGCTAAATTCTTTACTTTCTCTTCCATTTTTTTCTTGTATCCTGGATAAACTAGTCTCTTTCTGCTTCTCGTCTTATTTCTAGCAGCGTTACAGGTAGTTCCTTTATTGTATTGCATAGTACCTTAGTGATTTCATCTTCCGCTTGTAATGCGGCAATTACCGACTTCTAACGGTTCGCTTTTTGCAGGTATTAATCGCGATAGTCCGTCAGCATGTCCGATTTTCTTTGATGGTAAGAATTGCAGTTTAAAATTATAGTCAGTAACACAGTTCTCTATCTTAAAAGTCTGTTCGCTGTATAGACTGGTAGGCCTTTTTTCGAACCAAATATCGTAAGGAGTGGTTTGTGGTCCGTTTGAAGTGTGAACTCTCTCCCATATATATATCTGTGAAAACGAGTTACTGCAAAAATTATGCCTAATGCCTCCTTTTCAATCTGTGAATAGTTTCTTCCCGCCGCTAATAATGATCTAGATGCGTGTGCAACGGGTTTGTTTGTACCGTTCGGCATCTTGTGTAAAATACACGCAACTACCCAATGTGAGCTCGCGTCACTTGCAATAATTATTTCGAGTTCGGGATCAAAATATGTCAGTGTTAGCTCTGAAGTTAATTTCTGTATTATTTCCTTGAACGCTTTTTTACAGCCCTCTGTCCAATTCCAATTATGCTCCTTTTTTAGTAACTCATTTAATGGAGGCCTCAGTTTATGCATATTATCAATAAATTCGCCATAGTAGTTAGCTAGGCCCAGGAAACTTTGCAGTTCTGTAATATTTTTTTGGTTCCGGCATATTTTTAATTGCCGATGCCCTCTCTGGGTCCGGTTTCCTGCCATTTTCATTTATTATCTGACCTAAATATTTAATTTCTTTTAGGAAAAAGAAAAAAAAAAAAAATCACACTTTTTTCGTTTTACTTTGAAGCCGAAATCCTGAAGTCTTCTAAAAACTTATTTTAGATGTGATGTGTGCTCTTCAACATTGTCGCTCTTAATTAGGATATCATCCAGATAAGCGGTCGCGAAATTCTGGCCCGTGAGCATTGTGTCCATAGTTTGCTGAAAAATTGCAGGTGCAACTTTTATTCTGAATGGTAGTCTGTTGAACTTATACAACCCTTTGTGCATATTAATGCAAAGGATTTTCGAACTCTCTTCTTGTACTGGGATTTGTAGATAAGCCTCAGTAAGATCTTTTTTTGAAAATATCTTACCGCCGTTGAGCTTTGTAAATACCTCTTCTGGGTACGGTAGTGGGTAATGGTCGTCCTTTATTGCCTTGTTGAGTCCCGTCGAAAAATCTGCGCATACGCGAATTTCTCCTGACTTCTTTTTTACATGAACCACCGGCGCAGCTCACACACTAAACTCTGTTTTAGATAAAATCCCAGTTTGTTCAAGTCTCTCCAATTATTTGTCTATTTTTTCTATAGTAGCAAACGGTACATTTCGCTTCTTTCTGAAAATTGGTTGGACGTTTTCTTTTAATTCTATTTTGGCCTTAAATTTGTTGCATCGTCCCAACCCACTTGAAAATGCCTCAGGAAATTACTTGTATAATTCTTCCTTCAATTTTATGGTATCTGATGGTTCAACCTCTAACTTTTTGCAAAACAAGTTGATAGGTAGGTCCCAAACGTTGAATTTTTGCATCCAGTCGATACCTACTAAATTTTCAGTATCTTTCATGACATATATCTTAAGTTTTTTTGTTTTGCCGTGAAATTTTAACATTCACTATTATTTCTCCCTCAAATTTTATTCGTTTGCCTGTAACCGACTTGGCAATTTTTTGAGTGTGTAACATGGTAGGTCTGTTGGGTTTTTTCCATGTCTGTAAGTTGATTATCGTGAGGTCGGAACCCGAATCCAGTTGTAATTTAATCTTTTTGTTTAAAATTTCCAGTTCTACATATTTCCTTACATTGGTGTTGTCATCAACATTCATTCTTGTAGCTATTATTCTATTAGTATCTTTTCTATTTCTACATTGGGATGCCTTGTGGCCTTTTTTTCCACATTCATGACAGTTTTTATATCTGAAGCGGCAATCCTTGTTCCAATGTAATCCTCCACATCGATAACATGCTGATGGAGGGGGCTTATATTTGTTTCGATATCCGTCATAATTTGTCCTGTATGTTGTATTTTTTCTCTTATCATAATATTTTATTTTTCTTTCCGGGGAGGGTGAGAATCATTTTTCATTGTCGTAAAATTTTATTTTTCTTTCCGGGGAGGGTGAAGAACGTAGACTTTTATTTAACTTACGTATATGAGAAACAGCTGATTGCTCAATGTCCTTTGCGTCTTTCTTTATGTTTAAACATCTCTGGCAATCTTCCGATAATTGCTGTAATGTTAGACCCGGTTCATTTTGTAATTTTGCAAGCATTCTTCTACGCATTTCGCTATCTTTTGTAGAAACTAGCCCTTGAACAAAGATGAGACATTTAAAATTGTCCGGTGTTAATTCCGCTAGTTTGAAGTCGTCATAATGTTTATTTACGATTGCGGCAAACGTGGAATAATCCTCATTATCGCCCTTTACCAGGTTAAGGCATTTCCACCTCCTATGGAAGAGTGATGTTTTGGGGCTGAAGAGTTCTTTAAGACATGTCACTGCTTCGGCAAATTTTAATTCGTTCGTCTTTTTTGGCAAGATATAATCCACGAACTTTGTATATTCTTCAGTTCCTAATTTTCTAAGCTATTGACGGAGCTTTTTTTTGCTTCTGTCCAATTTTGACAGTATGTTAAATATGTCTTCATGTCTTCTGAAGTAGTCTCCAAAATTTTTGTCCTCATCTAGAGAATATTTGAAAATCTCTATCGTATTCCACACTGCATCTTGCGAAAATGTTGCTTCTTTTTCAATATCTAATTGCTTGCTGCCCGCTACTTTCAATATTAGTTCCTGGAGCTCTGTTTGTCTATCTTGATTTTCCTTTTGCGTTTGTAATATTTGGTTTTGCCATTTTTCTTGTAGCTGTAACTGTTGATCATTTTGATATTTTTGCATTTGTAATTGTTGCTCATTTTGGCGTCTTATCAGTTCTATCAACATATTTTTAAAATCTTCCATGATAACTCAATTTTATGTATTTTTACTCCTCGAAATTGTTTGTCGCTAATTTGTTGTTGAACGACGAGGGAAGGATTTTTCTTCTGTTGATTAGTTTTCCGCGTGTGTTCGCCAAGTTGTTTGTTGTTAGGCGTACGAAATGTTTTTCTTTCCGTGTGAGTTTCGAATCCTCGTTCGCCAAGTTGTTGTGGATTCCGCGTGAAAAATCGGTCTCCAATAAATGACAAACGCAAGTATTTAAGCTAAGAAATTAAATGTATTTACACAAAATACAAAAGGTAATGTTGTTAGTAAAATCCAGGAACGCCGGTTAGTATTAATCAAAGATCGCTATATACAGTCTCGAAATAAACTTCCTTAGAGTCGGGCGTCCTTGTAACTGACTTCTACCGTCAACTCAATCACAGTGTCTATGTACTCTCCACCCTATTCCTCTCTGACTGTGGCTATTTTATGGCAGCAGGACGAGTCCATTTATATCAGAAAACGGTGGACCCCATAATAGTATCATAATATTTTATGATTGAATGTGTATCATAATATGAATAATTAAAAATGTATCATAAAATTTAATGACTGCAGCGTGTATTAATTAAGTTTAACGACGTAAGTTATGATAAATTCAGGTCTTTAAAGATTTATGTTTGTACAAATGAATAGATTTTAAATTGGCATGTTTTTCCATTTCATTGTTTCAGATGCTGGACAAATGAGAGAGCTATCGTCTGCATATTCTTTTTCTTTCTATATTTTCCCCACTAAAAACGAATAATATGCTTCTCTGGATTTCCTCTTCATCAAAATGGAATATTTCATTGTTTATGAGAACACGAATTACGTGCTAAATAACTAACCACCTAAGGAACAGGCAGAATTATTTTTTTATTGAGACAACGTCACGCCAAAGGTGATGTTGGATTTTCAAATATACAATATCGAATATAACCATAATGGCATCCAGTCCGATAATCGCATACTAAGAGAATGTATTATAGACAAATCTGCGCAATATGATGAGGAATTTTAATGAAAGCAACGCATAACCTGTCATGAGGTTAAAATTACCTTCAAATCTGTTAAGCAAGTCTGCTCATACGATCACCAACTGAAAATGTATTATAGACAAATCTGCGCGATATGATGAGGAATTTTAATGAAAGCAACGCATAAACTCTCATGAGGTTACAAATAGCTTCAAATCGGTTAAGCAAGTCTGCTCATACGATCACCGACTGAATGCTTTCACGAATTTAGTTGTGACTACTAAGTCGATATAACTGCCTAATAATTCAAATTAAAAAAAAATATCCTTCCGACACTAGGCTATGATGTTCCACACTCATAAAGAGAGATTCAGACTGCGTCAGTCCCTAGGAGATATGCTCAGTTGGTTAAGGTCAGGCGACAGCCACGCAGATCTGTAGAACTAAACGGGAGAGTTTAGTCTAAGCTATCTTCATTGGAATAGATAATCGGCCTATTTGATAATCATTTTTTCCTGATTTGTCCTTTCTTTCAATAGTCGGAACGACAACGAAAATATTCGGGATCTCTTTTGTCGCTTGTGAAAGTTGAAGTTGAAGAAGGATTGAAGATTACTTGATTTGACAAAACACTGATGCGCGGATAAATGTTAGTTGAATCAGAATAACCGAAACAATAGCGATGAGGATATTAGTTTGAATAATTCACTTAATAATGACAATAATTTAAAAAAAATCGTTTTAATTCAAGCACGGCAGTGACGCTGATAAGACGCAAGGGGATTCTTAGTGTTAGAGAATATGAAAACATATACTATTAATGGGAGAATACAACAAAAAAACAAAAATTAAGAATGTAAAAAATACCCATTGACATTGCATCTAAATTTTTGAAAATCAAATTGATTGGGAAGCAAGATGTCGACAAAGATTTCCACAAGCGAGAAGTAGAAAAGACATTAGACATTTTGTTTCATATTTCTTCTTCATATCACGGATGGGTAATAGTTGTCTAAGCTAGTTTGAGTGGCCATTACAAATCAGTACTGAGTTCGACTCTTAATGCATTCGATATTATTCGTACAGAACCTAGGGTTATATCATGCCGTTTCAAAATGTAAAATGATGAGATATAGCCGCCAATCTTGCACTGCGTTTAATAAATTAATAAATTCTAAGTACCATAGAGGAACTTTCGTCAGAACAGTTACCATGAAAATATTTATCTAAAAGGCAAAGGATAGCTACGCTAAGGAGTTGGAAAAATGCTAGATGACCAATAACATTACATATTCCTCTTTGGATTTTATCAATAATCTCGAAATAAAATCCAAAGAAGAATCTGCGATGATATTTGTCTTGAACTGGCATTTCGACTTCAGTCACTTTCCAACTCCTGTAATAAGACCACAGGTAATATTAATTCACTGAACTAATAAATGTGACGATACTTATCGTAATAACAATGTTCTTGGTTTGTATGTCATGAAAATGAAGATCATGATAACATTCTCACCTCAAAATAAGTGCATGTTAAAAAAATCAATCAGAGTGAGGTACCGCGAGTTACGGGAATGGTGTCAGTCGATGCTGGAAAAAAATGTGACATCAATTCTCCTTAAATCACCAGATTGATTTATTCACTGAAGAAAGACATGGATCCTTGTGAAATGCCTCATCTATGAGCTCTTATAATTTTATCATTTATGATAATTTTATATTTGAGATTAAAAATTTTAGATAAGTAGGCTTAATTTATTTGGGAAAGGATATTAAAATAATCAAGAATTCGTACATGCAGCAAAACTCCTGAATACAGGTATAAAAATGAATTCAGTAAATAAACAAAAACAGGAAGGGACATAAAAAATGTGTCTTTTCAACGGACTTATTCAATCTTTACAGCGTGATCATTCTGAGAGAATTAGAAGTCATAACTCGATAGGCAAATGACACTGTGTTGATTGCAGACACGAAATGTAAACTAGAATCACACCTAGATAATATATAGTAAAGGAAAGCAAGAAGAAAAGATTAAGCACCATTTTTAAGAAATACGAATGCATGGTTTTCAGTAAAAAGAATGACCAAATATACTAAGATTTAGAAACACCAAAATCAAGCAAGAACAGAAATGTAAATAGCTAGAAAGTTCGTTAACAGAGTAGAGAAACTGAGACACCAAATTCGAAAATCGTATTGGTATAGCGAAAAATGCCTTCCAAAAGCTAAACAAAGTATTAAGAAACATGAAAATTTTGTTAGAAACAGAGAAAATAATACTTGATTTATATAGTTCCTTCTATATGGTAGTGAATGCTTAACAATATTCTCATAGATGAAGAAAACAATACAGTGGACAAAATAGGTGAGCAACGGCGAAGTTTTAGACACTTTTACTTAGAATCAGAAAGAGAAAATTGAAGCTTGTAGGGCTCATGAGGAAAGAGTGTTTGGAAAATTCAACACTTACAGGACACATTGAAAGTGAGGGGGGCAGAGGAAAGTGGAGTATAATATATCTAACGAAATTATATTTGGAAGAACATGGATTAGAAGAACACGCAAATAGCGAAAGAATGCTTAGAGTTACAACAGACAAGAACTCGAAGAGAACCAAGATTACTCACGTCTTGAAGGAACACGGCACAGGGAAAAAACAAGAATCATTGTTTGCCACATTAAAATGTGTTCCCTCAAGGGAACATCGCGTGTCCCTCTTCAAAATATTTAATTTGTCATCAATTCTTTACTAAGGCAAGAATTGTTCTTCCCAATTGCTTTTGAAGGGAGGAGTTTTTTATTTTTTTATTTAATTACATGCATAGATTTATGTGAGAATTTCTATGAATTGTGCGAAGATGTGGGGCTTGTAACTTCAAAGTATTAATCAGCCATCAAAGAGTTTCTCTCCTCAGCAAGATATATAAAAAAAATCGATTCATAAGCATAAGCACAGGCATAAATACATATATATATATATATATATATATATATATATATATATATATATATATATATATATATATGTATATATATATATATATATGTATATGTATATGTGTGCGTGTGTGATGTTGAGCGTGTCTATAGATGAATTTATCGATTTACCGATTAGATTGATTATCAACATAACAAAAAAAAAATGGTGTATTTGAGAAAATTTATTTTTTCTTTGTGATGTCTGACTTTAATAAAACGTTTTCACTATTTCTTCTTTTACAGTGACGTAAACCTTGTACAAGTTTCGGGAGTAACTCGATGTAGAGGGTTACAGAGTAAGAGGCACATTTTATGCGGACATATAGTTAAGATAAGAGTTAACTCAAGACTTGCACAGGTTAAGATTGTAAGGATCGATAACATCCTCTTGGGAGACGGTTTCACAGAGCAGAATTCACGGAAAGAAGCTGCTCGAGTGGAACTTACATTTCACTAGTCGAATACGGATGAAATATGGATTGCTACCAACAACGCGAGTAGGATGTCGGGTGCTAGCCGGGAAGGTTAGAATAGATGGAAATTCGGAATTTTGTTCGTCAGAGCATTTTCAATGGAAGTAGCGACAGAGCCGGGTTGCTAATTTCCGTCTTTGAGAGAGAGGTTTGTGGAGTGTGAAAAATAATTTTTCTCCAACAAGGACTTGCAGACGCTTTCGAACTCTATCAAGACTGGAAAGCGAGATCTGGGCTGCTCCCATACATATATGTCGGCAGTGCTACATTTTTAGGTTTGATCTGGCTCATGTAAAGATGGAGGACTGCATAAGGGGTTAGGTATTTACTGGAACTGTACAGGAAACGAGCCATTTTTTCTGTATCTTTATCGATGGATTATATGTACGTATTTGACGCCCATTAATCGCTCAAGACAGGGGACCTAACCTGAGGGAATATCCGTTCTTCGAGACGGATGATTGTTCAAAGTCCGATCGGCGATCATAGAATGTAACTAGTTTGATTTTCGATGCATTGTGTGTAATAAGCCAGTCCCCGAACCACTGAGATGTTAGATCTAGATCTCAGGAAAGACTACATCCCAATCTCTGGTCATCTCAAGCTTTGGTGGTACCCATATATAGCTCTATCACCAGCAGATATCTTCACAAATGATCCGAGTAAACTCTTAAGTAGTTTATTTATGTGAAGAAAAAATGATGTGCATGCATACGTGCGTGTGTGTGTCTTAGTTTTATTTCACATACGTAGATATATAGACATCTTTTTTACCGTAAAGTTCACCCTGTACAAGGCCCGGGGGTCACTCGAGGTAGAGGTTTACGATAAGAGGTAGTTTATATGGATAAGAGTTGAAGATAACCGTTGAATCTAGAATTAAACAGGTTGTAATGATCGGGTGGAATATCCTCTTGTGAATCGGTTCCATCCTGCAGTGTTTCGGGTGAAGAATCTATCTGAGTGGAACTTACGTCTCGTCGATAGAATGCAGAAGGAATATGGGTGGTTTGCTACTATGCATATGGTATGGCGGGTACTAGCCGTGAAAGTTTGACCTGGTAGACCAGATGTGGTTCGTCTGAGCACAATAGTAGAGACAGAGAAAGAAGTGAAAGACTCGCCACATTCTGCCACTGAGAGTGATGTTGGAGTGTGGAAAATAATTATTCTCCAACACGGACTCGGAGACGCTTTTGAACTCTATCAAGACTGGAAAACGAGGCCTGGACAGCTCCCACACAAATATGACAACAGTACTCCATTGTAGGCTTCATCTGGCACCTACAAAGGTAGAAGATAGCATGAGAAGTAAGGTTCTTACTTGAGCCATAGAGGGAATCCGTTATTTTACTAGCATCTTTGGCAATGGTTTGTATATAGAAATTCCAATTGATGTAGGGTGTGTATACGTTTTATGGAAACATTCTCAGTTAATTGATCAAGCCTTTCAATAAAAAATGATTTAAGTAGCTCGGTTGAGAACTTGGCAGCATTTCCCCCCTCTCTCTCTCTCTCTCGCTCTCTCTCTCATTCTATCTCTCTATATATATATACATATATGCATGAATATATATATATATATATATATATATATATATATATATGTATATATTCATGCATATATGTATGTATGTATATACATATCAATAAATCAACTAAAGTCAACACTCAGGCGACAGGCCGTTTTATGCTAGACGCAATCGTCAGGCCACCGATTGATGTCTAGCATGAAAACAGGATGTCGCCTCTGAGTATTGACTTCAATGCCCACTTTTATATTTACATACGCTCTATCTCTGATATTAAACACTTTATCCCATAAATATACCACACTTTAAACTATATATATATATATATATATATATATATATATATATATATATATATATATATATATAACGTATTGTGTCAGTAGTTTATTTTAATCATTTTTCTTTGTTTAAAATATCATCTAGCGGCATGGGTCCTCCTCGATGGGACATCCGTTCGACGGGATTGGCAGTAGTTTGGGGTCTGATCAGCAGTGATTGAATGTAAATAGTTTGGCTTTAGAAGCATTGACTGTAACCAGCCAGTTTTTCCACACTGCAAAGTTACTGCTAGATCGAAAGAGAGATCGGCTGCGAAACTCTTATCGTCATGACTGTTTGCGCTGCGATCGTATATCATTTTATCATCGGCATAGACGTTTACAAATGATTGGTGATATTCTTAGGTAGATCATTTATGTAAATCAAAAAGAAAGTTGGTCCGAGAAGTGACCCCTGGGGAATGCTTGTGTCGGGGGACTCAGAACACTAGCCGTTAATAACTATCTGTTATGAACGTTTTTATAATAGAGAAAAAAATTCAAGCGATTCCATAGCTGGAGGATATTTGTATCAGACTTTCCAGATATGTAATGTCATTGTCCTTGCGTTATGTGTGTTGTAATAGGGCCTCATTAATTCTGTGCACAATGATAGGACATCAGCAGTTGTTCGGGATGATCGATACCTATATTTCTCGTCGCACAAGAGGTTGTTTCTGATAAGGGGCGCGATGACCTTTTGTTGATAAGCCCTGAAAAGGTTACTGGTGATAGGAGAAGTCTAATGGTCTAGTGGCGTGGGGTCATTTTCCTGCTTTCTTGAAGAAGGGGTGTATATTTTCCACCTTCCACATGCTTGAGAAAGATTTCTCCTTCAAACAGAAGTTAAATAAGTTTGTTGAGCAGCGGTTAAATAACTTTATATTCTTACATTTTGATCTATCTTTCTATCTCTCTCTCTCTCTCTCTCTCTCTCTCTCCCTCTCTCTCTCTAAATATATATATATATATATATATATATATATATATATATATATATATATATATGAGGGTGTATCTGCCTGTGGATATGTGTATGTGTGTCTCTGGTTGTGTTGTGTCTATGTGTGCGTGTGTCGGTCAAACTACACCCCATTTTTTATAGGATTAAAGGTTTATCAATTATTTCCTTTTTAGGAGTGTGTTTGCTGATTACTTCTAAAGTTGTCTTCATTAACTTTCATTCTCAATACCCTCCACTTTGTCTGAATGGCATCATCACCTTGCTTGGGGTGGATTGATAATATATATACAGGATGGAAATAAAGTCACTATACAGTTACTTATAATAAAAAAGGCAAAGCATATAAGCAGGTGGCTTGTAGTTCGAACTGTATCGGTAAATAATTTACTATTGTTTACCAGAGCAACTTATTGGTATTAACCAGGATCGTTTTAATAATACAAATATGGACTGTTAATCGATTGCTTTGTCTTAATTGTTATGGTAATACCACCCTGTGTATATATATATATATATATATATATATATATATATATATATATATATATATATATATATATATATATATATATATGCAAAAAAACGTTTTTTCCTCAACATTTTGATCATCTCTAGAATGATCAAAATAAATGTAAGGGTTTATTTTGCAACGCTTATTTATAAGGAGGAGTAAAAATATTGTTAGTTTATCAAAATGTTTAAGGAAATATTCTCAGCCTTCAAGTCATCATATATATGTATTCAAGCCTTCCAATAAAAAATGATTATTTAGCTCGGTTGAGAAATTGGCAGTATTCCTTCTCTCTCTCTCTCTCTAACTATATATATATATATATATATATATATATATATATATATATATGTGTGTGTGTGTGTGTTTTTGTGTGAGCATTTGCAGCTATTATTATATGTATATATGTAATTTATTCTTATCAATATATAAATATATATAAAATATATTTTTTCGCTATAACTAAATTCAAGCAAGTTTCAAGGCATCTGTTTTACAAAGAACTTATATATATATATATACAAGGTTTATATATATATATAAGGTTGGTGCAAAATAATGACGTTATAATGTCTTTTTTGACGTTAAAAATACGTCAAAAAACGACATTATTACGTCATTATTTTTGCACCAACCTATTATATATATATATATATATATATATATATGTATGTATGTATAAACATATATATATATATATATATATATATATATATATATATATATATATATATATATATATATATATGGGGAAAATATGACGAACTGAAAAATTTTTTGTCTCGCGTTTAATCCGTTAGGATTTCAACAAGCTGGGCTTTCTGGACGTTGCCATGTCTACACATGCGCACGAAACGCGAGAATCAGCTAGTTTCAAAATTTTTGAAAGAAACATTTTTTCTTAATCTAGCCAACTTTATCTTTATTCTTTGTCTTTTTCTCTCCATCACTTTTGTCATTGACAATCCCACACTGTGACAATATAAAATCTACCAAGAATGGTGACATATTGTAAGAACCTGGACGGTAATTTATCATGACTGAACCATCGATGAAGAGATTTTTTCAGACATTTTCGTCTCCGTGGATTATTTTCTCTTTTAATCAAAGTAGCATTCTCTACGTGGTCCGTTTTCTTACGGTGAACAACTAATGTGTTTTGTGTGTTGTTATTTAATTTGTGTTAATATAGACTCTTGTTTAAACTGCTTGAGGTTTCTCCAATGCATTCATTCTGGCAATTTCTGCATATGATAGAGTAAATTCTTCCTTCAAGTTTTGGCAGGTTGTTTTGCTTTTATTTATTGAGTAACTCTTTGATTGTTTTCGATGTAGTTGTGACAAATTTTGTGCGGAGTTTAAATAAATCCTTTTCGGTTGTAGTTGTGACAGACTAAACAAAACTGAACACACAATAGAATTCACATACAAAATAGAAAAAAATTATCTTTCTTTGAATAATATAGACATGATGTGTCTGCTTATTTTTTATAATAATCCTTTCTAGTTGTCTAATCAGATTCTTAAAGTTTCGATGAAATACATCAAGAAAGACGCTTGTTAAAACAAGACAAGTACTTCCCATCTTTTATGAGATCATCTTCAGGTGTACATTACAAAAACCAACAGTGTAACTACGTTAAAATCAGCCTTCATTTGAGATGGTGATTTTTAAAAACACCCTCGAAAGCGATCTGTAATTATTTTAAAATTTTGAATTTATCCGTTGTAAGTATGGAATTTTTTTAAACAAAAACATTTCAATATAACAATGCTACCGAAAAACTTTCCCCCTGAAGATAATTATGGAAAAGTTCTAAAAACTAAACTATAACATCTTCATTGATGAATTCCATCTTATCATCAAGAAAAGATTAAGCAATTAAGGATCAGTATAAAAGAAAGTAGATATATTATGTTGATATTATTCAGTGAAATATGTTTGAATGAAGATATGTTACACACACACACACACCACACACACACACACACACACACACATATATATATATATATATAATTCTCAAAATGAGCGTGTGTATCTATATGTGTGCGTGTGTATGATCAGATATTGTTTATGCGTTTCCACAGTTTTGATCCGATTTTGATGAATTTTTTTCCTTTGATAGATAATTCTTCAGTGCCAGTTTCGAGTCTAGATTGACTGAAAAAATTACAAGCTTGAAGGTGAAAATTCGAAAAAACTCATATTTTTTATACTTTGCGCAAAAATCAAAACAAAATTTAATGTCTGTAAAAAGGAGCGTACAATTTAGAGAGTTGAAATCTAACAAAAAAGATTATTAGAATTTTATAAAAAAAATTATTATAAATAAAATTATCGTATATTATTATTATGATGGTCCATAGAATAGGTTCATTCCTTGCAAGATTGAGAACGAAAAATTGGTCCTTTTCAGGGCCAGCCACCCAGTTCAAATTGTTAACCTCCCCCCATTTGGGGATATGACTTAGTTGCATCCATTTGTTGTTACTAATATTGATTTTCGAGTGGGCTAATTTTAAACTTAAACTGCTCCAATTGAGCGGCAAAAATTCCCAGTAATGAAACACCCAGTCGAAGATGGGTTATACAGCTAGTACATATATATGGAGAAATTTTTTTAAAATTCAACTGGAGTCTTTAAGAATATTTATTTAGAGTACGTTTATCGATATCATAGTTCCATAATTTAAAAATTTTAAAATGAGATGGTGAGACGTGGGGCTATGCTGTGGCTAAGTCTTGCAGTCAAAATGTCACTCATTTTTTCATAATCCTACGTAATTTCTTATATACAAATTAACTGTATATTTTGGGAATACACATTATTCATGTTTTTTCTGCTTTTATTTTCTCCGTAATGTTTAATTTTCGATTTCTGTCTTAGTAAAGAAATATACCCTTTAGGACTGACTAATACCGCATTCCCCTTATATTAAGGAAAACGCTTTCATATGCATGAAGTGTGTTGGCAAAGAGATCACCTTATGATTATACACACACACACACACACACATATATATATATATATAATTATTTATTTAAAAATATGATTCCAACACGCTACATAAGAGGTCTCATGTTTCGAAAGAAGACCCGAAAACTTGAATATAATTATTTGAATTAAATTGAATTAAAGTGAGCTCTGTTCCATCTTCAAGCGAAATTTTTTTTGGAATAACTTATTTCTGAAATTTACGTGTTTTAATAGCATATTCATAATTGAAATCAAAATTTCCGTAGTAACAGCCAGGGCGAATTGTTTAAATAGGTAGGAGTGTTGGGTGTTAATAATTTGTATCAGTATGGAGTTACTTTCATAGAAGTCAAGTCAGGGTAAGGTGGTGGTGTCTAAATTTAAAACGGAAGATATTTTCGCCTAGTCTGGTTTACGTGTCTATGGGGATTTATTTTTTTTTTTTATTTTATTTCTTTATGAAAGGGATTTGTGTATATAAAAACTGCCGTAACATTTGTTTTTTGACGACTTCATAAAGTGTAATCTTTTTTTGTAGGGTATTTAAACTTTTTATTTGGGCTATGGATTATAAAAGTTATTTTATTGTATGTTTGTTTTTAAGCTAATTATTCAATGCATAAATCTGATGATGTCGGCAAAAAAACCCGTTAGCTCATGTCTATTGTTTAATAGATTTTTATTATTTAGAAACTTAATAATGTGCAGTTTCTCATGGAGGCACAAAGGGCATGGGTCATCCCAAGTTTTACAAGTTCTAGTCCTGTTTATAATTTTCCATTTTACTTTAGGTGTCCTATTTATTTCCTTCAGATGCCAAAAATATTTAGATAGAGAAGTCTGATTTCTTTTATTTATATTGTTGAAAGAGCACTTATGTTGCCTCCATCTGGCTTTAAATTCATTCTTCGTGGACCCAATGTATATCATATTAGTATTAGGACTCTCAGCGGATGAGAAAGTACATTGGTATACCACAGATTTGATGCAGCATTTATTTTCTAATGGGCAGTCTTCTGGGTTTCTACCATCACACAATTTTTCACTGTTATTGTCTGATTTAATTGTAGGGTTTTTATTAATCTAATATTATAAAAAAAAAACACAATAATAAAATCCTGAACAAACCCTCATGCCTGAAAAGTATTCAGACATGGGGGTTTTTTCAGGATTTTATTATTGTGTTTTTTTATTATACTTTCTAGATTTTCAGTGCAGTTGTAACTCAATTTTAGGGTGTTCCTATTAAATATATTACTAAGCCTACTATTGGTGGTGAAGTGTTTATCAATTAAAGCTAAGAATTTCTGTCCTAGTTTAATACTAAACATTTGGTTGACCGGAGGGGTATACCAAATGATTTTTCTTTTCCTGTGTTTTTTCTTCTGGCCAGTGTTATTGTTTCTATAGTTAATGTTTGCCTTTTTGCAACCACTATTTTTTAGGGCAGTGTTATAGAAGATAGTGTGTTGTTGGAATATTTCTTTGTTAGCGGAGTTAATGCTAATTCTATTTTCTATTGATGAGGGCATATGTTTAATTATGTATGGAGGGTGGTTTGACTTCGGGTGTATATATAAGGGGTTAGTATTTGGTTTTCTATAAGGTTGGTATGTGTTGCTTGCTAAATCTAGAGTTATGTCGAGGAAGTTTACCCTTTTCAATTTAGTACAGACTGTTATCTTTAAGTTTAGATTTTTAAATTCACTAAATATAATTTTTCTGATTTTCTCTATTTTAAAACTAGTAGAACTCCTCACCACCATTAGCCCGTCATCTCTATACAGTCTGATGTCCTTAATATCAATTTCGCAGTGTGCGGTTAAGTTGTACAGTACTAAAAGACCAACAAGGTCAGAAGACTCTGCAGAGTCTAATGATCCCATAGTGATGTCAAACAGGTCATTATTGTTTCTTATCCATTGGTCCCCATTATGAATGAGGACAGATTTGTTTGCGCTGAGGATTATATCTGTTTCTTCGTTTGTCAGGTTAGAATACACAGCAGCAAAGTCCAGGGCAGTAAATAGATCCTTCAAAATTGACGGGTAGTAATCCACGATATCGAACTGTATTAGGGTGCAATTCGGTTTATTATCAATATTGTTAAACCAATTGATGATATATTTAGTATTGATCCATGATTTTAATCCATGCTGTTTTTTTATTTGGCAAGTAATTCTTTCCAGGATTCTTTTGCTGATCTTTCCTATGTCGGGTCAGGTAGGGTTAATTATTCTAGTAGAAGGATTTCCAAAAAATCATGTTTATGGTCCTTAAGAGTTATGCAACATTCCTTTGCAGCAAGTTTGCCTACTCTATCGCTAATTTTTAATTTATCAGTTATTTTTGTACTTGCTCTGTTTATGCTATTAACCATATTTATGTTGTTGTTGCAAGCTTTTTTTTATAGGTGATTACATTAACCCTGGACTAATATCCCAGCCTACTAAAAAGTTCTTGCAACGTTGCAGATACAATGTTGTGTTTTAGCTGAGTACATATACGTGATCTGGTAAATTTACTCTAACGACTGATTTCCGAAGATTTAACAGGCCACTCCTTCCCAGCGTTGTCATTAAGTTTTGATAAGATTGCGACCTACTGCAGCTGAAAATCACACATCGTTCTAATAACACCGGAATACCTTTCCTTAACTTAACAACACACACACACACACACACACACATATATATATATATATATATATATATATATATATATATATATATATATTAAAGACATTTTTATGTTTAACGTTCTTTTTATACATACAAGTATTTAAGTAAATTCTCTGTTTATAATAAACAGTATTAAATAACATTTACCGGCCTGAATGTCCGAGAAACTTTCATACAAAATATTCGTCCTTTGACTATGAAAATTTAATATATATATATATATATATATATATATATATATATATATATATATATATATATATATATATATAAGGCATTTATTTTCGTATATGCTATTTAAAAATTACAGGAAAGCATATCAGGAGACATATACTGTAATAATCGTTTTTTAATGACAGTGTCAATAATCAACTAGTTTAGAGAACCTATTTGTGAAAATAAAATTATTGGCTTTCCTAACCACCGGAAGGAAATTTGCCTATGTCCCAAATGATGGCACTAAATAAATCCATTCTGGAGGCAAAACTCTAGAATGATTGACCCAGCGACCGGTGGCATTGTTTAAATCAGATCAATGGGTTTAGCGGACGACTGCCCATTCTAATACCTTCCTGGAATTTATCAAACATTTACTGTTTTTGAAGAACGGACAAAAAACGTACTTCTAACGAAATACGTGTGGTTATCAGCCGCGTAGCCGCGGTAAGCGGTCAGAGTGAACTTTCGAAGAACTGCAGTACGACTCTCTAAGTGCAATTCAACGCTCCTCGTGCGCGCAGGCTGTCCTCTGCGAGCGTGTGGTGGACGTCGCCGCCGCCGTCCGATGCGTATCGGACGCGTAGCGGCGGTAAGCGGTAAAATTGTTAGGTCTAAGTTCCAATTTTCAATTCTTTGTAATTTCACGCCGCAGAAATGTTGTACCAAAGAAATTTGTTAACTTGGATGCAGGAGTCACTGTAAAGATATGATTAATAGTACAGAATGTCATATTTGTACAAAAGAAACCACATGAAAACATTGATCACGCACTATGAAAGATTGTGATCTCTGACACACTAATTAAAAAAGGTTTCTTGCTCATAGCTTTAATTGTATACAATAAACGTATATTTAACTTAGATATGTAACGTATCAAAAATTACTTCGACAATCTAATGAAAAATTAGACATAATATATCTTGCCTGACGACAACTGGCAAAGGATATTCCTTGAACAAAAGCAGGAATAACTTTTGATTAGTTTCAGCACCAATTATATTTAGAGATACACTTATACATGTGTAAATACGTTTATTTATCTAATTTACTGACTTTGTCTTAATTATTTTTAGAATTTAGTAAAATTTAATCTAAATGCCTGACCTCTCCGAGTTGGAAAAAGGGCAAATTGTTGGAGCTCGCATGGAGCCTAGATCACTAAGGTTGCTTAACTGTTTGTTTTTTCAAGAGCTACCATATCAAGAACTATGGCGGAATTTGCAAAACAGGGCAAAACCTCTAGCAACCGTAGCAATTTGGGCCGGACTTGCAAATTTAGTGAAAGGGACTGACGTCCATTGAAATGCAAAGTGGCAAAAACTCATCGGTCTACTGCGGCCAAAGTGACTGCTGAGTTGAATAATCATCTAAATCGTCCAGTTTCTACTAAAAGTGTTCGCCGTGAGCTCCATAAGGCTGCATACCATGGAAGATCCGCCCTAAGGAAACTTCTTCTCTCCACTAACAACATTCAGATGTTGAAGTAGCGCAGAGATCAAAATGTCTGGTCTGAAGACCAATGGAAGAAAGACATTCTCAGATAAGTCTAGTTTTTCTCTTTTCCCAATTTCAGGGCGAGTTTTTGTGTGGAGGAAGCCCAAAGAATCTTACAACCCTGACTGCCTTCTTCCAACAGTGAAGCATGGAGGTGGATCAGTGATAGTTTTGGCAGCCATATCATGGAAATGGATCGGTCCAATAGCTGCCCAGCATGGTAGCATCAACAGCAAAGATTAGCTGAACATTTTGGGAGATCATGTTCATCCAATGGCCCAGACTTTATTCCGTGATGGTGACTGCAATTTTCAAGACGATAATGCTCCAATACATACCGCTTGATTGGTTAAGAATTTGTATGAAGAGCATGGAAGTGAGCTAGAACAAATGGAGTGGCCTCTCCACTCTCCAGATATCAGTATTATTGAACATTTGTGGTGCATTTTGGAACGACAATTTAGGAGCCGCTATCCTCCACACTCGTTTCTAAAAGAGCTGGAGCAGGTGTTAATGGAAGAATGGCTGAAATATCCTCTGTATGAAGTCAGGAAGCTGTATGATTCCATTCTTAAACGTATTAAAGTTGTATGTGAGGCCAAGTGTATATTAAATAAATTTTCATTGAATTTAACAAGTGTTTCAATTATTTTGTCCACCCTATATATATATATATATATATATATATATATATATATATATATATGTATCAAAGTGTAGAAGAACGAACAGTAAGATTACAGCGTTCAGAACATTAATTTTAAAACAGTGTTCAATACGCAAAGCAGAGCCGTAAATATTTATTTATCTTAGGCAGTGTTATATTAGAATATTCACAAACAAATACATTGTAACGGAATTCAATGGCCAGATTTTATCTCCTCTCAAGGTTTATCACCTACTCCTCTTCCCATGGCCTCTTTATTTTTATTTTTATTTTCTTTCTGCTTCCGCCATTGTTCTTTTTCCCTTCCTTTCGTTCGCCCGCGACTACTTAATGTATTAGATTCCATCCCATCTCTACATGTAAATCCTAGAATATATTTTATGAAAATTTCCAAAGAACGGAAGTGGAGGATATTTGCTTCGATAAATGTATTTCTGAATAAAAGTTTTTAGTAACATCGTGATTCCCCACCTGATGAGACGTTTATAAAAGGTTTTCCTTTTTTTGACGTTGGAGCAAAAATGTACAATTTTGTAGTGAATATGTGCATGTTCTAATGTAACACTGCATAATATATATATATATATATATATATATATATATATATATATATATATAT
>OZ010579.1:54818705-54831205 GCA_963932145.1 Acanthosepion lycidas | reverse complement strand
GCCAAATCCAGTTTATATGAATTTTAAATGCCTATTTTTTATGGAATAAAAAACGTATAGCTGGCAACATTATTGTTTCAAAAACGTACAGCTGACAACCTTAATTTTTACAAAAAACGTATAACTGGCAACATTATGGTTTCAAAAATGCATAGCTGGCAACATTATAGTTTCAAAAACACTTAGCTGGCAACATTATTGTTTCAAAATTGCATAACTGGCAACATTATGGTTTCAAAAACGCATAGCTGGCAACATTGTTTCAAAAACGGATAGCTGGCAACATTATTGTTTCAAAAGCGTACAGCTGGGGTAATTTTTTTTTCCAAAAAACGTATAGCTGGCAACATTATGTTTTCAAAAAAGTACAGCTGGCAACATTATTGTTTCAAAAACGCACACTGGCAACATTGTTAAAAATACTGTTGCCAGGTATACGCCTCTGAAACAAAAACGTATAGCGGACATTATTTTTTACAAAAAACGTATAGCTGGCAAAATTATTGTTTCAAAAAAGTATTTCTGGCAACATCATTGTTTCAAAAAAGCACAGCTGGCAACATCATTGTTTCAAAAAGTACAGCTGGCAACATTATTGTTTCAAAAACGTATAGCTGACAACATTATTGTTTCAAAAACATATAGCTGGCATCATTATTTTCCCGAAAACATTATCTGAGGGCTTGCTGTTGGATGTAGTTTATCGCCATACCCAGGACGCGGATGTAGTTTATCGTCATACCCAGGACATTCAAAAACGTATAGCTGGCAACATTATTGGTTCAAAACAAAGTAGAGCTGGCAACATCACTGTTTCAAAAAAAGTATAGCTGGCAACATCACCGTTTCCAAAAAAGTATAGCTGGCAACATTATTGTTTCAAAAAGGTATAGCTGGCAACATTTTTGTTTCAAAAACTCATAGCTGGCAACATTATTGTTTCAAAAACGGATAGCTGGCAACATTATTGTTTCAAAAGCGTACAGCTGGGGTAATTTTTTTTTCCAAAAAACGTATAGCTGGCAACATTATGTTTTCAAAAAAGTACAGCTGGCAACATTATTGTTTCAAAAACGCACACTGGCAACATTGTTAAAAATACTGTTGCCAGCTATACGCCTCTGAAACAAAAACGTATAGCGGACATTATTTTTTACAAAAAACGCATAGCTGGCAAAATTATTGTTTCAAAAAAGTATTTCTGGCAACATCATTGTTTCAAAAAAGCACAGCTGGCAACATCATTGTTTCAAAAAGTACAGCTGGCAACATTATTGTTTCAAAAACGTATAGCTGACAACATTATTGTTTCAAAAACATATAGCTGGCATCATTATTTTCCCGAAAACATTATCTGAGGGCTTGCTGTTGGATGTAGTTTATCGCCATACCGAGGACGCGGATGTAGTTTATCGTCATACCCAGGACATTCAAAAACGTATAGCTGGCAACATTATTGGTTCA
Organism: Acanthosepion lycidas; assembly: GCA_963932145.1. Taxonomy (NCBI): domain Eukaryota; kingdom Metazoa; phylum Mollusca; class Cephalopoda; order Sepiida; family Sepiidae; genus Acanthosepion; species Acanthosepion lycidas. The sequence continues at coordinate 54,829,741 of OZ010579.1, read as the reverse complement.
AAACAAAGTAGAGCTGGCAACATCACTGTTTCAAAAAAAGTATAGCTGGCAACATCACCGTTTCCAAAAAAGTATAGCTGGCAACATTATTGTTTCAAAAAGGTATAGCTGGCAACATTTTTGTTTCAAAAACTCATAGCTGGCAACATTATTGTTTCAAAAACGCATAGCTGGCAACATTATGGTTCCAAAAACGGATAGCTGGCAACATTATTTTCCCAAAAACACCATCTGAGGCCTTGCTGTTGGATGCAGTTTATCGTCATACCCAGGACGCGGATGTAGTTTATCGTTATACCCAGGACGTTCAAAAACGTATAGCTGGCAACATTATTGTTTCAAAAAAGTTTAGCTGGCAACATTATTGTTTCAAAAAAGTATAGCTGGCCACATTATCTTTCCGAAAACATTATCTGAGGCATTGCTGTTGGATGTAGTTTACCGTCATGCCCAGGACGTGTGTAAAACTTGGAAAAACTAGGAGTTCCCTATTTGCCCATGGCTGGGACCCTAACACGTTGGTTGTTTGGTTGGGTTGTATGGCATATCAACCACTGTGGGTTATTTAATGCCAAATCAAGTTTATATATATATATGTGCCAAATATATGAATTTTATATCCTTATTTTGTATGGAACATTTTTAGCAAGCTAGAGCTTATTTGCTTGTACACTGCAAAATAATCCTAGGTATTTTTGTTTAAGTCAAGAATTTCCATTTGATAAGGACAATTTATTTGCAAAATGGTAAAAGTTTGTTTGTTTGTTTGGGTTTTATGGCATATCAACAACTGTGGGTTATTTAATGCCAAATCCAGTTTATATGAATTTTAAATGCCTATTTTGTATGGAATAAAAAATGTATAGCTGGCAACATTGTTTCAAAAAAACGTATCGCTGGCAACATTACTCTTTTACAAAAAAACGTATAGCTGGCAACATTACTCTTTTACAAAAAACGTATAGCTGGCAACATTATTGTTTCAAAAACTTAGAGCTGACAACATTATTTTTCTGAAAACATTATGTGAGACCTTGCTGTTGGATGTAGTTTATCGCCGTACCCAGGACGCGGATGTAGTTTAACATCATACCCAGGACGCGGATGTAGTTTACCGTCATACCCAGGACATAGCCGGGAGGAGAACAGATGCAGTTATACCTTTTCAAATTTTATTTGCGCGTTAGTGAATATAATGAACCTGACTTGAATTAAAACTCATCTGATCTACGCTAACAGCACCTGATATTTTCAAGCGGTTACCTATCGGCATACTGTCCAGGCTCAACGTTGCTTAACTTCAGTGATCATAGGAGAACCGGTGTTTTAACGTGATATGACCGTAAGATTTTTATATTACCCGCACATCCAGTCTTAGCAGCACCAGGTATTCCTAAGCGGTCAACCATCTAGGTTCTGTACAGGCTCGACGTTGCTTAATTTTGGTTATCGTACGAGAACCGGTGTTTCAACGTGATATGGTCGTAATATCTTCATATCACACGCATATCCAAGCTTACACCTGGTATTCCCAAGTGGTCATCCATTTAGATACTGATCAGGCTTGATGTTGCTTAACTTCGATGAAGGTACGAGAACCGGTAATATAGCTGTACGCATGATATTGTCGTAAGCACTTTATATCACACACACATTCAAGCTTACAACACCTACTATTCCCAAGCGGCCATCCATATAGGTGCTGAACGGGCTCGACGCTGCTTAACTTCTGTGATCGTATGTGAACATGTGTTTCAACGTGATACAGTTGTATGCCGTTTATATCGACCACACACCAAGCTTACAACAACAGGTATTCTCAAGCAGTCACCCATCTAGGTGCTGACCAGTTTCGACGTTGAAGCTGGTGTTTGAAAATAATATAGTCGTAAGCCAATAAATAACAAAGTGGATATTGGTTTATAAAAAAAAAAAAAAAAACATATTTAAAAATAATATATATAATATTATCGAAAAATACGTGAAAATGACAAAAGCTTCAACACATACACACATACATATATATATATATATATATATATATATATATATATATATATATATATATATATATATATATATATATATGTTAGGGTGGTGCAAAAATAATGTCGTTTTTTGACGTTTAACTTCAAAATAAAAACGACATTATTTTTGCACCAACCTAATATATATATATATATATATATATATATATATATATATATATATATATATATATATATATATCAATAATAACATATATTTAGATATAACTAAGAAAAAAACTTAAGAAGAAAGAAAACCGGAGGATATTCTACATGAAAAAAAAATTATTTGAACGAAATATGAAGGTAAAAAACTATATATATATATATATATATATATATATATATATATATATATATATATATATATATATATATATATAAAGTGAGGAGGAATTAGTAAACTAGCGTGAGAGAAGGCTGAAAAGAAAGTAAGTCTAAAGAAAAAAAAGTAAAAAAAATCAATGGGGAATTTTTCTTGTGCGGTGGGCTTCCATTTTGATCTTTCTGTAAAATGGAATATTTTCAACTCGTCGGAAGCGATGTGCATTTTCTGGCCCGGCACCTGCGCACACCTGTTGTTGTTGTAGCATTGAAAGCTGCTGGCTGCGATAGCAAAAAAAAAAATATTGGAACAATTTTATGGTTGGCATTCACGCAAAACACGATGAAAGCAAAGGAAAAACAAGAACGCAAACTTCCAAATGGAATCACAAGGTTGCTTCCTCTTAGAGTCATTTCAATATTACATGTAATAACGACTTTCCCCTGAATATTATTATTTTCTTTATCCTTATAACTTTGTCTACGCATTTCTAGATATAGTATGGATACATACAATCTTAAGACATATAAACTAATATGAACTCTCTCTCTCTCTGTATATATATATATATATATATATATATATATATATATATATATATATATATATATATATATTATACAGGATGCGATGGGTAAATTATTGCCATTTTTATTTTTAATTTCGTGCATGCGTGTTGTTTGTTTTGGATTTTGTTGATGGCTAGTATAGTAGGGTCAGTTTGGCACCGTCTCTGAGAAAAAGAGCAATTCACTCCGGCAGAAATTTGGAAGCAGTACGTTGTACCACAAGCTGTACCATTAGCTCCAGATCAAATATTTTAGGATGTCAATCTCAGTAGAATGCAAAAGATTCGGAAAGACTTGTAGGTGTTTAATGGTGATTACGACTGTTCGTCAGCTCGGAGACATCACTATGATCGTTTTCATAAGAGTTCCTGAATTTGTTAGCGAGGGTCTTAGGTACAGCACGGAGGCTTACATCAAGTACCTTGAGTGGATAATACTGCCCTAGTTTAAGAGGGTGGCTTCTGGAAGACCATATGTCTAGCACCAGGACTTTTCACCATTCCACACAAGCAGGAGGACCCAGTCATGGCTGGCAGACAATTTCTGCGACCACATCACTCCTTACATCTCGCCATTTGCTTCCCCAGACTGGAAAAACCCTTCATTATTACGTGCCAGTCGCAGTTGAGCGAGCGACAAACAAAAACTCCTTGTAACAACAAAGATGAACTGAAGACAATGATTATGGGAACATTGACCAACTTAAAGAAAGAGAACTTCCAGAAGAGTTGGAGGAGATTCCTAGATCTTCTCGATCAGGGTTCGATGCTAAAAACGATTTTATTGAATACATTTATTCTTGGGTATTTTTGCGCAATTTTGTTAAATACTTTTGTTAAAATGAGATGCGTTATTTTCATTTGTGCATAATTTAGACGGCAATTTTTCACCGCATTATATATATTGTCTGTTTTCCTAATATATATCGAACGATAGTCTACAATATCCAAATAAGATTCTGTAATGTTATCGCTTCTGAACTGGGATCTGGACATTTCTGACCCCTTTGATGAGGTATCCCTATGCCTCTCAGGCGAGAAAATGACTTGCGTGTGTTTGTATTTGTGTATCTTTAAAATAATGATGTCTTATATTTTAACAGAGCTGGTCTTGCTCGTGATTATAAAAGAGAAAGAAAATGAGTTGTTTTTTTTTTCAATTTTAAACATACACAAATACATACACACGCAACTCATTTTTCCGCTTCGATCTAATGAAGCCTAATCGGCAAAATACATAGTCGGATGTTTTTTGTTTTTTTTCGAAACATTATAATTTTAATAACGTTTTTCAAATTGTCAAAAATTTATAACAATGTCGGGATCATATACACAAATTTATAACTTACGAATAAATCTAAAAAAGGAACTGTATTTTATGGTAAACAGAACCTTGATTTATTCTGAAGATTTTCGTAGCCGAACAGAATTAAACAGTTTGCATCTAGCCTAGAAGCCGAATTTATAGCGAAGGCAAGGACCATTTCTTGAGAAGGGAGGTAACTGTGGATTACTTCACACCTGTTGCTTGTGATTCGCCGAGATCGCAAAACAGACGGACGGATGGACACATGCACACTGCGCTTTATTATGATAGATATAAATTATATTTCTATTTAATACGAAGAACTCTATTTTATTAGCACCAGCACTCAATTTGCAATATATATATATATATATATATATATATATATATATATATATATATATATATATATATATATATATATATAAGTTAAAAAAATCCGTGCTTAAGTAATCCAAAGGAATCTTCATAATATAAGATATTAAAACTAATTCCCAAATAGAGCTCAATGTATTTATTACAGATTACAGAGCATATATAAATAAATTACAAATAAATAAAATTCACAAATACCCCATTTTAAATGCCATTTCGCTTCTCAGGAACTTGTCAACACCAAAAAGTTTTAAAAAATAAAATAAATATGAAGCCTTTTCTTTTTTATTTAAATGAGAGACAAGAATTAAAAGAAAAAAACAAAAAAAAAACAGGAAAAGACGACAAAAAAAGAGAAAAGTGATCTAAAGGGGGAGAAAATAGCAAGACAGAGAGAAAAATAGAAAAAAGAACAAAGGAGAGATGTGTACTTCTTTCTAGTCTCTTATTTGAATTAAAAAAAAATGTTAGGCTCCATATTTCTTTTATTTTATCAAAATTTTTAGTGTTGACACTATCGATCTCTCTCTCTCTCTCTCTCTCTCTCTCTCTATATATATATATATATATATATATATATATATATATATATGTATGTATGTATGTATATATATATATATATATATATATATACATATACATATATATATATGTATATACATATATATATGTATATTTTTGATCGATGTATATGTGTGTGTGCGTGTGTGTGTGTGCGTGTAAATATGTTCGTTAACAAAACAATGACAAACGAAAGAGTACGCATATGATCAGGACGATAAACATTTATTGAATATTATTTATTAACCATATGACAGAAATGAAGCACACAGGGAAATATGTATATATTCAGCGATTTCACCCCAGGCAAGACAGTAAACCATTAAGACAGTGGGAGTGGGAGAATTAGGAACAGAATCGTTACGCATGGGCGTAAAGAGAAAAGGGGAATCTGGACGACAACATATAGCGATTGACATTGCATTTAATTTTTGGGAGATTAAAGTTGGCCGGAAAACATGGAGCAATATATATAAAGTCGGCGTCGAGTATTATGTATATTCATTAGTATATATTAAAACGCTATTATTTTGCAATGACACTGTTTTACTTAATATATATATATATATATATATATATATATATATATATATATATATATATATTTACATATATATATATATGTGTGTGTGTATATATATATATATATATATATATATATATATATATATATATATATATATATATATATATATATGAATATTTAAAAGATACTTTTAGACTTTACCATTTTTAACTCACCAAAATCTAATAAAAAAGTAATTGAATAAATATTACACTCGGAAACTCTACAATGGCCAATCTGTAATGGGAAACACGTTGCCAAAATCATTAACTCGGGGTACTTTTCAATAAGATTTTTACCTTGTCTGTAGATGACATTACTTGAACTCTTATTCGTCTCTTTTTGGTTTCAAGCACAAGTAGATGCCCTCTTCTTCCAAATTCTATTTCACTGGCTAAACAGAATTAATAGTGACAAAGCAACAGGAAAAAAAATACTACTTAAAAAAGGACGACAACTTGGAAAGTTATACATGAGGTTAACAGTAAATACAAATTAAAAATAAATAAAGTATTTTTAAAAGCGCAGGGAAAAGTTTCCGAAGTTAATAGGTTTAACAGATTAAGGGAAGAGAAATAGGGATATATAAAACAGAAAAGAAAGGGATTGAAACTAAAGGTACGAATGTGGATATAGCCTCTTCAAAAAAGAAAAAGGAAAGGAAACTAATTAGAGAGAAGTATGATACACATTGGATATTATGATAGCAACAGTAAGAAAAGTAGGGTGGCGTAAGAAGAAAGCCTAAAAAACAAATGTTTCAGAGAAACCATTCAGAAAAAGCCAGAAATATAGATAGATCAGTGTTATCATCAGTACCATGACTGGGTGTGGGTTTAAGGTCGCTGCGCACCTGAGCACCTTAACAGTTCCCTAGAAATATGTGGGTTGGGTGCCAAAGACGGATTCATTCAGGTGTAGCGTATCACGGTTAACCAGACCTGGTGGAGCCCATCCCTCTTTGGATAAAAAGCGGATTGATATCTTCCAATTTGAAAACTAGATTCGATCAAAGAAACGTCGTCGTTGCCAGAGAGAGAGTTATGAAAAGAGATAGATATAAAAAGAATGAGATAGATATGAAAAGATAGATATCAAATGATAGACAGATATCAAAAAACGAGAAAAATAGATAGATGGATAGATAGATATCAAAAGATGGATATCAAGAAATGAGATAGATATATAGATATCAAAAGACAAAGAAAAAAGATAGTAGTAAGATAGATAGATAGATTTCTCAGGAAATATTTAATGATACCGTTGAAAATGAGAGTGATGCTACAGTTTAGATTAATTGTTAAAAACCCTTTATATATATATATATATATATATATATATATATATATATATATATATATATGTATGTGTGTGTGTGTGTGTGTGTGTATAGAAAGAGAATGGGTTGCCAAACAAACAAAAAATCAGTTGTAGGCATTTATTAAACGTTTTCAAACTTATTCGATAACAAATAAAATTATTTTAGAGAATATGCTTAAAATTGTGTAGAATAATATTAAGGTCTATCGCTGAATGAAAGTATGCAGCTCACAGTCATGGGTCACTTACCGACACAACCTGTGACTACTCGAACCGTTCCATCAGTGCTGCTTCGGCACAATCCTTAACATCCACTGGAGTGACTTTGTTACCAATATTGAATACCTTGAAAAAACACATATCACTATCATTAAGTCCATGCTACTGAAGTCCCAGTTATAGGGTTGCACTATTTTCTGTACACAGTCAGCACATTGTAGCCGATTTCCTAATTACATCGGTTACACTACTTCATGCCTATCCAGATTAAATTACACCTATCCAACCAGAGCTCTATTAGAAATCATGTAAACACACATGAACCTACCAAACTCCACCCGAAACATACTAGTAGACTATACAGGTATAATAACCTCATCCACATGTGAAAAAGAATTATAAATAATGCAAGCGTTAATGATAAAAAAGAAAAAGCCAACAGTCAATACTATTGACTAGGAACAAGGCTACAATGTACTGACCGTGTTTGGAAAATAATCATCCCTAACTCTAGATATATGCACATAACACATACATCCAGTTGAAAAAAAAACATCCTTGATAATGTCTAAATGTATAGCCAAACGCGCTCAGAATTATAGAACATTTGAAGTTTCTACAAACACTGTGTCCAGAAAAGGAAACACTTGTTCAAACACAAGAAAGATGAAATAAAAAGCTTAATCACAGTACCTTGTTTTTCGTCTTAATGAAACATGTATAAATGAGAGATTGCTGCCTAAATAGACAATATATACGTATATATATATGTGTGCGTGTGTGTGTGTGTTTGTGTAGTCCGATGAAATGAAGACTGCGTTTAAGCATTAACACAAAAAGAAAATGTTGCTACTGGATGTTGAGCTTAATGCCCACTTTTATATTTTATCACACACACACACACACACACACACACACACACACACATACATATATATATATATATATATATATATATATATATATATATATATATATATAGCCGTTACCATAGTAATTTTAATTTCAATAACGAATATGCTTATAAAACGCGTAAATTTCAGGAATAAGTTATTCCCAAAAAAATTCGCTTGAAGATGGACCAGAGCTTAGTGCTTTAATTCAATTTAATTCAAATAATTTTATTGAAGTTTTCGGCTCTTGTTTTGAAACATGAGAACTCTTATGTAGCGTTGGAATCATATTTTTAAATAAATAATTATATTTATGCTCTACTTTTTTATCGAGCACTATTTTTTAAAAATATGATAACAAAAATACTAAAGAACTTTGGATTATCTACCTCACGAGTTCTTTGCTATTATATATATATATATATATATATATATATATATATATATATATATATATATATGATTGATTCATAATCATGACGTATGTATATTGAGCGTGGATGTAGAAATACCTAGTTGGTGTTTAGACGCACTGGGATTGATGGACTCCTATGCCATAGATCAGGTATTCGTCTAGGAAAAGGAAAACGCCTACTTATCCACATATCTGGCATCGCCTTTTCTCCGTGTGATTTTGAGTATTGTTTGTGTGAGTCTTTGCTCTCCTTATCTGAACGATAATGTTCACCAGATTGTTGTTCTTCATGAGGAAGTATCGGCTAATAATCTACTGCGCAGACCCGATATATGTTGGTAGGTACGGGTGAGACACACTTAAGCTATCATGATCAAAATAATTCCCACAGCAGTCTGCCTTTACTTCCTGGTCGCTAACCGAGGCTACATTATCCAGTGCGCTATTTAATCCGTGGGGAGAGACAAGATGGATTCATATTTTCGAAGAGTATTTGTGCATATAAGAATATAATGAATTCGACTGGAATTCGAAATCGGTTCTGCGATTTCTTATTCCAATCCGTTCTCCTCAAAGGATCCACACATACAAGCTTACAACACTTGGTATTCCCATCTAGGTACTGACCTGGTTCGACGCTGCTTAACTTCGGTGATCGGACATGAACCGGTGTTTCAACCTGATATGACTGTAAGCCAGAGTTTCTCAAACTTTTTAAGCAAATGAAAATATCACGGTACACTTATCAAAATTTTTAAAGGGCATACATTTAAATTTTATGAAAGAAATCCATAGATTTAAAAATAAATATACACTCAAATCTGAACTTATTTCATTTCAATATTTCTATTCAGCTACTAGTGCAGCTTATTTAGTGAGAAACCTCTGCCTTGTGTCTTTTCCCGATTTCTTCATTGTTTGGTCGAAAGTGCGATAAGCAGACCTACATTTCTTTTTCAGCCATTGTGACATGACTCTCGTTATTTATATTAAAAAGAATTAAGTTCAAATAAATCAAACAATTGAAGTATTGATATTTAATGTAAATCATAAATTTAATAATTTATATTTCAATTCTTATTCTATTTTTCAAAAATTCTCTTTTTAAAAAATACGGCCTTGACCGCTTTTAAACTGGGTCACAGTTCGAATTGTCAATTTCATATGTACCGTTCGACGATTCAAATTTTATATGTTGCATTCAACGATAAGGCGCATCTCTATACTAAATGATCAGAAAGATGGTGGCTGCTGTATCGAGAAGACGTAAAAAAAAAAAAAAAAGAAACGTTTATCCTTTCTCCGTGACCTGTCTATCGTAAAATTGCCTTCCGATATTACAAGGACGGAAATTTAAAAAAAAAAAAATAACTTCTGGGATTATAAGTAATTCAAAAGCCAGTATTATATATCTTTCGTGAATGAAAAGCAAAACGGTTTCAGGTTGATAAACCTAACAAACCACATTGGTTGACCGAAGCATTTTTACATATGAAGGGAAATATCTCAAGCTCATTTTACTATGAACTATCTTTGAGTGCGTAAACCTTGTAGGGGTATACACATTCAGATACTTACTTGGCCCAGGGCTCCGTCCCTGTGCTGGTGGTATCATGGCTACGATTAGCTTGGACCGGCTCTGACCAGCTTGGACCAGTTATGACAAACCAAGACCAGCTATGACTAGCTTAGACCAGCTATGACCAGCTTGGACAAGCTATGACCAGCTAAGACAAGCTATGACCAGCTAAGACAAGCTAAGACCAGCTAAAACTGACCTTGTGTCATATCTTGACTCTGGGGGGGGGTCAAGTAAATCTCACTATGAACTATTTGAACTATAAAAAAAATAAGCAGCAAAATCATTGATAACGTTATATATTATAATATATTATATATTATTATATGGCCGTTGGACATTTCTCTTATAATAATCTTAGCATTTTCTTTCCTTTCTCGTATATATTGTAGTTTCCATCTTCTCTCATACCATGTTTTATATATTAAAAGAATTATAACTTTTACTTGTCGTATTTGTTTTCGATACGTTGTTTGTGTTGGCAGTGGTCTCTAACTGAGCATAAAATTTCATTTTTTCTCTTTTGTTTAAGGGAAACGCATTCACTGCCTTATGTTTGAACTTCGCTGAAGTAATGGATAGCGGGTCGGATTGAGGAATCGGAGAGCGTAGTTCGAATTCCAGTCGAATCCATTATATTCACTTACGTGCTAATACCCTTGGGAAAGGTATGAATCCTCGTCTTCTCGCTCCAGCTATGGGTAAATAGCAGGACAGACCGGGTTCTATAGCCTTGGATGAAAACTGGTCTACCGCAGAAAGAAATAGCAACCTGCTGCGGAAAAAAAATCAGCCTCGTCCGTCATATATCGAAAGATACATGATTGCCAACGTTGTCTATCACGCATGGCACATAACTGACTGACTATCATTCTTACTCATT
>OZ010579.1:54798622-54818505 GCA_963932145.1 Acanthosepion lycidas | reverse complement strand
ATGAGAGAGGGCAAGGCATTAACTTGACCTCTACCACCAATTCGTTCGTTCTAAGGCGAATGATATTCCATTTGGCCAAACCTTCTTTCTGCTCCTATAGAGTGAATTGTTCGCCATTTTCCACCATGGCTGTCTTTTCTAAGAAACAAATATTATTGGTTGTATTTTAATGTTATTTTTAATTTTAAGTTTTTTGCTGATATTTATTTTTAGCATTTATCGTTCTTTTTGGCCTGAAAACTCTAACCTTTTAGGAATTTTATTTGCTCGCCACATTTGTCTTTTATTTATTCTACACCCCCAATTATATATATATATATATATATTATATATATATATATATATATTATATATATATATATATATATATATATATATATATATATATATATATATATATCAGTTTCTCTACCCGAATTTGTTTAGAATTTTTGTAGGTTATTCTAGTTGGCATATCACTGCACATATGGCTAGTTTATTTACTTGTTAAGTCATTGTGTACCCGTCAGTGTCGAATGCTTCCTAAACATTCACTTTCTCCGGCATTCTTACAGCTCAATCGGCGTTTGATTTCACTCGGTGTTTTTTGTTTTTTTTGCTTCTATCTTCTCCGTTTTTCATTATCCTCAATTCTCTGTGTGTGACTAAGTCTGAAACTTAACTTTCTCAACTCATCCATTTTACCTAATATGTAGTCATTAATTGCTGCTTTTTCTATCCATCTCAATATTTACGAAGATGAAATTGTAACTGCCCAATAAAATATCGGGAGAAAAATGATCGAGAAAATTTGTTCAACAATTTTCCAGGTATTAATTTTTAATAACCTTGACAAACGGGATAGGAATATTGTTTTCTTTTGCATATGTGCGAAGGAGAATTACTATAGGAATAATTCGTCCATTACTTGAAGCAAGAGTATATATATATACATATATATATATATATATATATATATATATATATATATATATATATATAATATATATATATATGAGTGTGTGTATGCATATATATATGTATAAATAGACATATACATATGTATACACACACACACATATATATGTATATGCGCACACGCATACATAATAATAATAATAATAATAATAATAATAATAAATAATAATAATAATTCGTTTAGGCATTTTAACGAAAGATCATAGGATTTCAATCATTGTATAAAAATTATTAAGCTGTCAATGCATATACAGATAGTTCAAGGAAGACATTTTGGGTCACTAACATACGAAAAAAGAGAATGAGAGTGTTTAAAACTGAAAAACATTAAAAACAATTCATTTTAATAATATGTGGAAATATTCACTCTTTGCCTGATGATGGCCGCGAGACCGGAAACTCGTGTAGCAAAATTATGGAAAATAAAGCATAATATATTTTTTTAAACAATCCGCATTACAACGAAAAACGTTTGCGGGTTCTCTCTTCTTTTTAATATACACACTTTTCTCTCGTTGGAACTACAATAACTTCTTCCTTTTACACACACACGCACACACACACACACACGCACACACACACATATATATATATATATATATATATATATATAAATATATATATATATATATATATATATATATATATATATATATATATATATATATATATATATCTGTGTGTGTGTGTATAAAAACGGCTAATAATGATAAAAGTTTTAATAAAAACAAAAGACAAGCCAATACTTATTAATATCAACTATTATTACGACTATAACGTGCTGATAATGTTTGTAAAATAAAAAAAAAATATTGATAATGTCTAATAGAATAGCCGAAATCTTTCGGGTATGGAGACCATTTGGAGATCTTTTTCACACTTTTATGTCCAGAAAAAAAGCTGAAAAAATCTACTTGTACCAATGCAAGGAATATTGTAAAAAAGCTTAATTGTAATACCTTCTTATTAGTCTTTGATAAAACTTTTATAAAAGAGGGATTTTAAATATTTACGAAAAAACATATGGATATATAAAAAAAATATACTTAAAATTAAACAACATATGCAATGTACTTTTATGCTTTCGGAACCTTCGCGAACAGAATTTTGTTGTGGAAACTACCGTTTAATCAAAAATTATTACAATTTACTTAAACGAATACACACTGAAAGTGACATGAACTACTCATTCCCTATGATTAATGTAAAACCTGAATGCTTTAGTTTCTCGCCTAAATTAGAAGTGAATCAATGAATATCTGTAAAATAAGTGGTTAAATAAATAAAGAAATAAAGAAGAAGAAAAAGTTTTTAAGAAGTTTGACACATTGGAATCATTTCAATAAAATTAAATTTGATTATGCGTTTCGCCTTTCTAGGCTTCATTAAATCCAAAAAACGAAAAAAAGAAATGTGTGTGTGTGTAATTGTGTATATGCCTAAATGAGGAACCATTAGTACTTTTTCGCTAAGCTAGCGTTTCTCGTCATTAATGCAAATAATGAAAACAAATGACTTTTAAATAAGCCCTTAATATTTATTGTGCACATTTTACAGTGTATACATCGGTTAAAATTTAGTTTCTAAAACGATACATAAAGAAAAGATATCAGGAAATGTATATGTATTTAATCAAAGGTTCATGTTTTGAAGAATGTTGTCTACTGACACATTATTCAGACGAGTTGTATGGATAGGATATTGAGAAATTAATGCTAAAACTTAACTAAATTAAACTATTGACACAAAAATCGCTATTCCATCAAAATTTATATACAGTAATTTCTCGAAAATCTTAAGCACCCATAAATAATACGCACCCCAACAAATGATCCAAAGATTAAAAATATATCTATCCCTGTATATAATACGCATCTATAAATTTTGACAAAAAACGAAAAAAGAAAAAAAAAATGAGGAGACATTTTGTCGGCTTTGACATTAAGAATAAAATCGAAAGTACACGGGTAAAATAATGTCGAAAATTACCATGCGCTTTCCCCCATAAATATATCATTTTATTTTACCTCAAAAATGTTATCAAATCTTTCGAATTATAAGGCAAATTTTAAACAAAAAAAAAAAAATAGAATTAGCACAAAGAAGAGTTGCAGCAGATAATATGAGTTGAATGAGGCTAACAATTTTATGGAGAAAGATTAAAAACGAACTAAAAATTGTAAATAAATTTTAGAACAAATACGTATTTATTATTATAAATCAATAACGGAAAACTATTTTTGTTTAAAGCTATTTATAATAAGCACCTCTTCTATCACCTATAATTTACAGAAAAAAAAACTGAGTATAATTTTCGAGAAATTAAGGTAATTCTTTTACGATTTACATAGTACTTGAGTCTTTCATGCTTGGAATATTGCTGCCACATATAGCCAGGTGTTACTTCTATTTAACTTGAGCTCCTTGATAAAACCCAAAGAAGAATCAGCAATATCATCAGTCCTGACCAGGCGGCTGTAGTTGCCTCACTGTGTTTTTTGTATAGATACTCTCATGGTAATTGTTCGGATATGCTCTTCATATTTTGTTTCATTTCTTGTAAATAGATTACTTTTTGTTCCCGTTCATTAGTAACATTTCTGTTTCTAATTCTTCTACACCCAGTGGCTTTACTGCCTTGCTTGGGGTGAAATCGATTTAAAAATAATGATTACTTCATAAACGACAAATTAAAAAAAAAATGATATAATATCAATAGAACATCTTCAGAAGATTTAATTTCATTAATCTCCGTCAATAGGACTATAACTTTCCGTAAAAATCCCTACGTACTTTCCGTAAAACAACGATCCGTAAATAAACTGAAAGTACTGACGACTGGATCTAAAAATGTCATTGTAAATTTGAGAAGAGATTTAAATAAGTCAACTAAATTTATTAATAATAATTACAGACACACATTATTCATATATATATATATATATATATATATATATATATATATATATATATATATATATATATATATATATATATATATATACTCATGTCTAAGCCGACTTGATGTATTGTGCGAACACTGAATCGTTTTGCAAGAATTTTAACATTCTCGAAAAAAATGAAGATTTATAGGAACTTCTTAAAAAATATCTGTGTATAGAGTAATCCCCTACCTTTACGTAAAATAAAGCTGATCACAAAACTCTATCTATACGTGTATATATATATATATATATATATATATATATATATATATATATATATATATATATGTGTGTGTGTGTGTGTGTGTGTGTATGTGTGTGTGTGCAAGCTTCATTAAATATGATAGACATGGACCTTTGATTAGGATTTTATATAATTTCGCATATGAACTTTCAATTTTTTTTCTTTTCAGCAGATAAATTATACAAAAAAAAAAAAACTGTCCAAAAGTTTTCTTTTCCCTGAGGGCTTTCGGCTATACATTAAGCGATTTTTAAGGATGGAATATATATATATATATATATATATATATATATATATATATATATATATATATATATATATGTCCGTTTATTTTAATTTTAATACTTTTAAATTTCTTGGAGCCTGTAGAAAATTGATGAAGAAAAATTTCAAAATTTTCCTTCAAATAATAAATACTTTCTATTTCATCTGAAACAATCTTCAACAGTTGCCTATCTATGGACGTGTTATACGTTAACACGGTGCATACCTTTTATCTTTATGCAAGGGAGGGAACTAATGTGATTTTTTTTAATAAATTTAAAATAAAATTAAAGATTACTTAATTCTACTATTTTTAATTTAGTAATTTTTTATATAACACTTTGTTGCTACAAACATTTACGTAGGGTGTGGATATAACCGTTTTTATTTTTGGTTTTTTGGTTTTTTGACTATTTATTTTTTACCGGAATTCTCTTATATAAATGATTTCCAAAAATTTAAGTTTCCGCTTGTCATTATCTTCACATAAATATTAACAAAATACTAATATAAAAATGAGCTTAATACATCCTCAAATAACTCTATACATATCAAACTAGTATACCGTTATCAAATGCATTCTAACTATAAGCAGAAGGAAAAATTCCCAATAGACTAATAAACACTAATATATCCCCCATTGATCCAGGTAAAAAAAATAAAATAAAATTAATTATATACTGTACTAAATTTAATACAAGCAAACTAGTCATCCATAACAAGGCTTCTCTGTCAACTAGCGTCTTACAAAAGACCAATAATTATCAATTTAAATGTTCTTTGGGAGATTGCATCTTTGATAAAACTATTAATACGTATGTTGGTTTTTCGACGACGACAATGACGAGAAGGCTTACGTTTTACTTGAACGATCATAGTTCAATCTAGGCAGATTTAAAGGAACATTCATGTTCACATTCACAATTTAGACAGATGTTAGTAGAAAATACACCAGTGCTTTATCAAGATAAAAAAGATTTTGAATTTACTGTGTTAATGTATAACACGTCCATAGATGTACAACTACTGAAGATGATATCAGATAAGATTGAAAGTACTTCGGAAAATAAACTGTATTTTGAATTTTTCTTAATTCTTTTTTTTTTTTAATTCTAGTTGTTTTCTAAGTTCTAGAAGAATTTAGAAAACGTTATTGTATTCGTTATTGAATTGTCAATTGAAAATTATGTCATTTACTTTTACGTTTAGAAATATTGTTTTTATTGGTGTGTTGACGGATTCAATCTTTCTCTTCTGATTCTTTGATACAGTTGTGTATGGTGGCTTTGGATAGTAGTAAGTCTGTTAGGAAACGTGATAATGGGAAAAATACCATAGCGTTTTTGTAAATTCTTCTCGGACATTTTGTTTGTTTTTAATAGTTACTTGTTTTCATTAAATTAATTTCGTTTTTGCTTTGAAAAAGTTCAGATTGGACGAAACGCGTCAGGTAATAATACAGTATTGAAAGAAACCCGTCGAGTAATAATACAGTTTTCCTATTGTCTTTTACATTTATACATTCACACACAAATATATATATATATATATATATATATATATATATATATATATATATATATATATATATACAGGCAGCCTATCATCAATCACGTATGTCTGGTTGAATAAACAAAACATAATATGCATATTTATTTTATTTTAATCCTCTCAAATTCCCATTTAAATTTCTTATTGATTTTATTAATCACATTAAGGAAGGCCCGTATTTTTTTTACAAATATATATTAAATTACCTACCGTAGATAACGTTAAATTTTAAATTAACAGATTGTATCTTGAATGAGATTCAAAGTATTTGGGAAAATAAAAGAAATAAAAATAAAACTATGTCACCTTCCTTAATATGTTTAATGACAACATAAAAAAATTGATCTGTGAAATTGAGAAGATTAAAATACAATAAATATACATAGCATATCTAGATTATTCAACCCTATTCAACCAAAATGGTTTAAATTTATCCAGATAATAGGTTTGCCATATTGTCTGGATAAATTTAAAGCATTTTTGTAATTTCAGTCTGATGAGGCAGGTATTAAAAACTTACCTGCCGAAATAAATTTCTTATCAGATTTTCCGAGATGTGTTATGTTTTTCTTTTCCTTCAATGCATATCCTCTTTCTCAGTATGTAATATATCGAGCTCTCTTCATGGATCTATCTTTTTAATATTTTATATTAAAATAACCTGCTTGGATTATCCTTTTCACTTACGGATTTGATATTATTATTATTATTATTATACACACACACACACACACACATATATATATATATATATACACGCGCACACACACACACACACACATATATATATATATATATATAATTTAGGGACATTATTCGGACTATTGTCTTCATCTTTGTCGCCATATTTATCACGTTTCGGCCGTTGTACGCTCCGGCCTTCCTCAGGTGGTTGGAATGTCGAACTGAACCCTTTATTTCGCTCACTGGGGTAGACTGTTCCGGTTCCACGTGCCATGTTTGATGGATGTCAGCTATCAGTTATCTCCTGTTAATTTTCCCTCTGAAACTTCTCCACTGCCTTAACCGGGTATTGAACTCACACTCTCTGGGTCTTGTCTAACCAGCGCCTTTATCCACTGTGCCACGTGTCCCGAAACGTTGTGATAAATATGGCGACAAAGATGACGACAATAGTCCGAATAATGTAAATAGTGTACATAATACCCTATCTCAGAAATATAGACAGATAATTTAAGGGATATTTCATTTTAAATATAATTTACACAAGTTGTATTTTTATATCAATCTGTATCAATCTGGTCAATATATTTTTATATCAATCTGTATCAATCTGATCAATATATATTCCTTTTAATCAATCATTAATTTTTCTTTTATTTGGTTGGTGCAAAAATAATGACGTAATAATGTTGTTTTTTTAGGTTAAAAATACGTCAAAAAACGACATTATTACGTCATTATTTTTGCACCAACCTAATATTTCGAGTTGTTCTTTGTTATTTGTTTTTATTCTATTTGTTTCTCTTCTTTTTTGGGCCTGGTGAAGGGAATTTTACGCTTTTTTGTCTTATGTTTTAATCTTTCATCTTTAATTTTTTCCAAGTCTTCTCGTTCCTCGTTCCCTATATTCGTTTTTCTCCCCTCTTTTTATTGCCACGTAATATTGAATATATACTTCCCTTTTCCACTATTTCGTTCATTCCTTTTTTTTTATTTTTCGAATTCATTCTTTCTTCCTTCCACTCCAACATGTTAACTCTCTGTTTATCTCTTCTTCTTTCAATCTCTCGTTATAAAATCTTTCTCCTTTTACACTTTATTTTCACATCACTTTACCCACTCGATCTCTTTTTGTCCAAGGGTTAACTGACCTTCAACCGAAAATTCCACACCAGCTTTTCGTATAGAGATTTTTTTTTCTTTCTGAAATAAAATGTGTGATTACCATGTTGGAAGAAAAAAAAAAGTGGAAAAGTGAGAGAAACAAAGGTAATAGCGTTGACCCCGACCATGACATTTTGTACGCTACCTTTAAGCTCTCCTTTACTTCAGTGTCCGTACACCTCTAACCCTTGTCCCATGTCCTCACCCGAATTTCGTGTCGGGCAGTCCTCTCGTGAATGTCAGGTACGAACGCGATCAAAAAGGCTTTGCCCTGGTATGAATTCCAATCTTTCTTCCGTTGTTACCAGCAGGAACCGGTGCCAAATCTTCAATAGGTGCAACGAAAATGTTAGCTTCTCGTAAGCAAAATGGAAGCATAACACGACTTTCTGACAATCCTTTTAAGAATTGTTGTTGTTGGTTAATTATTATTATTATTATTATTATTATTATTATTATTATTATTATTACTACAATTACGACTACTATTACTTCTGTTTTAGACAAGATATAGCCTGATTATTACCCATGACATATTGCAATAGATATTTGAAAAGATATATGCATTCTTCATTTTAACTATATGGCTGAACAATCAGCGTTGTAATGACTGCATACATAGCAGCTGTAAGCATCAATTCTAGATTCTATATTTGGAAGACTCACCAGGACTTTTATTGATCTATTTGCTAGACAATGATGTGACTTTTATTTAAACTTTTATTTTAAACATCATTTGGGTTCCAAATTTACTCTGTTATAATAAGAATAATCAGACCCTGTTACAGAGATAGGACAAGTTACAATTTAATGGGAACTGACAATACACACAGACAGCACAATCAAAACTAATCGACCACACATCGTGATCAAAGACCACAATAACAGAATGGGCTTGATTATTGACATGGCAGTCCCTGCAAATCATATCGTAATGCATCATTGAATATCTTCAAAATACAAGGATCTTGAAGTAGAAATCTCGAAAATGTGACACCTGAGGACATCAGTAATTCCATTTGTAAATGGAGCCCACGGATTGAGTGGAAAAAGATCCGATAGAAGGGATTCCTGGTAATTCATGTCTTAAAGGAATACAAAAAAAAAAAAAAAAGTGCTACTATAGTATGATATCTACCATTCATTTTCTACTAGAGTATGATTTTCTACTATGGTATGATATTTACCGGCTGTTGAAAGTATCAAATATATTACGGTTAGGGTTAGTGCTAAATACAGTGAACAGTATGTATTAAAAATCATTAACAATTTTTTATACAAAAAAATGTTTTTAAAACTCATCAAATAGCGATTTTAATGATTGTAAACTGATTTATATCATTTTACAAAACAGTAAACAGGTTATCGTTTTTACTGGGCATTTTCCAGCAATAATGAGTGCATCGTCATTTACGGTAGGTCGCAAATTCCTCGGTAGATCTCATACGATATTAGGACCAAAAAGTGTTCTCACAAGTACAGCTCACACATTATGAATACTTTTATCTACGCAAATTCTGTTCTTGTGGTCTTTGATAAAGATATCTTGGTGATTAGATTTTATTATTATTATTATTATTATTATTATTATTATTATTATTATTATTATTACTTGGTGTCATATTAGTTTTGTACGAGCTTTCCTTAAGACTCTACTCTAAATATCATGAAAGTGAAAGTTTTTCAATTAATGTGCTACCAAAAACTGATTGTCATGTAGTTTGTCAGAGTAAAAAAAAATAGCAACCACTTTTCTGCTTCTGTAACGTAGATTCCCGGTCTTTTATTTGAAATATTTTCATGTTTTTTGTTCTGGTGACTTTTCCTCTTTGGTTCTTCGATTTCACGGCGAAGTAATGAATAGCGTCAAGGATTAAAGAATCGGAGAGCCGAGTTCGATTTCCCGCCGAATCCATTATAATTCACTTACGTGCAAATTCCCTTCTTCTCCCCTACCCGCTAGGGGTAAATAGCAGGACAGACCTGCGTGGCAAACGGTCTAGGAGAAGGTAACTCAAATTAAAAACCACCTTGGAGGGGGCTGTGCTACCTTGCCCTAGAAACACCACTTCTAGAGCGGCTGCAGTACATTTGGCGCCCCCAAGTAACTGAATGGTCACGAGACTCGTGAGACTTCGATTTCAAGAATTTAATCTTCATGAATTTACTACTAATTTGGCAACTCGGACTCAACATGTTAATGCAGAAATAGGTAGAAGTAACATTTCTATACTTTTTCCTCTCGCACTTTCCGACTATGGAATTCATTTCCAAATTATTTTTTCTATCAAATATTATTATTATTATTATTATTATTATTATTATTATTATTATTATTATTATTATTACTGTCGAACTATTGCTGAACATTGTCACTGTCCTTTTTTCATTTTAAATTTCCTTAAATCGTGCACTTCTCTAAGTGTTGAAACAATTTGAAAGCGTGACACCAATCATTTTTCTTCTCTTCCTTCCTATTATCTGTGTATGTTATGTTTCCTGCTTCGTATCCTGTAGAGCCGGGTCCAAACTATAGTCGTTAGACCCTATAAGAGAATTGTCATTTGATAGCACATTTCTTTGTATATGTGATGTTCCTAAGAGGGCGATCTTCTGGGCAACATGTATGTTGATGCTACCTCGGACTGTAAAACTGGGCGTTTCTTTTCTCACCAGGCCCAGAGCATTGATCAGTATTGGTACAGTCTTAGTTTTTATTCCCCACATCCTGTTAATCTCGATCTCCATGTCCTTAATTTGAACAATTTCTCGATAATTTTCATGGAGGTGAATCTCTCAGATGATACTGCTATGTACACTTCCTGAATTTCTTGTCTTTTATGATGTTATCAAATCTGTTGGCTATTATTTCCCTGTCCGTTTGAAAATGTCCCAGAAGATAGTTACATCGTTATTTTGGTAGCTGTGTCGGGTTGGTGCTCATATCATCTCTCAGTGGTTTCGATTTTGTGCTTCTTGCTTATCTTCCAGTGCACATAATTCGCTACCTTGTTATGTCTGTGGGAATATTCATTTTTTTCTATGGTCGACAGTTTCATTCTATTTTCCGTAGATCCTGCATTTCGCATTAATTCCATCTTTATGTGACAGTGACAGGATCTAGTTGCGAAGTTTTGGCCCTGACCTGCAATATTTAGGTCTTCTGTCTCAGCTTTCAACCAGGTTCTCCTCAGCCACTGATGTGTTTTCTGTTGGTCCACATCTGCTTTTTTCGTTCTTCTTGTCCTATTTTAATTGTAATTTCATTTGTCTATGTTGTTTGTTTGTTTGTTTTTTAATCGTTTGGCATAGATGATACTTGCTTTGTTGTTGTTGGTAGAGCTTCATGTATTAGGTTGGTGCAAACATAATGTCGTTTTCTCACATAGTAACATATGTGAGAAAACGACATTATTTTTGCACCAACCTAATATATTAAGATGGTGGAAATTTTTGTTGATGAAATTGATTTGCTGCTTTACAGCTTTACTGTAAGAGAGTGTCATTCGTTTTTGCGATGTATGCTTCCAGTATGATTGTTGTCGGTTTTAGAGTTAGCTCAACTTGGATTAGACCTCAGTCCCCCAAAATACTTGGTACGTACAGCCTATCAATATCTGATTTTGTGTGGTTCATTCTCATTTGGGTAAGCATTTTTACGGTCTTGTCGTGCTTTCTATTTATGTCAAAATTTTATTATTATTAATGCACACACACACACACACACATATATATATATATATAAATGTCATTATATATATATGTATATATATATATATATATGTATATATATATATATATATATATATATATATATATATATATATATATATATATATATATATGCGTATGTTTCTGTGTGTATGTGTGCGCGCAAAAACGTTTATTGTATGTATTATATACACATAAGTGCATTTAAATACAACACTGAAAAAAAGCTGCCCAAGCCGTACATAGCAAATGCGAGAAAATAAAAAAATATATATATATCGTTTAGCGCTCTACATCTTCATAGCTTCCCTAAATATCTAATTCTAACAATTTTTTTTATATTTTCACTCCTCAGTATATATAATTCCATGAAGAGGATAATTATTTTAGTCCGATGAAGACCTTTTGTGGGATGAAACCGGTTACATAGAGTTCTTTTTTTATTTTTTTTGTAATTCAATTAAGTACCATAGCTTAACATATATAGACTGTATATGAGATTACCCCCTTGCATATATATATATATATATATATATATATGTCTAGTGTGTATTAGTGCGTGCTTGCTAGTACGAATATATATATATTGCATATACATATATATATATATATATATATATATATATATATATATATATATATATATATATATATATATATGGTTGGATAGATGTGAGCTTGTGACCCTAACCCAGGGTCACAATCTCACATCTATCCAACTATATATGTTAGCTCTATCTCTGATATTGAGCGCTTTCTAATAAGTACCGCTCATATAATAAATAAATAATTGTACATATATATATATATATATATACATATATATATATATATATATTTATATTTATATACACACACTTTTCACACACATATATATATATATGTATATATATATACATATATACATATATATATATATATATATATTTCGCATATATATATATATATATTTGAATATACATATCTTTTTATTATATATATATATATATACATATATATATATATATATATATATATATATATATATATATATATATATATATATATATATATATATATAGGCCTTCCCTCTGCAAACTTCAATACTTACATTTCTTATTTTTCTCTTTTTTGAAATATATTTGTTTGTTTTCTCCTTATTTTTCAGAATTAATTCCCTGCCTAAATATATCTTTTATTCATGGCTTCGTCGAGCATAAATGAAAAATACGCATGAAGGCCTCGCCCGTTTGGAATTTCAAGTGACGGATGAAATCAACCACAAAGACCGTCTGATGAAACAGTGTGTTGCTATTGTGCTACTGAATTATCTGCCCGGATGACTTTGGATCGAATCCCTCGACTTCTCACGACCCAAATATGAAAATCAAGCGTGCACCTACACTTAGAGATAAAAAAAAAACGCACATATATATATATATATGTATATAAATATATATATCGTATAAGAGTACAGAGACATGCATATATACACACAAGTATTTATATACGTGTATATGGTAATTGCAAGGCTAATATTAATCGTTTCCTTATTAGGAAAATTTCAGCATTTACTAACCTATCAGCCACTGCAAAAACTTTCCCTTAAAACATTTCTTCAGGAAAATTCCTTTCTCAAGCCCAAGAACGTTTATCGCTCTTTCCAATATTGACTGGTGTTTCTTTTCTAACTTTTAATTCAATCTGTGTGGAATGTCAACATTTTCCCTTTGCGTTAAATGTGCTATCCATTTTAGCTGTTGGATATCCTCAGGCGATGCGGTTTCTTTCATCGTGTACAGTTCTCTGTTTGTGATTCTGTAATGCCAGTTCGCAAACATTCACTGGCTTCACACGCTCAAAGCAGAAATAAGAATTGATTTTAAAAAGCGTTTGTATACAGCTGAGTTTATGCCGCTATAATATTATCCATATCCAAATGTATGTATTTATGAATTCCTGATCGTTATATATTCATAAGTATTCATATAATGGACGTTTATATATTTTGATCTAATATCAAACCTTTAGATTTTGATATATATATATATATATATATATATATATATATATATATATATATATATATATATATATATATAAACGGTGACTGAAAAGTAATTACCCATTATAAAATACTTATAATTCATTTATTAACGATAATTTTTACAAGAAATGTATATGAGAGGAAAGCGTTTATCATTAGGTTTTATTTTTAATTCAATATGGCCACCAGATTTCGCTACCAGCTTCACCAACCTCCCAGGAATCGCGTCAAATGATTGCACCAGGAACTCTTCTGGTATGGAAGACATAACTTGTATTCTTCATTCAAGTTTTTCTAAAGTCTTAGTTTGTTACAGCAGACTTTAACAAAAAACAAAAAAAAAATATGTCACAAGTGTTACGTCGTGTATCATAAGAGTTCCTTTTTTGAGAGATCAAATTATATTAGGCTCTTTTCCCCTGTTTCTTTATCCCATCTTTCTATGTGTCGTGTCCTTACAGGACGTAGGCTACCATGTCTCTCCATCTCCCTCTATCCCTTGCAGGTGTCACCAGGTTCCTTCCCTCTGCTTCCTCAAGCCACTTGCTTGTATATAATGCTTTGTTTTCCCTTGTCTCTCTTTCTTTCTATTCGACCCATGAATATCAGATTCTTCAAGCAATCCTTCCTAATTATGTGTCCTAGAAACTTCAGCTGCCTCTCCTTGATGTTAAGTATAAGCCTCCTCTTTGTATGAATACTCTCTAAGACCTCATCGTTGCTCACATGCTCGATCCATGATATCCTCAGCATCCTTCTGCAGAACCACGTCTCCATCACATCGAGTCTCTTCATCATCTTTGAGGAAATCGTCCCACATTCGCTACCGTAAAGAAAGACAAATGTCACGTAACAGCTCCGTATTCTTTTCTTCGTCCTTGGCCATCAAATTACGGTTGTGGATCTCAGTGTCGCATTTACCGTTCTTTGTCAGAACGCTTCCTAGATATTTAAATTTCCGCGTCTGCTTAATTCTATTATTCCCGACCTTTAAATCGCATTTCGGTATCATCCTTTTTCCTGATGACCATGCATTCTATTTCTTGTAGTTTCCGCTTAGTCCCTTCTTCACACTCTCCTTCGCAGCCTTCATGTAGTAGATTTTGTAATTTCTTTTCCGTGTCTTCTAACAGTTCTGTGTCATCTGGCTATCTTATGTTAAAACTATGGCCGCCAATGCTAAATCCCGGTAGGGTTTCCAATTCTTTCTGTATTGCCTCGCTGTATAGTTTGAAGAGGTCGGGAGAGAAGACGCATCCTTGCCTTACGTCCCTTTATATTTTTGCATATGCGCTGAACTTTTGCTGACAGTCTAGGTTCATGATTAATCTGATATCTTTCCCGAATATATCAAGGTTGCTGAGCAGTTCCATCAGATCCTTGTGGCGTACTTTGTCGAAGGCCTTTGCCTAGTCTATAAAAATAGATACACGTCCTTCTGCATTTGTATTGCTCTTTCTGATAACATTCTGAGCATGAATATAGCGTTCCTTGTTCCGGTGTCTTTAATGAACCCGTACTGTTCTCGTCCTATTCTGCTGCGCGCTCTAATCATCTAGTTAAATAAGTTAAAAAAAGAGAATGATAAAAGTATCGTTAATAACGTTATAAACGTTGCCATAAACAAACGAACGATAAACAGCTAAACATCTTATAAAGTTAAACAACGGAAAAGATGCATATTTGCTGTATATTTTATAATACGATACTATGTGAATATAACATGCATTATTTTCGTATACATTTTAGTATAACATAAGTTTTATCAGAATTATGTCTATTTTAAATACAGCTGTAATTTTATCTACAGGAAATAGATATATAGTTTGGTTAACAGCGTAGTCAGGACCAGCAGTGCATATGTTAATTTTATATCTCGTGTATGATGCGACCCCTTAAAATTAGCTTCATAATCAGGGCATCAAAATTCGCATGTTACCCGAGTATATATGGTACATATGAGATCAAAACTCGGTTGCATCAATATACCCTTCTCTGTGTAAGAAATGAAAACTCTTTATTACTATACTACAGATTATTCCTTGAAAAAACATTTTGAAAGACGACATGAATATTTATTCACACTTAAACGTATATTTTTCTTATTTTAATTCCTTATATTGCAGAGGGTAATCTTTTCAGTCACTCAGTTTAGTGTCATACGTGATACACGCTTCGGCGACCATGTCTCTTTCGATCCATGACTAACGAGGCAGAAGATTTCTTTCTGCGCTAGACTGGTTGCCAACCAAGTCTATATAAGCCAGTCTGTTCTGCTATTCTACCCATATTTGAGGTGGGGGTGGAGAAGAGATGCATTCACACCCTTTCCCAAGGGTATTTGCGCGTGAGTGAGTGTAACGAACTCGAAAAGTCATCCATTACTTCACAACGCACATCCACGTAGCCGTAATTTTTTTTTCAAATAAAGAAATCTGTGAAATATTCGGGTTCCAGCTGAAACCTGATTTCAATATTTTTTTAACGCTTAGAAAATTATAATTAAAACAAGGATGTAGATATTGAAGTGTATTTTAACCTATGCCAACCTTTGTAGCATTTACGTCACTTTTCTAGGTCATCCAGTTCAATAAAATAATCCAAGTGCATGTTATACGTATAATATAAGCCAAAGTTTGAAGCCGTCCACGTGGTTTAATAATTAGTATGTTTCCTACTAAGATAGGATATTGTCACTATTTAATCACTTTTTGTATGCTCTCCAGTTTTTCAGAGATAAGGTCATTTAAATTTAAAATCCACTAGGAGGAAGATTAACCTTAACCAGTTAAGTAGATTAAATAAAATGAGTTTAAAACGTTAAGATGCTTTAAACCGTAACGGGTTAATTTTGCTGTTATTAACATTATTCTTTTTATTTTATTTCCTTTCATTTCTGGTGTATACTCATTTTTTTCCGGGTCATGACAAAAGCACCTAAGGTCAGAAATGGCATTATGAAATTTTCCAGTGAGCATTTTGGATAAACAAAAACACTAAAATGTCCTCAGATAACACACATTTTACATACATAACACACTCCCTAAATTGTAGGATGTACTTGCAAGTATAATACTTTGTATTTATTTAACTACTAGCAGCATGGCCTGGCGTTGCCCGTCCTTGATTCAAAAATCGTACGACTCATACAACAATCACTTGACTTAAAATATTTTTGCCCTTCCTTGCCTTTAAAGGAGTGCCCTTTGCCGGGCTGATGTTGCTACATGCCTTACTTCTTGCCTATCTCACACTGCGAATTTTTTCTAAGCTCTATACTAGACATTAAATCTGTTACGAAAAAAGAACTAAGCAAAATGAACACAAAACGATCAGCTTTAAAAAAAGGACTCGTAACTAGAAAAAAACGAATGAAAAAAAAATGTTAGCAACAAATACTTTTCACACCCAACCCAGTTCTATGGAATCAGAATCAACGTTGAGTTTAAGCAAGCGAATGAGCCAATTGGAGTAAAGTGCCAAGCAGATTTAAATCTTTCCCACTTGTGACGAATGCAGCTATCGATTTTTAAGCATGCTAGTTAACATTCGTGTCAGTCAGCTGTTGGCTCTCACACTGGCCAATAGAATCTTCCTGCCTATTCGTGGCAGCCAACTATTGGCTCTCACTTTGGCCAGTAGAAAATGGCCGCAAACTACATGAAAACTACGATAGAAGCATGAAAAATTGATTATTTCCACTATCGATGGGAGTTGGAAAATGCAACGTCTGTCTTGGCTTTCCCATTAATTTGGAGCATGTGAATGTAAATTTTGGTGCAAATCCGTCGAAAATTGCGGCCGTGCATTCATTACACACACACACACACACATATATCCTGCCTTTTATAGATAGAGATCGTGCTTCCAAGAATCCAATAATAAGCCAATCAATCCGAGGGCTCCAACTAAAGAGTGTTTCATTAAGACGGATCAAAATCAGTAGTTAATAAATCAGTGTTATTGGTGAAAATTTATTTCTCTATAAGATCATATTATTTAAGTCATGGCAATTATGTGTGAAAAATAATATCACCCAAATGTCCGCCACGCATAGTTGCTCCACGATCTCACCAATATGCCTTATTATCTCTTCCTTCAGCTGTTAAATTATTGTTGACTTGCTTGCATAGACCTTACTTTTGAGATGTTCCCAAAGAAAGAAATGCGTGAAGTCGCACAATCGTGGTGACCAATAAACTTCGATGTTTCGAGAGATGATGTGACCAGGCAGGTTCTTATTTTAATTCTGGTTGAACGTCCATTTTCGTAATAGGCTTCGATAAATTTAACACGTCGTTTGATTGTTAATCTTTCTATGGTGGAAAATGCCAAAGACTTAAGTTGTTAAAACTGAAAGAAAAAGAAAAAAAAAACAAAAAACATTAGACGTTTAAACTTAATTCACCTTTAAAATCGGTCCAAGTCACTGGAACATCATTTACAACTGAAATTGTTGATCCCCTTATGTGCCCCACTTTTGACAAATTAATTTTCAGGACTCCTCCATTTCGATAGTTCTTGGAAGATTTTTAAATATATATTGCAGTCTGCAGGTTCTGCCATGTCAATAAGAAGCTACCTTTTTTTTTTGCGGTCTCTGATCACGATACTTGGGCTATAGCCTTTTATTGTCCTGTCTGTGTATTTTGAATTTCTATAAAATTATTACAGATCCTATGTCTGTAACCGGGTCTGGGTGGTTTTTATACCAATTTCTTGCAGATTCAGTAAACTTTGCATATTTTCCAATACAGATATTTCCTACTCTGTCATGTTGAGTTTTATATTCAGTAGGTGCCAATACTGCGCAACCTGATGCAAGATGGTCAATTGTTTCTGGATATTTATCATAGAATCTGCATTTTGGTGTTTCACAGTGTTTTAGTAATTCGTAATTTGTAGTTAGCAAGCTTTGGTTCTGTGCAGCAAGAATAAAACCTTCGGTTTCAGCTTTTAGCGTGGTCACTGATTGGTACCAGGTTTGTCTGCATCAGCTTGTTTGGTACGCGCAGAACGGTGGGCCACGGAGATTTTTACCTTTCTGTGGTTTCTCTATATGATGCATTGCATTTGATTTTACATTCTTTTTAAGATTTTGCCGCTGCAAAATATTTTACTTTCATTTCTTCACCCGCTTGAAATTCCATTTTCAATTTGTTGGCTTCCTTTATTACTGAATATAATTTCTGTCTTCTTTCACATTCTTTGACACATAGAAGCATCCAGTCTTCTGTAATTTCCAGGTATCTTTGAACGCCGATTATTATAGCATTGTTAAAACTCTTCTAGTTGAACTAATCCTCTGCCTCCTACGGATCTGGACACATACAGATGATCACTAGTATTATTATTGAATAAATTTTTTTAAAAAAATCAAGAAGAGATAATCACTCTGCTTGACGTGAGCCTGTGACTTTTGTTTTGTTTTTTAATCATTTCGCCCCAATTAAGACAACGCCGCCACTATGATGAAAGGGTTATTGAGTGTGAGAAAAAAATGAGGAATTAAGAAAGCATTGTTAAGGATAGAAAACAATAAAAGGACCGGGAATAAGAAATCTGAAGAAAACATTGCATTGAAATTCTTTGAAGATCAAAGTTGATTAGGAAGCAAGAAACAGTAAGAGAGTTCTACATGCTAGACGTACAAAAGATTAAACTGTTACCATAGAATTGTATCTAGACATTTCAAAAGTAACATGATGAGAACGTGCTGTCAATCTAATAGTACGCTTAAAATCGGGAAGTCTTGGTACCAAAGAAGAACACTGAACAGAACAATTAAAATGAAAGTATTTACAGAAAACACACAGTGAAGCTACGTTATGACAGTGAGAAAGTGACTGAAGCCGAGAGGACAGGTTAAGATCAATAACATTGCAGATGCCTGCAATGTTATTAGTTGTTTCTACAGTACATTTGTATTGTAGAAACACAAAACCAGATATGATAATAATATTCAATGCATGATAGAATGGTAAACTTATAAATAATAAATTAGTTTTGAAAACGTCCCTAGAGTTTTTTTTTGGGGGGCACTTTGAAATCCATAGACTATCCACCAAACTTCTGGCCTATAGTTTATCTATATAGTAATAATTTTACAAGTACATGATGAAAGGTTATTATGTAACAGCAAAGTGAACATTTATTTGTTTACACTATTTACATTGTTCTGACTGTTGTCATCTTCGTTCTTTCATTGTTTGAATCTAGTGACTTGACTCAAAGAGTTGCGTGTTCAATACCTGGCTACAGCAGAAGTGAACAAAAAACGTGAAGAGTTGAAGTAAAGGAAGATAACTAATACCGAGAAATCTGGAAGAGATATGGC
>OZ010579.1:54726122-54791122 GCA_963932145.1 Acanthosepion lycidas | reverse complement strand
TAGCCGAAAACGCTGAAATAGAAAGAACATTCGGACAGTTTTTATATAATTTATCATCCGAAAAGAAAAAAAAAATTACATCCAATGAGAAATTGTATAAAAAAACTACATAAAAAGTTCATATATATATATATATATATATATATATATATATATATATATATATATATATATATATATATATATATATATAAATTCAAGCATACAATGAAATTACTAATCTCGAAGGAGTGAGTTTGAAAGAAATGAAAAACATCTTTATATGAGATGAAAGAAAATATTATTAAGGGGAGAGAACATAAAAGAAAAGCAATAACATTTGTAAGCGTGCTTTTGAAAAAAAATAATTTATAGATTAAACTAGTACAGTTATTTCGAGAAAAAAAAGTAGAAAATTGTTTTAAAATTGTCAGAATAGGATATCACTGTATTTATTTAATCAATTATTTATTTAATTTAATAGAAATTTTCATCCAAAACAAGGCATGTTCTCGTACCATAGAACTTATTTTATGAATTCTGAAGACAAAATGACGATATATATTACATTAAAAATTTTGCAGATTCATGCAAGAGGCCGGGTGAGAGACTCACAAGCGAGAAGTGCTATAGAAGAAACTATTAATATTAACATCACTATTTCGTTTGTAAAATCCTGAGTCAAGGTTTAATTACCGGATTAGTGAATGCACGTCCCTATGCTGGTAATTTATATCTAATTAATTTCCGTACCCCAAAACGCAAAACATTAATTTTAAATGGATTTTCAAATGCACCATTATATCTTTGTTTTATAAAAGTTATTTTTTAATGCGTACACGAGTTTGAGTTGATGACTTATTTTTTTTAAAAATTTTATATTAAATTCTCTAGTTAAGAAAATAAATTTAAAAAAAAACAAGTCAACTCAAATGTTTACGCATAAAAATAATGTTTATACCAGAAAAAAATGCTTCCACACTCTCTTTTCTATAAATTGATTCATGGTAATTTTACTGATGTCTAGTTTGGTCCGAAAGTCTTGTCACCCATATATATATATATATATATATATATATATATATATATATATATATATATATATATATATATATATATATAATTTCATATGGCCGAACCGTAAATAATGGCGTTCAAATAGACCTTCTCGATGTGTGACAGCGTCAGTGAAAGTGAATAAACTGAATCCAGTACAAGTGATTTGTATTACTTCATTGCTTGTTTTTCTATTGTTCTCATTACAAGGAATTTCTGTCACACACACAGATACACACGTACAATACATCACACAGAGACAATCATATATATATATATATATATATATATATATATATATATATATATATATATAAAGAAATATAGTCTTAAGGTGTGCTATATTTATGGAATAAAGTGCTCAATATCAGAGATAGAGCGTGTGTAAATATAAGAGTGAACATAGAAGTCAACACTTAGAGGCGACATGTGGCCTGACGATTGCATATAGCATGAAACAGACTGTCGCCTCTAAGTGTTGACTTCTATGTTCACTTTATATATATATATATATATATATATATATATATATATATATATATATATATATATATATTATACCCATACAGACAAAGAATCAAAGAAACGCATAAATATGAACTCGAATGCTAAAAAAAGTCGAACATAGAAAAAACAAGTAAAACAATCATGAAAAAAATATTTTTAATTGAACTTGTATAAATGAAAAAATACTACACAAATACATCGCACTCACACACACGCACACTCACACACACACACACACACACACACACACACACACACACACACACACACATATATATATATATATATATATATATATATATATATATATATATATATGTATATGAAAATATATAGAAAATAGGAAAGAACTGGTTAGGTAAAAATCCAAAGTTCTTTAGTATTTTTGTTATTATTTTAAAAAAATAGTCCTCGATACAAAAGTAGAGCATAAATATAATTATTTATTTAAAAATATGATCCCTAGACGCTACATAAGAGGTCTCATGTTTAAATAGGGAGGGGTGTTGCGTGTTAATAATTTGTATCAGCATAGAGTTACATTACATAAGGTGGGGGTGTCTGAATTTAAAACGGAAGATGTTTTCAACATGTCTATGGAGATTTCTTTCTTTTTTTATTTTATTTCTTTATGAAAGGTTTTTGTGTATATAAATATTATTATATAATATATTTAAACAATCGCCCTGGCTGTTACCATGGAAATTTTTATTTCAATTATGAATATGCTATTAAAACACGTAGATTTCAGAAATAAGTTATTCCCACCCTCCCCCAAAAAAATCGCTTGAAGATGGAACAGAGCTTACTTTAATTCAATTTAATTCAAATAATTATATTGGAGTTTTCGGCTCTTGTTTTGAAACATGAGAACTCTTATGTAGCGTGTTGGAATCATATTTTTAAATAAATAGTTATATATATATATATATATATATATATATATATATATATGTGTGTGTGTGTGTGTGTGAAAATATTGTAGAAAATAGGAAAGAAAATGGTTAGATAAATAATCCAAAGTTCCTTAGTATTTTTGTAATTATTTAAAAAAAATAGTGCTCGATGCGAAATATATATATATATATACGCTGGTCCGAAAGTCTTATCACCCCCTACAATTTTCTATTTCAGATAGCTGACACGAAAATGATAGTGTTTATACAGACCTTCCCGATGTGTGACAGTGAATAAAATGAATCCAGTATATGTGTTTTGTATTTTTGCATTACTTGCTCTTCTACAGTTCTCATTACTTTTTAGTCGCGGTGAAAATCTTTCGGACCAGACTCTACACTTCGTTTTGTACCTAGACTTTATGAATTTAAGCGCAGTACTAGATTGGTAAGTAGGTCTCATCATTTTACAATTGAATTGCCTAGAAGCAACCGTAAGTTCTCTGCTGACTTGAACGTATCTTTTTTTTTGTTTATTAAATTAAATAAATAATTGAGTAAATAAATAAATTGAAATTCTATTCTGACAATTTCAAAACAATTTTCAACTTTTTTTTCTCGAATTGACTGTACTAATTTACTCTATAAATTATTTTCTCCAAAAGCACGCTTACAAATGTCATTTTTATAAATTATTTCCATTTAGGTTTTATCTATAAAAGATGAAACCAGATAAAATACGTTTGAATATTTAACAAATATTAAGTCGGAACAAAAAATAACTCGTAATGTTTTTCAATAGGTGACGTTTCAATGTGTGATTTCATTTCATACGTAATTGGAATTTAAAACATATACATAGGCTGAAAAGCGTGTTTTTCTTATGCCTTTCAATATAATTCATGTGCGGATATTGAAATGTAAATGTGTCTATGCTAAAGGGAAAATGGAGAAAAATACAAGCATTTTCGTCATTTGATGTTTTATTTCTGAAAAGTAAAAAGCGATATTCACTCAGCAAAAAAAGATATGTACCGTTTATGGAGATAGTGCCATACCGGTCGCTACTCTTAGCAATTGGTTGGCTTAGCTTCTGCATTGCAAATTTTGTTCTTGAAGAATGAGGACATTCCGCCAAGTCTGCAGTTGTTGAAGATGTCCGAATCGAAGTGACGATTAAAGATAATCCAGTTTACAGTAAACGGGATATCGCAGAAGTATTTCATATTACTCATATGAGCGTTGTCATGATTTAACTGGAAAAATCAATGAAATGCATTTGCATCTGTGATTCTCTATTCAAACGCAACAAAACAATTATTACAAGCGATAAAAAAATTGCAACAAGATGGAGCAAAAAATAAATCCACTCTAAAATATGGTTCGCATCCGAAAAATATGATACACTGTATCAAATGGGATATTATGAGCTCCTTCGACAACATAAACTTTGATATCAGAGTAGTATTGTTCCATGTTGGACCGATTAAGTGCTGCAACTGAAAGAGGGCCTAATTATTGCAGTTCAAGAGCAGAGCCTCGGAAATAAATCCTATCACTGTCACATAATCAACGGTATATATATATATATATATATATATATATGTGTGTGTGTGTGTGTGTGTGTGTGTGTGCGCTATATTTATGGAATAAAGTAATAAATATCAGAGCTAGAGCGTATGTAAATATAAATATAAAAGTGAACACTGAAGTCAGCACTCAGAGACGACAGGCTGTTTCATTCTGGATACAAACGTATACCTCTATGATATATATATATATATATATATATATATATATATATATATATATATATATATATATATATAGTACACGTAATCGATCCGTTTATATATAATCCGCGTGGATCCTAGTAATATTAATTATTAAAACTGATTCCAGAGAGCTCGATGTTTTTATTTTAACAGAGCATATGTATATTTTACACCCCCCCACCCAAAAAAAATTATTATCTCAACTTCTATTTCAAGCTGTTGTGTGCACTGTTATCATCACTCCCTAAGTGTCTGATTAGGGACCCAGGAACTTAACATCAGAATTGATATTAAACTTCAAACTACAAAGGTTCTGACCATAAATAAATTTCAAACCCAGACAGCTTCACCCGGGATAATTTATCTTACGCTCCCAGCTATCGCTAACACAAACTCATTAACAAGGAATCTACCAGAGGAGAACTGACGTTGAAAATAAATTTAAAACATTGCTCCGAGACAGACACTTATGGACTGAAGATAGCCACCCACAGAACGGCTTGAAATAGACTATCTCTATGTTGAGATAAATTTTGGGGTTTTGCTGTAATATATATATATATATATATATATATATATATATATATATATAAAGTTGCAAATTAAAATAATAATAATGCTTTTATAAAAGTATTTATTTATTTATATATATTTGATATTTCAGATTGATTGAGCTATCCTCAACTCTACCAAATATCTAAACAATACAAACCAATCATGAAATTACAAATGTAACAAACCTCGTTGCTTAGTTTGCAAACACATAATAATAATGTATTTTCTGTACACAACAGCAATATCAAGATACACCCATCTCACCTCACCTGTGATTGCCATAACATAATCTACTATTTATTCTGCACCATCTGTCCTAATAGTGGATATATTGGTGAAACTGGAAATAATTTTAGATTTCGCTTTAACAATCATAAACAAACCATACTTCAAAACAATCCTTATTCCTACATAGTTGAACACTTTAATCAATCAGGACACTCATTAGAAAACTGTAAATGTTTATTGATAGATTCTGATTTCAGTTCCACATACACACGCAGAAGAAAAGAAAAATAGTAGATTTTAAAATTAAATACATATAAACTAGGGTTAAATAAAGACTTGGGTATTTTAAATCTTTATAAATATTTCAATAGTTAAACATTTTTTAGATATAATTAAAAATTTTTAAATTTTTTTGAAACAACATCTAAAATATTATTACAGTTAGATTTACGTTAAGAATATTCGAACACAGTGGCGCTCCATATCACGTGACGTCCGCATCTCGCGACGGACGGTACTCTTAAACAAACAGTTATTTCTCAAGAAAGATTGATGTCAATGTGATATATCAAATATATATAAATAAATAAATACTTTCATAAAAAAAGATTATTATTTTATTAATGTGCAACTTTTTCTATATATACATATTAAGAAAGTATACGTGGCTTCTCATTATGATATATATATATATATATATATATATATATATATATATATATATATATATATATATATATATATTAAAGTCCTATTAAATGGTTTCATTTTATTCGAGATTCCTCAAGCATTTAGTCAGTCGAGTCTTAAGTGCTATGAGAAAGTTACGACTTTATTGGATTGCTCTGGTCCGCACTGAGCTCTTTCAGTATTTTTAAATCTCTGTAATCTCCGATTATTAATATTTCTGCATAGAATACTTTAATGTTATATTTACCTACATACAGCTTGTTTCACGCTTCGAGATTTTACAAAATGGGCGTGCATATATTATAAAGGGAGTGCGCACAATAATGTCATACTTTGAAAAAAGATTACTTGATATATTACTCATATTTTTTTCGTAGAATAATTCAGTTGAATAGTCGAAATCATATGAAGTGTAATGGAATTGTTTGTGAATAGTTCTAAAACTGTACGAAGACTAATTTATGAACGTGCTGCTTTAAAACTATGTCAGCGATGTTTGTTCACGATACTAAAATCTAAGATAAATGAAGGTTGTGATTAAATAAACAGTAATAAAATTAAAGATAAACTAGCCTGCAATTAATCTATTGAATTATCAAATCTGTTCAATCTCTATCTATAAAAGGCAGGATGTGTGTGTGTGTGTGTGTGTGTGTGTGTGTGTGTGTGTCTGTAACGAATGCACGGCGGCAATTTTCGACGGATTTGCACAAACATTTACATGCACATGCTCCAAGATAGCGGAAAAGTCAAGACCGACGTTGCATTTGCCAACTCCCATCGATAGTGGAAATAATCGATTTTTTTCATGCTTTTACGGAAATTTTCTTGTAGTTTGCAGCCATTTTCTACTGGCCAGAGTGAGAGCCTATAGCTAGCTGCCACGAATAAGCAGAAAGATTCTATTGGCCAGAGTGAGAGCCAACTGCTGACTGACACGAATGTTAACTAGCATGCAAAACAATCGATAGCTGCATTCGTCACAAGTGGAAAAAATTTAAATCTTCATGGCACTTCAATTGGCCCATTCGTTTGCTTAAACTCAATGTTGATTCTGATTCCGCAGAACTGGGTGGGATGTGAAAAAGTATTTGTTGTTAACATTCTTTTATCATTTGGTTTTTCCAGTTACGAGTCCTTTTTTAAAGCTGATCGTTTTGTCTTCATTTTGTTTAGTTCTTTTTTCGTAAGAGATTTAATGTTTAGTATAAAGCTTAGAAAAAATTCGCAGTGTGAGATAGGCAAGAAGTAAGGCATGTAGCAATATCAGCCCGGCAAAGGGCACTCCTTTAAACGCAAGGAAGGGCAGAAATATTTTAAGTCAAGTGATAGAGATTGCTGTATGAGTCGTACGATATTTTAATCAAGCACGGGCAACACCGGCCATGTTGCTAGTTGTTGATAAACGCTTCCTGGATAGTTTAATTTATTCTATTTTTTAAGAAAAATATCGTTAGATATACAGGGAAATTTGATGTTGTCTGGTATATGGGTGCACCAGAAAGACCTTTCGCAGGGAAACTCTAATTCTAGCAGGGAAAATGTGTAAACGCAGACGCCAATCAATTTTTACTTCACATAAATGAACAATCTAATAGCATACTCCAATAATCTGTGAATATCTCTGCTGATGATATAAAGATATTTGGGTGCACCTCCAAAACTCCAGGTGTACCAGCGATTGGCCAATGACATTTCTTCCGATCTTGCTCCAAAATCTCAGTAAACGTATAGCTGGCAACATTATTTTTCCGAAAACTTTATCTGAAACCTTGTTGTTGGACGTAGTTTATCGTTATACCCAGGACGCGGATGTAGTTTATTGCCATACCCAGGACGCAAAACGTATAGCTGGCAACATTATTTTTTCCAAAACATATAGCTGGCAACATTGTTGTTTCAAAAACTTATAGCTGGTAACATTGTTGTTTCCAAAAAACATATAGCTGGCAACATTATTGTTTCAAAAGCGTATAGCTGGCAACATTATTTTTCCGAAAACATTATCTGAGACCTTGTTGTTGGATGTAGTTTATCGTCATACCCAGCACGCGGATGTAGATTATCGTCATACCCAGGACGATGGTAGGGTGGGAAACTGGCTAGTTACACACAATAGCTCGATAACCAAACCAGTGACTTTCCACAATCACTGATCAAACCCAATCGTGCTGAACGAAGATTCCCTTATGAGCGCCTATTGGGACATAAACTCCACCCAGACTGCAAGTGGAACTCGTGCAAATGATCCATCACTAAAAATGCTGGGAAAATGTTTGTTTCCCTGTGCCGCTTCATCAGTACTCCTACAGCTATACTCTACCGTTACAAGAGCCAGATCAGACTAAAAATGGATTATCGTTGCCATATATGGTTGGGATCCGCGCTGGCTTCGCTTTCCATTATCGATAGATTCCAAAAGCGTCTCCCCGTCCGTGTAACCAACGAAGTGTTTTCCACTCTTTTACCTTTTTCTCACAGACGAGACTTCGCAAGTCTCTCGTCATTTCTATACTGAATTCTCACATAATCTACATTGCATAGTTCCACCAGTCCTAACCGTCACGGCTAAGACCCGCAACGGCGCGCACATTGTAGCGAATCACCCTCAATCCATTCATATCCTTGCGGTGAGATGGAAATTCCATTCAAGCAGCTTCTTCCTATAAAGCGCAGCCTTTTGGGACCGACTTCTAAGATTTTGCGTCACCGATCACTATAATCTTAATCTGTTAATATCTAGGGTTAATCGTTATCTTCCGCCCATGTCCACATAAACTGTAGTACTTAATCTATATCCCACTACCACGAGTGACTCCACGGCTTTTTAAATGGTGAGCACCTTTAAAAAACGGGCAGTGAGTACTGGATACCCTCCTGACAGAGTAACAGGAGATTTGAAACAATAATAATATGATTCTACAGAAGAATTCTAACAATACCAGGAACCGAACATGTGAGCAACAATGAAGTTCTCAAGACAATGGCAACAAAAACGGCACTTGAGCTTAATATAAGAAAGTAACAGTTGAAATTGTTGGGAGGCATAATGAAGAAAGAGGGCTTGAATAATTTGATACTCACAGAGTTTCAAGATACTCCTAAAAAGTAACTCTGACCCGAAATTAGAATCTCTATCTATAAAAGGCAGGATGTGTGTGTGTGTGTGTACCGAATGCACGGCGGCAATTTTCGACGGTTTGCACCAAAATTTACATGCACATGCTCCAAGTTACCGGGAAGGACAAAACCAACATTGCATTTCCCAACTCCCATCGATAGTGGAAATAATCAAATTTTTCATGCTTTTACGGCAATTTTCTTGTAGTTTGCGGCCATTTTCTACTGGCCAGAGTGAGAGCCTATAGCTGGCTGCCACGAATAAGCAGGAAGATTCTATTGGCCAGCGTGAGAGCCAACTGCTGACTGACACGAATGTTAACTAGCATGCAAAATAATGGATGGCTGCATTCGTCAGAAGTAGAAAAAATTTAAATCTGCATAGCACTTTACTCCAATTGGCTCATTCGCTTGCTTAAACTCAGCGTTGATTCTGATTCCGCAGAAATGGATTGGGTGTGAAAAGGTATTTGTTGTTAACATTCATTTTTCATTCGTTTTTTTTCCAGTTAAGAGTTCTTTTTTTAAAGCTGATCGTTTTGTGTTCATTTTATTTAGTTCTTTTTTCGTAAGAGATTTAATGTTTTGTATAGAGCTTAGAAAAAATTCGCAGTGTGAGATAGGCAAGAAGTAAGGCATGTAGCAACATCAGCATGGCAAAGGGCACTACTTTAAAGGAAAGGAAGTGCAAAAATATTTTAAAGCAAGTGATAGCGATTGCTGTATGAGTCGTACGATTTTTGAATCAAGCACGGGCAACGCTGGGCCATGCTGCTAGTGAGAGTATAGAAGCTACATACTCTTAATCCATCGTGAAGTTTCAGAAAATGAGATTAATAATTACCGAAGAATTCAAATACCTCGTGGATCTCTTATAGTAAAGAGATAAGGACTTTGAAGTTTAGATAGGCTGCGCTAAGAGTAGTTCTGTTTAAAAACGAAGTATACTACGAACAAAAACGTTAACCTTTAAGAACTGTCCATGTTCTCAAATAACCTCGTCAGATCTATACTGTCGTGTAGAGGTTATACATGACAACTAACTCGTTAAAAAATGTGTAAGCTATCATTTGTCTGCAATAGTTTTATAGATCAATAATACAAAATGGTTTCAGGCGAATGAATGTTTTGCGTTTTAAAGAAGAAAATCCTTCATCAGATTCTATAGACAAAATGGTAAATGGCTTTACCAAATAAAAATATGTGCTGAGGACATTGAACAATAATAATAATAATGTAGCCCATGGAAAATAGAAAAGAAACAAGGATATAATCATGTTAGTGACATTCCGTACTAAAATATATAAAACGGTTTGAACGGAAATCTCAACTAACAGTAAAACGTTTCATAACAGATTACTTAATAATTTTAATTTCCTTAGAAACTGTTTTAATATAAATCTATATATAAATTTTATTACATAAAATAACTTCAATTAATCTATCTATCTATCTATCTATCTATCTATCTATCTATCTATCTATCTATCTGTCACACCCTCTAAAATGGCCATATATTGAAGGATTGGAATAAAATTTTGGGGAGAAGTGCAAACAGGTAAGGGGGTACAAGGTACTCTTGGTTTTTACCAGGGTGTGTAACTTAGAACAATAAATTTTCTTTCATTTTTCTGGGAATAATTTCGCTTTAATATTTAACATGCAGAATATTCTCACTATTTTAAAAGCAATTTAAATATCAAAATAAATACTTATTTAATAAAAATGAAATAATGTTTTCGCATACCTTTTCTTTAAGTTTTCATATACAAGAATCCAATTTCAAGTTCGCTCCGCTTTTGGGAGAACGATAAGCAAATCCCAACTTCAAACGCTTCAAAAAGTTGTTATTTGGCGCCTGAAATAAATTATAACGCATTGGCAATTGTATCTTGTCCGCTCAAAAGTAAGAAATCCTAATAATTTATTCTTCGCTGTTAAAAACGAAAAAAAAAAATTCTTAAAAAAAAAATTATATACCATCAAGTCCTATAAAATTAAATTAGAGAAATTGTTAAAAGGCAAAGTAGGTTTTTTTAAAATTTATTTCAACCCCCACCCCCCAAAAAAATGAAAAGTTAATTCGAATTTCACAGATTGGATTGCGAAATTGAACGAAACGTAGAGTTTGTAAATCTCGACAAAAATTTTAGCAATAACTTCAACATTGCTAAATATTGCGAGGATTTAAACAAATTTCAGCGCTTTAAAAAAAATATCTAGTATTCTATAAATTTCGCCCAGACGTTTGTAAATGCTGTATGGATGTGGAATATTTCTACTATTAGCATGAACATTAATCTATGCGCGTTTTCTGAAAAGTATAATTTGCGAGGTTTCTGATTTTTATATCTGATTTGTCTGTCATTTCAATATTAGATTGATGTTTTTAAAAACCCGATATGTAATTCACGCTTTAATCTGATTATTTTTT
Source organism: Acanthosepion lycidas (assembly GCA_963932145.1). NCBI lineage: Eukaryota > Metazoa > Mollusca > Cephalopoda > Sepiida > Sepiidae > Acanthosepion > Acanthosepion lycidas. The sequence continues at coordinate 54,779,882 of OZ010579.1, read as the reverse complement.
TGACAAACATGAACTGTGTGTAATGACAAATGTATATAGGTGTAGGCTTTAAGAAAGCGTTATTCAATTCAGAATACAAGTTTCGTGTGCAGTGTTCTTTTACAGTACCTGCAAACAGAAATAGCTCTCTCAAAGCGGAGAGTAACGGAACAAAGGGAGACCACTCGTGATTATTCATAACACTGTTTTTTTACATTTAATGGTTAATCTTTTTAATTTCTTGCTTCCATGAAATACCTTTGCTATCAGTCCTTTCAGTTTTCCTATTGATTTCACTATCAACACAGTGTTGCCTGCAATTTTTTCACTGCATAAGGAAGGATGAAATGGAAGGATTTATTGACGATGTGTCAAGTATATGTCATATATATGTATGAACCTATCCCCCAAAAAACTATCAGCTTCATTCTCTAGTTCAAAAATAAAATTCTTGTAGAATGAAACTGACCATTTACAAATATAATAACATCTTTTAGCCAAGCCTACTTTCTCGCGCACAACTTATCTGTAGGTCTCCATTAAAGCCAATTATTGACGGCCTTATTCATCATTTTCAAACAATTCCAAGTTGTCATCAATTAGTGTTTGAATTATTGGCAAATCTTTTGAAATTGACACGAGAGAGTTGCGATCATTATTTGATGATATAAGGCATTTTTAAGAGAGACAAAATTGAGAAAAATATATCGTTTGTAAACTCACTTCTTTATTGAATATGTCTGGCCATTCATCATCAGAATAACGACATCTTTTGTTAATATTAATCGACATGAAGCCACTGGGAGGAAGAAGAGAGTGAGAGAAAAAGAGAAAATTAGGCTTGTAATGATGCTGAAACTTTAATTGACAAAGAAACATGCAGAAGTTTTTTGTTAAGGATTTCTATATATATATCTGTTTCTGCGTTTTGCTCGGTCTCTCTAAATATTCACATGTCTATCTTACGACATAACTGGCTGTACTTATTTCTGTTTATATAAAAATGTATAAAAAAATGATTTATCACACTAGGTAACTAGCCCATCAAGCGTCAGTCCTTTTGTCTGTTTGAATATTTGAATTTTGATTTAGTAATATTTATCTATGTCTCTCCCTCTCTCTCACTCTCTCTCTCTCTCTCTCTCTCTCTCTCTATATATATATATATATATATATATATATATATATATATATGTGTGTGTGTATGTATGTATATATATATACATATATATATATATGCATGTATATAAACACACTCATACGCACATACATATATATATATATATATATATATATATATATATATATATATATATATATATATATATATATATATATGTGTGTGTGTGTGTATAATTTTTACATATATTGTTTATATATTATATATGCGCGGCACTGGAAAGCTCTCTATATCAGTTATAAAGGTAACATATTTTGTTGTATTGATATCAGTTTGTGAACCCAGGCTCATCCAACTATATATATATATATATATATATATATATATATATATATATATATATATATATTACGTTTTTCTGGAACAATGAACTTCATATTAACGTGACTTTTGGCAGCGTTAGACCATTAACATATATACGTATATATGACTATATTTTCGCTGTTTTTATCATCTTATGCTTCTGAAATGAACATGATGATATACATACATATATTTATTGTCTCTGTATCTAATAAATCCTAAAAAAGTATCAGGCTGGATCCTTAATAGTATTTCTTGAAGCCAGACTATTTTATATCGTACCTGTAGCTGTTAACCACTTTTGATATAAAATATTGGGAAAAAGTGGAAAAATGTATTTCCCAAGGGTATTACGTCGATGAAAATACAGTATTGTTGTCTATGTGGGATTTCTCTCCAGAACCCAGGGTAGTATCAGTGTTATTCATCATGACGGTCGTCTTCGATTATAGAATCCAGAGGTTAGCAGTGAATATTTCGGAGACAGTAGGAAAGCGTTGTTCAGGTTAGCAGTGGATGTCGCAGCAAAGTAGCAGAGCGTAGTACTTCCTTCTGTCATCTTCGCCTGACGAGGTGACACTGGTCATTCGGGTAGAGTGAACAAAAACGGACGCCTTTATACACGACGAATTGAATGCTCTATGTATTCTGATTGGTTAACCTTCTATTGGTGGATTATAAAGGGAGTTAAGCCATTTTGTCTGGCTCACTAGTTACATACACATATACACAAAAAACTGTAACAATCAGGTCATCCCATAAGTTCTGTCCGAATTTTGAATGAAGAAAACAAGTGTTACATTTAATTACAGATTCAATCAACAATGTATTTTCCCTGATTATCTATGACTTCCTTCCATCTATTAACAAGCTTACTAATTCTATTACTCTAAAATTCTTTTGGCTTTGATTCGAAGAACTCACAAATGTCAGTTTTAACCTCTTTTTGTGTTACAAAAGGTGTTTCTTCCAAATGATTCTGTAAGCTACGAAACAAATGGTAGTCTGAAGGAGCAAGATTGGGAGAATAAGGTGGATGAGGAATTTTCTTCCAACCAAGTTCCTCGATCTTTTGTGACGTGATTCTTGCTGTGTGGGGTCGCGCATTGTCCTGATGAAACATGACTGCTTTTCGATTCACTAGAGCATGTCTTTTTCCCTCAAATCTTGGTTCAAACGCTCTAATTGCTGACAGTATATTTGAGCATTAATTGTTGCATTAGGCGGTAAGAATTCAAAGTGGATTATTCCTTGGCAATCCAACCAGTTTCAAAGAAGGACCTTTTGCCCATGAAGTTCATTTCTCGGCTGTGTTTGGGGTCCTTCCCCTTCACCAAGCCACTGTCTACGACGTTTAACATTTCGATAAAAGATCTATTTTTCGTCACCAGTCAAAGTCTATCCAAAAAAGGTGAAACAAGTTGGCGAGAAAGGAGGGACAAGCAGATGTCAACTCGCGATTTGAGGTTGTTTTCAGACAATTCATGAGACACCCATTTTCCAAGTTTAGAAACTTTTCCAAGTTGTTTAAGATAACGATGGACATTTGTATGGTTTGAACTGAGAACCACTGCCAATTTCTCAAATGATAAAGCAGGATTTTCTTCAAGGTCTGCTTCAAGAAGCTTTTCATCAAACTCAAATGGATGTTCTGTTCGATCTTCATCTTCAGGGTGAAATCTCCACCTCTGAATTTTGCAAACCATCTTCTGCAAGTTCTTTCATTCACACATTCCTCTCCATAAGCTGAGGGAATGTTTCTAGCCGCTTCGGCTGCTGAGTTTCCTTTCTTGAACTCATAAAGCATTATGTGCCTCAAATGATTCTTGGGTACTTCCATGTTAGCAGGGTTTTAATCAAACAAAATTTAATTTTATTGTTCTCTGAAATAAAATTTGATCAGTTTAAATGCATCTAAACATAAAAATAATGTTCAGCTCCATTAGACATTATAAAATACTCATTAAATTTCGTTCATTTTAACAAAAAGTTAAAATTCGGACAGAACTTATGGGATGACCTGATACATATGTCCATATTTTCCAGTTTTTTCTTGCTCTAAGAATTATATGCTTCATTGCAACATCATTAATATCTTTGTGGTAACCTGTAGAATGCTGAGAATAACATGGACCAAACATTTGAGCAAAAACGAAGTTTTCGAGAAAATACCAACGGAAAGAACATTTAATCTTAACATCGGAAGAGACAATTTCTCGTGCAAAAAAATGAGGAAAGAGTACTTGGAAAATGTGATACCCACAAGACAGAATGTAAGCGACGAGTGGAACTCAGCGCAAAATTTCCTCACACATGAAGGAGAGATTTGAAACTGTTCTATATGATGACGGTCGTCTTTGAGTATAGAATCTAGAGGTTAGCAGTGAATATTTCCAAGACAGTAGGGAAGCGTAGTTCTGATTAGCAGTGGATATCCCGGTAAAGTAGCAGAGCGTAGTTCTTCCTTCTGTTCCTCTTCCCCTGACAAGCTGGCACCGGACATTCGGATAGAGTAAACAAAATGGCCGCCTTTATGCACGACGGATTGAATATTCTACGTCTTCTGATTGGTTAACCTTCTATTGGTGGACTATAAAGTGAGTCAAGTCATTTGGGCTAGCTCACTAGTTACATAATGTATCCAAAAATTGTAACAGAAACAACTTCAGATTTGAAACAAAATTTGGTTCTACAGAGGGATGCTGAGAATACCATGGACAGAAGTTGTGATTACCGACGAACTTCTAGAGATATGGGCAGCAAAAACGGTACTTATGCTTAACATCAACAAGAGATTGTTGAAATTACTAGGAGACATAATGAGGAAAGAGGGTTTGGAAAGTTGGATACTCACAAAACAGATTCAGAACAAGAGGAGCAAAGAAAATCAACGCATAAATTACCTACAGTAAATGGATGGTGGAGCTAAGATTTAGGAGAGATAACAAAAAGATAAAATTTAAGAGCTACAAAGGACAAGAAATATTGAGGAGCCACAATTGCCGAAGTCCCGAATGGAGACGGCACATAGAAGAATAAGTTTACTCTAATATTGTTATCTTCCATAAATATACTTGTTAACCTTTTTAAATAACCACTGAGTTCAGGAGTTTTCCCCATCTTTGATGGCATAACCATTCAGATTATCAATCTCCTTTTGTTTAAACACATATATGTTACTGGAAACCTTTTCAAGATCTTTTAGGAGATTTTAAAGCATTCACTGTCCTATAGAATAACTGATATTACATAACAATTCAGCGCTATTTTCTTTGTGACCGGCTTAGCTTTTTGAAGCGATCTTGCGCTATCTGAACAGACCTTCGCATTTAGCTGTCGGACTTTGCGCCCTCCATTAAAAAACTAACACTCTATTAAAAAAATATATTATCTACATTTTTGTATCTCTAATTTGCGATTCGCATGTTGGGTTATTTCTTTAGCATACATTCTGTTTTCTTTCAATTGATGTTTAGTCCTTTATTCGCGCTTTCCTTTAGTATCTTCTGTAGGATTTCCTGTAGTTTCGTTTCTGTGTTGTCAAATCATCACCGTTTCATCTGCATATCTGTTATAAAGGAATAAGGTCTTGAGTTTGAACAAAGATCTCCAGTGAGTAAACACAGGCGATGGCTTTATTGAATTGACTAGACCATGTAACCATAAAGAAACAGATAAATAGACAATATCGTGACGTCTAAAACATCGTCATTTTCTGGTCTAACTTTTTCTATTCGAATCACTATACAGACTGCTATTCCAGCGAGTATTATCGAGTATTATCAGCGCGAGGTTATTCAAATGTGTCTGACACCAAAATTGTTCAACGGCGTACCATAGTGGTATCTGCGATTATGAAGTTTCTACTACAAGAAGCATTACGAAATTAAAACGAGTAGTCATTGATATCCCAAAATTGACAACGTGTGTTCGTTGATATCACAAAAATATCCAATGTTGTTAAGATTATGCCAGACAGATTTCTGGTGGGAATTCCTATTCTCTCAGAATCTACTCATTGAAAGAGGTGTAAAGATATATTTTCATCTGAGACTTCTTTCTGTTTTTGTATATTTTTCGGCCATGTTTTTTTTCCGTATATTCACTGGCAGCATTTGATATCGAAGACTGAAGAATTACGAAACTGCTTCTGGTGATATTGGCGATATAGTCAGATTCAGTAAAATATCTGACTCGTGAGTGTTAATCTTTAACGTTGTTTCATTGAACAGATTACGTACTGCGCTGTATTCCATATTCATAGACTATGGTGAACAGGGTCAACAACTTTATGAAAGCGGTTTGATCCTAGTGCAAATTATGAGTTATTCTGATAACATTCCCAAATATATCAAGGTTTCTAGCAGTTCCAACAATTCTTTGTGACGTACGTTATCAAAATATAAAGCCAAAAAGCTGAGCAAAGATCTCACTATATATAGACATATTTCTTTTCTCTGCTCCAACCTGAGCTTGTTACAGATATTTTAGTGGCTTGTCTATCATTGATGTTCCATCATCGACGGAGAGTATGAAGATAGGAGTAAGCATAAATTGCAAGAAGATATAATGCATGGGGGTCAGTAAAAGGATGATCCCAAAATGCGATCTGAAGGTCGGGAGCACTAGAATCAAGCAGACGCAGAATTAATGATGGATGTGTGTTCTCACCGGACTTATTCAGCCTATACAGCCAGGCAATTCTGAGAGAATTTGAAATCCTACCGTATTCATCAATGGCGGCCACAGTCTAAAAAACAGAAGATACGCAGATGGCACAGTGCTGATAGCAGACACGGAAAAGAAATGACACAATTTCCTACAGAAGTAGCGACGGAGAAGAAGAAGAATGGACTAAGCCTAAACTTCAAGAAGAAAGAATGCCTGATCATCAGTAAAAAGATGAGCCCGAAAAGCAAATTACTGGCCGGCGACACTAAAATAAAGCAGGTGCGGTAATTAAATAGCTGAGAAGCGTCTTGTCAGAGAACGGTAAATCCGACACTGAGATCCGTAGACGTATTGGAATGGCCAAGGTCACATTCGAAAAGTAAGGCAGAGTATTACGAGAGGGGACTACATTTATGTTAACAAAGAAAAATAGTGAAACGTTACGTGACATTTGTTCTTCTTTGCGGCATCGAATATTGAACGGTTTCCTGATCGAAGAAGAGACTCGAGGCGACAGAGATGTGGTTCTACAGAAGGATGTTAAGGATATCATGGACCGAGTGTATGAGCAACGGTGGGTTCTTACAGAGGTTGCCAACAAGGAGAAGGCTTATACTTAATATCAGAAAGAGACAGCTGTAGTTTCTGGGACATATAATGAGGAAAGAGTGCCTGAAGAATCTGATACTCACTGGTCGAATAGAGGGAAAGAGAGACAAGGGAAAACAATGCATGACATACCTGGCGAGCTTAAGCAAGTGGATGATAGAACGTGATCTGGGGGATGAAGCAGAGTGAAGGATCTTGTTTAGAACTGCGAGGGATAGAGAGAGGTGGAGAGCTATGATCGACAACGTCCTGAAAGGACATGACACATAAAAAGAAAAAAAGATCATGGATTTAAGCAGGATGTTGAAAATTACAGGTGGTACGCTTTTCTTCAAGGAGTTTACTTCTGTTACAATGTCATCATGATTTAGGTTTCTTAAACGACAACGACGTCAGGATATTCAGTGACGGTTTTGCATAACACGCGGCAGTAATCTGCCATCTCTTCCTGATGACGTTGTCTTCTGTATACCTTTCTATTTGATGTTTTAGATGGCAATAAGGTGAGTGGCTAACACCATGACCCGGGCAGTGATAGTCGCCCTTTCCGATAAAGGCAATCTTAACGATGTAGTCTGATTAGTCACGCAAATAAAGAGATATTGAAGCTCCTCCTAAATAGACTGATGTTCCAAACAGAAGAAATAATCGGTGAAGGTCAGGCTGGATTTTGACGTGAAAAAGCATCACAGAACAGATATTCAATAATACAAAAAATACTCGCGATACGAACGAAATCTCCACCAATAAAGACATGAACTGAGAATGGCACGTAGCATTTTGCGGAGCATCGAACAAGTAAGAAAATGTATAAGTTAAACAGCGAAGTGTTGTTCCAGTGTCTCATAGGATAGACGTTCGACAACGGTCTCTGTACGCCAATGCTGTCTTCTCTCTCTACGCTCTTTGAACGTATCACATGATGCCATTGAGTAAACACCAAATCACAGTCAACATAGGATGACGCATCACTAATCTTCGCTTTGCAGATATATAAAAAAAATCTGTAGCCTAACTGATGTTTATATAGTGATCTTTGAATGCAAAAAATCATGGTTATTTTTCAGTCTATGTGATTAATTTTCACTATAGAATTAAAAGTACTGGGAACGAACGAGATTAAATCTGTGTATAATACTAACAATTTTTTTTTATCATTATTCTGCAAAACTATTGACGTAAGTACGTATCTATGCATTTAATTTCGTCTTCTCTTATTTCTGTTTCTATATCTTTTCGCTGAATTTCTTTCTCTCTTCTTTTTGCATCTTTCCTTTTTCAAAAAATATCCATGATGACTTTTTTCTTTCGTTCATTCAGTCATTCGCTTAGGCTCTTTTTTCAACAGTTAAAACGTTCGACCATTTGTGTTCGTTTTTCTTTCATATTCATAGATTTTAATCGTCTTCTTTTTTCCCACGTCCATTCCTTCCATAATTCTTTCCCCTCTAAATAGCTTAAAAAATTTCTTAAAACTTCACAAGATTTCGGAAGAGAATCACCCATTATATGATGTTTCTTTAATCTATTCTTAACTGTTTACAACTTCCTATATATTTCCTTAATTTTTCATTTATTTTTCCTCTCTATTTTAAAATTATTATCATGTCTTATTTTTCCACACTTACGAAAAAGTTGTGTTAATCAGAAGCTAAATCCGTGCCAAAAGTAATAAATATCCATTTCCTTGTCGTAATGATTAATTAAAAAAAAAAAAAAAAAAAAAACTATTCTGACTTTTTTTAATAAAATGCTAGCAATTCAAGTTAACGACAAGCCGATACGCATGCGCACCATGGAGTGTTTCTTTGAAGCAAAATTGAAACAGGCAACATCGAATTCCCGAGAGAAAACAAAATGGCGAGAAAACGTGCTTCTAAAGCGTTTAGTTTCTAGAAATAAAAACAAAAATGAATGTAGAATAAAACACTGAGACCTGTTTTAAAAAAAAACTGAAAAGAAAAATGTTTTACAATTAAATTTTTATTAAAAATATTTTTCTCAAGAACTAGCAAATATTTGAATAAAAAGTATCAGGATAGTAAAAATGTTTTTGGATATGTAGTATACATGTAAACAACAAAAAACAGAAAACTTATTCACATGCGTATAAATACATATATAGAAATGCATGTGTGTACATACACATGCTTAATTATGTATACCTAATTATACATTTATATATAATATTTATTTATAAAGATTCTGCTCTTGTTCCAGTGATTTTAAGTATGTTTACATACATGTACATGTAAAATATCAGATAGAATTTATCTGTAAATGTTTTGGCATGTCTATTTTTGGAATTTCTGGAAAAGTAGACCTTTCAAAATATTTTAGCATAAAATTTCAGATATATAGATGATTAATATACCACAAATACACGATCTTAGCAACAAACTTAATAACTTTGAACCCACACTAGATTTTAACTTTGAATCTGAGTCTTCCAAAATTTTAGCTTCCTAGATATCATGCTACATAGAAATAATAACGGTCATTAGCTGGAGGTTTACAGAAAATCTACCAACAAGAATGAGCTTATCAAATTTTATTCCCACCACTGTAACAAGATCAAATCTGGAATAATTATAGGATTCTACTTAAGATCACTAAGAACCTGCAGCCCATAAATCCTACCCTAAGTAGAGAAAAGACTACAATATCCTTATCATTTCATCCACAATTGGAAAAAGAAATGCATACAAAATATAAAGCCATAAAATAACATGATAATAACGATGGCGATAAACGATCTAAAAACGGATGAATAACACTAATTTTCTATGTGACGTGTTCTTTCAGGGCAATCATGTCTCTTCACCTCCCTCTATCCCTTGCAGCTCTCAACAAGTTCCTTCCCTCTGCTTCATCCCCCAGGCCACGTTCTATCATCCACTTTCTTAAGCCCGCTACGTATGTCATACGTTGATTTCCCTTGTTTCTCTTTCCCTCTATTCGAACCGTAAGTATCAGATTCTCCAGGCCTTCCTTCCTTATTATGAGTCCCAGGAACATCAGCTGCCTCTTCCTGATATTAAGTATAAGCCTCCGCCTTGCTTGCATCCACATTAAGACCTCATCTTTGCTGATATGATCGGTCCATAATATCCTCAACATTCTTCTGTACAATCACGTCTCCGTCGCCTCGAATTTCTACATCTATTAGAAAATCGTCCAACATTCGCTGCCGTCATTTAGCTTGCGGTCATTTGTTTACAATTGATACGCCATGAGCAGATATGAATGTACGTGAGAGATTCATAGAAGATTGAAATTCAAATACAGTAAATTCGACCTTGCTAAACGGGCGCTCCTCTGTAGCCAAATCGGTTAAAGGCACGTCAAGCTAAATGACGATTCCGTCTAGGATACAGGTTGGAATCCCAGCACTAAACCCAAGAGCTCTGGAAGGTATTGTTTTGTTAAATAAGGTTTTTGTAAAGATCTTAAACTTAAAGTGTTTAAGATTCTAATGATCGGGGAAGCCTCCTCTCGGGTGTCTCTTCAAGATAGTGACAGATCTTGAGAAGAAATCGTCCGAATCGAACTTCCCCCTTACAAATGGAATACAAAGAGAATGAAGAGAATTGTCCAAATTTACGTAGCATGGTATGGCGTGTCCTGTCTGTGATATGTCTGGTCTGGTCTGGTCTGGTGGAAACTAAGGAATGCCGCTCGAGTGAAAATTTGTCAGAAAAATAGCAAATGGCTTATACTAAAAAAAAAAAAAAATCTCTAAATAACTTAACCCATGGATAGATTATACTAATAATTCTCAGGGTGTGTTTGCCTTGCCTGAAAATGAAAACGTTAAATTCCGTGTAATATTAATGACCATTTCCGTATAGGAATAAAAGTTCGATTCCTGTTGGAGAATGAATATTTTTCTACGAAATTTGTCGACATTTATCCCGCAAAATGTAATTAATACTGTTTAATTAAAAACAGAGCATTTACTTAAAGAAACTGTATCTATAAAAATAACATATAAACAGAAACAATATTAAATAAATTTTGGACATAATTCATTTCATTATATGTTGTTATTGTTTATGCCAAGATACGTTCCGTGAGCAGAAATGATCGATCGATAAAAATCTTCGAATATTCTGCTTTTATAAACAGTAATTCGGACTGTACTAATCAGACGCTTCTCTGCAGCTTAATGGTGTAGCACGTAGGGTCAAATGACTCTTTCCGTATAGGAATACAGGTTCGATTGTTGTCGGAAAAAATCTATATTTACTACGAAAGTTCTGCGTCATGGTAAATGTAATTAATAAGGTTTAATTAAAAAAAAAAAAAAAACAGAGCATTTACATAAATAAATTGTATCTATAAAATAACACATAAACAGAATATATATATATATATATATATATATATATATATATATATATATATATATATATATATATATATATATATATATATATATATATATATATAAGAGATAGATAGATAGATAGATAGATAGATAGATAGATAGATAGATAGATAGATAGATATGGCCGAGATGAAAAGTTCCAAAAAGTTCAAAACAGATTGCCAATCAGATAAATTAATATATGAATAACTGCCATTACATTGTTCTCGAACTAAAACCGATTTTCTTTTTCGGTCTGATGTTTTTGGTAGTATTGCACGTGACTATGACCCGCCTGAATGTCACATGTCTGGACTTCATTTACCCAGGCTCAAAAACCTAGCGGCATCCCACACCCTTTACCATCGTCAGTTGAATAAAACCATTATCTTTGATTGTGCGTCCCTGCTGTTGAGACTAACTCCAGAACTTGCTAGATACACTGTCTGGTGACGTTGTTATTACTAATCAATTTCTAGGGCTTCCCAACAAGCAGCTGTCATATGCAGTCTTTGCCACACAGCTTAAATAAAAAATATAAAACAAATACAATTTTAATTGTAATTTTCTTTATCCACTTTTTTTTTATACAATTGTCGATTCATTTTATTAATAATACGCTCTGATTTGTTTTTTCAAGAATTTCGTTTTTATATTTTAATTATTTCATGATTTTTGGTTTTGTTTCTATCTTGTACCAATTGTTTGTTATACGAATTTAAATATATATATATATATATATTTCGTACACATCTCTTTTCTTTTTAATTGACTTCATTAAATAAAATTATTCTCACGCTGAAGAGAATTGCACTTCCCGCGAGAAAACAAATAAAATGTATCTATTGTTTTATTTTTGAATTGACACCATTAAGTAGAATTGTTTAAAGAAAGGGGTATTATGAATGATACATTACTTTCACACGTGTACACAAAATATCTTCATAAACCGCTCTCATTTAATCTTTATTCTATCCTTCAGAAAGGCTGATGATAACATCCAGGACAGTGACATGTTCCGCCTTCTTGGGCTAACATTCTCGGCTGACATGAAGTGGAAAGACGTCATTGAATCCATTGCTAAGTAAGCTGCTAAGAAAGTTGGTTTACTGTATTGTGCTAGACAATTATTCTCTCCAGAATATATCTTACAAATCTATGTCTACTATTCGTCCATACTTAGACTATTGCTGCCACATATGGCCCGATGCTCATTTTATTTAGAGAATCTAGATAAAATTTAAAGAAAATTCAGCAATGTCATTGATCCTGATATTTCTCAGCGCCCTAAATTTATTTCACTGCGCCTTTTGTGTACATAATTTCATGATAATTATTCAGATAAGCTGTTCGTTATTCTTCCTGGACATTATGAACTTCGGCCCAGTAGTATATTGGCAACAAAGGTCTAATCAATTTACAGATGAGTTGGTCAGATGTACCCGTAAGTTCCATGCTAAGAGTTTTTTTTCTCGAAATTCTCGCTTCTGAATATCTGTTCTGGTTCCAATGATGTTCAAAATTTAAATTAAATTTAACCGATCGAATACTGTAAATTTCTTCCTAAAATATATTTTTTTGTTGTTTTTTTTTTTTTTCAGATAAGCAACAAAGGATTTTGTCAAGTAGACAGGTTGCATAATTTTGTCCCTTACATAGTTTGGGTAATTTTGTCCAGTACAGAGATTGGGTAATTTTGTCCTGTATAGATGTTGCTTTATTTTGTCCTATACACAGTTTGGATAACTTTGTCCCGTAAACAGTATGGCTAATTTTGTCCAGTACACGAGTTGCGTAATTTTTTTCACAAGACGTAGTATGCTCAGTTTCTTTAAATTATTATGTTCGGTGTGACGAATAGAAAAGGAAAAAAATACTGTTATTCATGTAATAGAATTCTTTTAAATTGTTGAATAAAGTATAAAATATCTTAGGAACATAAGAAAGTTGGTTTACTGTATCGTGCTAGACAATTATTCTCTCCAGAATATATCTTACAAATCTATAAGTCTATCATTCGTCCATACTTAGACTATTGCTGCCACATATGGCCCGATTCTCATTTTATTTAGAGATGGGTAATGTCATTGATCCTGACAATACAAATTAACATCCAGGACTTCATTTACCCAGGCTCAAAAACCTGATAGATAGTCAGGCTGAAATCTTTAGCGGAAATGTTTAAGAGTTAATAACATTTGTGTACAGTTGCTTATAATTGAGATGTATATAAAAATCTATTTATCTATCTATCGTAAACTCTGTTATATCTATCTATATATCTATCTATATATCTATCTATATATCTATCTATCTATCTATCTATCTATCTATGTAATTCGCTTTTTAATACCTATGAATCTGTCTCCTTCACATCTATCTATCTATCTATCTATCTATCTATCTATCTATCTATCTATCTATCTAACTATCTGTTTACACTCTATTTGTATATGCAAATAAGGATTTTGTTCAGTATTCTGTTTTATTCAGTACTCGTTTAGTCTTAATACGTGTGCAACAATTAATATTGAAGTTGTTTAAATCTTTGTTTATAATTGGGACAAATAAACAAAAATAAAACCATTCTAATGTAACTAAACTTGTAAATTTTTTATTTTATCATTTCACTCATATAAAGCAATAAAGCTGTTGAGAGGCAAGGGGGTTACTAAATGATAGAAAATATGAGAAACATTATTATTAAGGAGAGAAAATAATAAAAGAATAAGAATTAAGAAGACAGTACATAACGATTGACATTGCATCAAAACATTTGAAGATCAAAGTTGACTGGAAAGCAAGAAGCTGGAAGTGAGTTCCATAGGCGATACGGGCGAGAGAAGAAACCCTTTGTATAGCACTTACCGTTACCTCTAGCAATTTCAACTGAAAAATGATGAGACCTATCCACCAATCTAGTAATGGATTTAAATTCATTAAGTTTAGGTACTATAACCGGTAGTTTATCAGGTTTATCATTCATAATACCCCTTTCTTTAAACAATTCTACCATGAAAGTTTTTTTTTTTTTTTTTAGGGGAAGCTGTCTTACAACAGTGGGAAAAGTAACATTAAACCATTTTTTTTACAATAAGCTTCACATTATATAAGGCCCGGGGCCACTCAAGGTAGATGGTTACGTTAAGGTATAGTTTATATGGACAGGTGGGGAAGATAATGGTTGACTCTAAGCTTGAATAGGTTAAGCTTGTAGTGATCTGAGAAACAACCTCTTGGGTATCTTTTCCGTAGGGGAGAGGTTCGCTGGAAGAAGCTGTTTGAGTGAAACTTACTTCTCGACAATGTAATACGGAGCAAATTTGGGTGGTTTGCTAGTATGTAAGTGTAATGACGGGTCCTAGCCGTGAAGATCAGACCTTCAGGAACCAGGAGATGCAGTTCGTCTGAGCCGAGATGCCAGATCATATTTGGATTTCATCAAGAATCTCTAAATATTAGGTTGTTGCAAAAATAATTTCGTTTTCTAACATATGTTACTATTTGAGAAAACGAAATTATTTTTGCACCAACCTAATATATATCAGCAGTGCCAGACCAGATGTGCCAGCAATATTCAATGCATGGAACAATGGTAGACTCATAAATATGTAAGATAGATTCATGAGAGAAAAAATGTCTTGCTCGACATAAAGAGCCCATTTACTTATCTACCAACTTAGCAATTGTTTCAATATACTCTTTCCACTTCATGTCAACCGAAAACGTTAGCCCATGAAGGCATAATGAGTCTCTTTCCTGGTTAGAATCAGCTATGCTTATGGAAGGTAAAACGAGTTCTGATTAAAAAAGGGTAGTTTCGGCTTTGAGGGGGTAATATTAGCAAGCGAAACCTGAACCCATTTAACAAGATATTGCAACACATTATTCTTAGACCGGTTACCAATTCGTCCTTATCGAACCTATGATACTTACTATTAAGAGAGGAGTAAATAGTTGTGTAGTCAACATAGATAGCGAGTTGAGAACTGATGACATCAGGATAGTCATTTATTAAAATTAGAAAAACGTGGGTCCATCCATAGTGCCCTGGGCAATACCTGTATTAAGGCAAAAAGATCTAGAAGAGTGGCAGTTCAAGACAATTTTCATTTCTCGATTTGATAATAGAAAGAACTGAATCAGTTCAAAATTTCGTTCAGAAATATCATAACCTTTCATCCTTTGTTTTGGAGGCATTAAAATTAGCAAGCCGTTCCTTGCCCCAGTTAACACCAGAAAGTATTTGTCCAGATATATCATCACTTTTCAACTTTGTTTTAGAGACATTAAAATTAACAAGCCATTCCTTGCTCCAGTTAACAACAGAAAGTATTCGTTCAGATACATCATATCGTTTCAACTTTATTTTGGGGGCGTTAAAATTAACAAACCTTTCTTTGCCCCAGTTAAAAACCGATCATTTTTTAGATCCGCTGCCAATTTTTCCCCTACTGAACCGCTCTGACTTACTAGTATGACAAGAAATAAATGGTTGTTAGATCAGCATAGATACCAAGTTGACAACTGATACCATCAGGAGGGTTGTTGATGAAAATCAGAAACAACGTGGGTGCAAGGATCGATCCCTGGAAGATTCCTGCATTAATGAAAAATGATCAAGAAGAGTGGCCATTTGTAGAATTCTTAAACATTGTATAAAATGAATGACTTTACGCTTAAGAAAACGAAGGTTATGCCACATTGGCATCAGTAGCGACTTAGACTTAGTCAGATGTTAGTCAATTTCTTTCTGGTATGAGAATTATCATTGTTTACACTGTTTACAGGCGAACTATTGTTATAATCTACGTGTTTTCTCTTGAACATTTACCCAACTAAGTTTTCCTTTTAAAGAATATCTACAAGGTTGCCATTAATCCGCATTGAGCTGTAGACATGATGTCACCTTCGTTAATTAGAGAGAGCCCAATAGAACAAGGAGCATGTTAAACAACGAGAAGTCACCTTCAACATCATTGAAACAGGTTTGTAAATAGAACATTTGTGATCTTGTCGACTTCTAACATATTGGATTTTGCAGTAGCAATAGATGCTTTTCCATTATAAATTAAATATTTGTGTGTTTATTTCGACCTTATTTATTTTATTCATGTAATGATAACTGGTTTCATGAAAATTTTTTGTTTTTGTTTTCTGTGAGTACTTCCGAATTCTTTTCCATTAAATTTAAACAGATCGCAGACGTTTTAAAGATTAATAAGGATTATTGGGAAGCGAAAGATGCCTTCCAAAAGCTGAGCAAAGTATTAAGAAACGAGAAAATCTCGTCAGGAACAAAGAAAAGAGTACAGGACTGTGATGCAACTGGCAATTAATACTGAACAATCTTCTCACAGATGAAAATTTCTTGAGGCAATCGATACACTGCGTGCCAAATTATTATTGAAATAACTTTTTTTCTAATATTTCAAAAACCGTCCAATCAATTCACACAAAATTTTCACACAAAATTTTCACACAATGTTCGCAATAGTGACTTCCACAAGCACTGAAATTTTCGTACTGATTTGCACAATGTAAGCAAACTGGCGCCATATTGGAGCGTGCCAGATTATTAGGATAGCAGATTGAATCCGTAAATAATCGTGCTAGGAGACCTGAATCCGTAAATGATTAGGCGAGGAGACCTGAATCCGTAAATAATTGGGCTAGGAAAACTGAATTGGTAAATAATTGGGCTGGGAGACCTGAATCCATAAATGATTTGGCTAGGAGACCTGAATCCGAAAATGATTGGTCTAGGAGACCTGAATCTATAAATGATTGGGCTAGGAAACCTGAATCCGTAAATGAGTGGGCTATAGAGACCCAAATCTATAAATGATTGGGCTAGGAAACCGGAATCCGTAACTGATTGGGATAGGAGGCCTGAATCCGTAACTGATTGGAATAGGAGACGTGAATCTCTAAATGATTAGGCTAGGAGGTCTGAATCTGTAAATTATTGGTCTAGGAAACCTGAATCCGTAAATGCTTTGGCTACGAGAGCTGTATCCGTAAATAATAGGGCTAACAGAACTGAATCCGTAAATGATTGGGTAGGAGACCTGAATCTGTAAATAATTGGCCTAGGAAAACTGAATACGTAAATGATTGGGCTAGGAGCCCTGAATCTATAAATGATTGGGCTAGGAAACCTGAATCCATAAATAATTTGGCAAGGAAACCTGAATCCGTAAATGATTGGTCCAGGAGCCATGAATCTATAAATAATTGGGCTAGGAAAACTGAATTCGTAAATGATTAGGCTAGGAAACCTGAATCCGTAAATAATTGGGCTAAGAGAACAGAATCCGTAAATGATTTGGTAGGAGACCTGAATCCGTAAATAATTGGCCGAGGAAAACTGAATTCGTAAATGATTGGGCTGGGAGACCTGAATCCCTAATTGATTGGGCTAGGAGCCCTGAATCTATAAATGATTGGGCTAGGAAAACCAGAATCCGTAAATGATTGGGCTATACAGATCCGAATCCGTAAATGATTGGACCAGGAGACTTGAATCCGTAAATGATTGGTCCAGGAGACCTGAATCCATAAATGATTGGGCTAGCAGCCCTGAATCTATAAATGATTGGGCTAGGAAACCTGAATCCGTAAATGATTGGGCTAGGAAACCTGAAGCCGTAAATGATTAGTCCAGTAGCACTGAATCTATAAATAAGTGGGCTAGAAAACTGAATTTGTAAATGATTGGGCTAGGAAACCTGAACCCGTATATGCTTTGCCTAGGAGATCTGAATCCGTAAATAATTGGGCTAAGAGAACTGAATCCGTAAATGATTGGCTGGGAGACCTGAATCCGTAAATAATTTGCATAGGAAAACTGAATTCGTAAATGATTGGGCTAGGAGGCCTGAATCCGGAAATGATTGTGCTAGGAGACCTGAATCCGAAAATGATTCGTCCAGGAGACCTGAATCTATAAATGATTGGGCTAGGAAACCTGAATCCATAAATGATTGGGCGCGGAAACCTAAATCTGTAAATGATTGGGCCAGAAGCCCTTAATCTATAAATAATTGGGCTAGGAAAACTGAATTCGTAAATGATTGGGCTAGGAGACCTTAATCCGTAAATGATACGGTCAGGAGCCCTGAATCTATAAATCCTTGGGCTAGGAAAACTCAATTCGTAAATGATTGGTATAGGAGACCTAAATCCGTAAATGATTGGGCCAGGAGTACTGAATCTATAAATAATTGGGATAGAAAAATTGAATTCGTAATTGATTGGGCTAGGAAACGTGAATCAGTAAATAATTGGGCTAGGAGACCTGAATCCGTAACTGATTGGGCTAGGAGACATGAATCTATAAATGATTGGGCTAAAAAAACTGAATCCGTAAATGATTGGGCTATAGAGACACGAATCCGTAAATGATAGGGTAGTAGACCTGAATCCGTAAATGATTGGGCTAGGACACCTGAATTCGTAAATGATTGGGCTAGGAGGCCTGAATCCGGAAATGATTGTGCTAGGAGACCTGAACCGAAAATGATTCGTCCAGGAGACCTGAATCCGAAAATGATTCGTCCAGGAGACCTGAATCTATAAATGATTGGGCTAGGAAACCTGAATCCATAAATGATTGGGCGCGGAAACCTATATCTGTAAATGATTGGGCCAGAAGCCCTTAATCTATAAATAATTGGGCTAGGAAAACTGAATTCGTAAATGATTGGGCTAGGAGACCTTAATCCGTAAATGATTCGGTCAGGAGCCCTGAATCTATAAATCATTGGGCTAGGAAAACTCAATTCGTAAATGATTGGTATAGGAGACCTAAAACCGTAAATGATTGGGCCAGGAGTACTGAATCTATAAATAATTGGGATAGAAAAATTGAATTCGTAATTGATTGGGCTAGGAAACGTGAATCAGTAAATAATTGGGCTAGGAGACCTGAATCCGTAACTGATTGGGCTAGGAGACATGAATCTATAAATGATTGGGCTAAAAAAACTGAATCCGTAAATGATTGGGCTATAGAGACACGAATCCGTAAATGATAGGGTAGTAGACCTGAATCCGTAAATGATTGGGCTAGGAGATCTGAAACTGTAAATGATTGGACGAGAAAAAATGATTCCATAAATGATTGAGCTACGAAACCTGAATCCGTTAAAGATTGGGCCAGGTGCCCTGAATCTATAAATAATTGGGCTAGGAAAACTGAATTCGTAAATGATCGGTCTAGGAAAACTGAATTCGTAAATGATTGAGCTAGGAAACCTGAACCCGTAAATGTTTAGGCTAGGAGACCTGAATCCTTAAATGATTGGGCTGGGAGAACTGAATCCGTAAATGACTGGGCTACAGAGACCCGAATCCGTATAAGTTTGCGCTAGGAAAAACTGAATCTGTAAACGATTGGTCTAGGAGACCTGAATCCGTAAATGATTGGGCCAGGATCCCAGAATCTCTAAATAATTGGGCTAGGAAAACTGAATTCGTAATTGATTGGGTTGGTGACATGAATCAGTAAATCAGTGGGCTAAGAAACCTGAATCCGTAAATAATTTGGCTAGGCGACCTGAATCCGTAACTGATTAAACTAAATATTTAGGCTAAAATACCTGGATCCTTAAATGATTGGGCTATAGAGACCCGAATCCGTAAATGATACGGTAGGAGACCTTAAACCGTAAATGATAGGGCTAGGACATCTGAATCAGTAAATGATTGTGCTATGAGACCTGATTCTGTAAATGATTGGTCAAGGAGACCTGAATCTATAAATGATTGAGCTAGGAAACCTGAATCCGTTAATGACTGGGCCTGGAGCCCTGAATCTATATATAATTGGGCTAGGAAAACTGAATCCGGAAATAATTGGGCTAGGAGACCTGAATCCGTAAATGAATGGGCTGGGAGAACTGAATCCGTAAATGATTTGGCTCGGTGACCTGAATCCCTAAATGATTGGTCTAGGAGACCTGAATCTATAAATGATTCGTCAAGGAAACCTGAATCCGTAAATGATTGGGCTATAGAGACCCGAATCTATAAATGATTGGGCTAGGAGACCTGATTCCGTAAATGATTGGGCCAGGAGCCTGAATCTATAAATAATTTAGCTAGGAAAACTGAATTCGTAAATGATTGGGCTAGGAGACCTGAATCCGTAAATGATTGTGCTAGGATATCTGAATCCGTAAATTATTGGGCTAGGAAACCTGAATCCATAACTGATTGGGATAGGAGACCTGAATCCGTAAATGATTTGGCTAGGAGACCTGAATCTAAAAATGATTGGTCTAGGAAACCTGTATCCGTAAATGATTGGGCTATAGAGACCCGAATCCGTAAAACATTGGGCTAGGAGTCCTGAATCCGTAAATGATTGTTCTAGAAGACCTGAATCCTTAAATGATTGGGCATGGAGCCCTGAATATATGAATAATTGGGCTAGGAAACCTGAATTCCTAAACAACTGGGCTATGAAAACCTCAATCCGTAAATGACTGTGCTAGGAGACCTAAATCCATAAATGATTTGATTAGGAGACCTGAATCCGTAAATGATTGGGCTATAAAGACCCGAATCCATAAATGATTGAGCTAGGAGACGTGAATCCGTAAATGATTGGGCCATAGAGACCCGAATACGTAAATGATTGGTCTAGGAGACCTAAATCCGTAAATGATTGGGCCAGAAAACCTGAATCCGTAAATGATTGTGCTATAGAGACCCGAATACGTAAATGATTGTGTAGTAGACCTGAATCCGGAAATGATTGGGCCAGGAGCCCTGAACATATAAATGTTTAGGCTAGGAAACCTGAATCCGTAAATGATTGGGGTAGGAGACCTGAATCAGTAAATGATTGTGCTAGGACATCTGAATCCGTAAATTATTGGACAAGGAAACCTAAATCTGTAACTGATTGGGATAGGAGACCTGAATCCGTAACTGAGTGGGATAGGAGACCTGAATCCGGAAATACTTGGGCTAGGAGACCTGAATCCGTAAATGATTGGGCTAGGAGACCTGAATCCGCAAATGATTTGGCTAGGAGACCTGAATCCGTAAATGATTGTGCTAGGACATCTGAATCCGTAAATTATTGGGCTAGGAAACCTGAATCCGTAACTGAGTGGGATAGGAGACCTGAATCCGGAAATACTTGGGCTAGGAGACCTGAATCTATAAATGATTGGGCTATGAAAACCTGAATCCGTAAATGATGGGGCTGAGTGACCTGATTGCATAAATAATTTC
Source organism: Acanthosepion lycidas (assembly GCA_963932145.1). NCBI lineage: Eukaryota > Metazoa > Mollusca > Cephalopoda > Sepiida > Sepiidae > Acanthosepion > Acanthosepion lycidas. Next base: position 54,758,523 of record OZ010579.1, on the reverse strand, counting down.
GCTAGGAGACCTAAATTCGTAAATGATTGGGCTATAGAGACCCGAATCCGTAAATAATTGAGCAAGGAGACCTGAATCCGGAAATGATTGGTCTGGGAGACGTGAATCCGTAAATGAATCGGTATGGAGGCCTGAATCTATAAATAATTGGGCTAGGAAATCTGAATTCGTAAATGATCGGGCTATGAAAACCTGAATCCGTAAATGATTGGGCTAGGAGACCTGAATCCGTAAATGATTTGGCTAGGAGACCTGAATCCGTAAATGATTGGTCTAGGAGACCTGAATCCGTAAATGTTTGGGCCAGGAGCCCTGAATCTATAAATAATTTAGCTAGGAAATCTGAATTCGTCAATGATTGGGCTGGGAGACCTGAATCCGTAAATCATTGGTTAGGAGATCTGAAACCGTAAATGACTTGGTAGGAGACCTGAATCTATAAATGATTGGTCTAGGAGACCTGAATCTATAAATGATTGGGCTAGGAAACCAGAATCCGTAAATGATTGTGCTGTAGAGACCCGAATCCGTAAATGATTGGGTAGGAGACCTGAATCTGTAAATGATTGGGCTAGGAGACCTGAATCCATAAATGATTGGGCTATAGAAACCCGTATCCGTAAATGATTTGGTAGGAGACCTGGATCTGTAAATGACTGGCTAGGAGACCTGAATCCGTAAATGAGTGGGCTAGGAGACCTGAATCCGTAAATGATTGGGCTAGGATACTTGAATCCTTAAATAATTGGACTGGGAGAATGAATCTGTAGTCAAGTTTTAGTCTAATGATGAGAATTAAAAAAAAAAATTATCAACTTGTTGAATTAATTTGGGTTAGAGTATTTCACACAAAAAACATAAAAAAATTCAACACAGATATCAGAGAGCTTCAATTATAGTTTCGACTGTCTTATTAACCTGTCTTATTAATCTTGTATGTTGTTGGGGCAAAAGTAATGTCCGATTTTTCAGAAAGTTTAGACAGTATTTATGAAATTGTTGCTTCTTGTTAATAATAATAATAATAATAATAATAATAATAATAATAACAATAATAATAACACGAAGAAGAAGAAGAAGAATGTAAGGACTTCTATGACTCGTGAGAAAGACACTATAAAAGTGTAATAAGTTATTTTAATATCATTGAGTGATAGGAACACAACTTTTGGAACTGAAAGATTTGTACAGAATGAGTGAAGTGAATCAAAAATTAACCTGAAACTTACATCCGGGACAGTATGCAAAAGTGAATAGAATTTTTTTTTTTGATTAAAAAAGAGTAAAAAGGATGCAGACTATTAAGAACATTAGATAACACCCTGATAGACACCAAATTTACAATTTTAATTAAACATAACAAAATGGTACGTCAGTTTTGCCAAACATGTGCTGAGGTAATATTTTAGTTATGATTTGAGAGCTACATTAGATGGACATGGAAGCAGGAAATTGATGTAGTTGTAGCCATGTTTTAGGTTAGTATTGTAGACAGTAAAATTATTCCAGTTGACGATTGTACAGAGAGACGCTCAAAATTCTTGGACAAGTTAACTTTTTATTGGTGCAAACCAGAACCAAATAACTTTAATTTAACGATCATATTAATGAAAGTCAAAGCAACTTTACATTTGATAAAACTACAGTCTTGCTTATCTTGTCAGAGAATATATCAAAGGCAGCAAATTAATGTATTGACCTTCAGATTTTGCAGATAATAAACTCATAGAAAAATGCTGGTTCAGCATTAAAAGAGATGTATCTTAGAATGAGAAAAAATATTCAATTAGAAAAAAGATCTCATGGAAACGATAAAAATGCTGCAAGTAATGTTAATTAGGAAACAGAAAAAATGGTTAGGAAAATCAGTGATTGAACGACTGATAAAAGATAGAGAATGTCATCGAGGCCATATTAATATGCAAAATATATAAAATAAATTTTATTTTATTTAGGTTTGTAGGACATTATATTTATGAAATATATGTTTCTCTGTTTCATTAAATTTTTTATGTTGCACGTTGCTAGATTAAGAAACGCGAATCCTACAAACAAGCAAAACAAATTATTATTAAGGATAATATTATATATTGAAAATAATACAGTAATTGTGGTATGGTGCCGATTGTTTTCTGAGTATGCACGTCTTATTTTAGATGCGTGATCATATATATATATATTCTTTCAATATCTATTGGGTTGGCAACTAAGTTCCCACCGTTGTTTTTTAATTTATTTTTTAAAGGGTTTAATAAAAAGTAACAACTAATTAATCAATAATGGATTCTCCCTTGTTGTTTACAACTTCTTCCTAACGTTCAACAAGATTTTCAGTACCTCGATGGTATTAGGTTGGTGCAAAAATAATGACGTAATAATGTCGTTTTTTGACGTTAAAAATACGTCAAAAAACGACATTATTACGTCATTATTTTTGCACCAACCGAATAGAAATTATCCTGTTTCGATTTGAAAAATTCATCCAACCAAGCTCTCAATTCTGCATCAGTATTGAAAGAAACTCCGCGCATAGCATTTGAAAGAAATCGAATGAGGTGGAAATCCTTTGGTGCTAAATCGGTAGAGTACGGCGTATGTGGCAGCACTTCCCAGTCATTCGTATTGGTCGTATTGGTCGTATTGTCGATATGAGGGCGGACGTTGTCGTGCATCAAAAGAACTCCATGTTGCCGATTAGGTCTTTTCTCTTGAATAGCTGTGTTGAGTCGTTCCATCTGTTGAACATAGAGTTCCGAGATGACTGTTTGATTTCGTTCAAGCAATTAGTAATGGATAATCCATTCACAGTCCCATCATACGCACAACAAAGTTTTACACGGATGAAGATCTTGTTTCACGTGTGGTATCGCTTGTTTACCGGAGCTAAGCCATTCCTTGCGCTGCTTCATATTGATGTAGAGGCACCATTTTCCGTCCCCGGTAACGATTTGGTAAAGTAATTGTTGTTTGTATCAATGAGTTGAGCGATGGTGAGCAAGCAAACCAGCTGAGATTTTGGCTCGTTGATTTTTGTTGTTGTGATTTAAAGCATGCGAAACACATGCTCCAGACCTCTGAACTTTATCCATTGAGTGAAGATGTCTCTCTGTAGCAGTCACGAAGCATTCTATTTTCTCTATCATTTCCCTTGTCATTTGATGAGAATTTTCGTGCAAAATTTGGCTCAATCGCTTGTCATTGAACTCAACTGGGCGGCCAGAAATAGGTGCAACTTTGAGGTCAACATTTCCATTTTTCAAATTGGCATACCAATCACGAGAGGTTCTTTCAGCTATGGCATCCGCTCCATAGACAGCACAAATGTTGCGAGCAGCCTTTGCGGTCTTAGAAACTTGATTAAAAGCAAAGAGAAGTAGGTGTCGAAAATACTCATTTTTCTTAACATTCCATTTTAATGATCTGAAAATAAACCGAAATTAATTTAAATTAACTCGAAAAACTCCCAAAAAACGAATCATTATAAAATGTTTCCAAAATAGAATTCCTGAAAAAAAATAGATTCCAAAATTTAAAAACACAATAGATACCAAAATTTAAAAAAAAAAGGGCGGGAACTTAGTTGTCAATCCAATACATAGCCAAAATGCGTTGTATATTGAAATTATGCTGAGCAAACATCAGTGGAAGAGAGCGTCTAATCTGGCGTCATTACCAGTTTGAGTCAGATCAGTTAAAGATGACGGTGACTTGCGACTTCGTTAACAGTTCCATCAACTCAGTTTCATACATAACGTTTGCCTTATCCGATGTTTTCCAAACGTTACCGTATCCTGCAAAGTCACCACAAGATGATATTACTAAGAAATCACGTCCTAGACAAACTGAGCATCATTCGATTCAGAAACTAGACTCATGACCCGTAACGCCTACGTTCAAACCAGTAGGCTACACATGCAACTAAGAGGGCTGAAAAGTTCATAGGCTAACTAGGGAGGAGTGAGGTTAGAGCTGTAAAATCTTCCATGCATTAATTTCCACTCTTCTTATTATTAGGTTGGTGCAAAAATAATGACGTAATAATTATTACGTCATTATTTTTGCACCAACCTAATAAACCTGCATCGTTTCTTTCCAGGTAAACTAATACCTGACTATTCAAAGAAGATTAACAAATTTACAAATCATGATTGAAAATGGACAAAATTCGGTATTATCAAGAACTAAAGAAAAAAAGGTTTAGTTGATGCATTAAAGGATTAGGCGGGAGTTTTATTAGGTTGGTGCAAAAATAATGACGTAATACTGTCGGTTTTTGACGTATTTTTAACGTCAAAAAACGACATTATTACGTCATTATTTTTGCACCAACCCAATATATCAAGTACAAAAATGGGCAGATTAACCTAGGAGGGGAAGAAAAATTCTTGAAAATGAACTAAGGTCTGGACGCCCTGCAACTGCTATCAGCGAGGAAAACATTGACCGTGTTCACCAAAAGGAGATCGATGACAGGCGATGGACTGTAAACCAAATATTGGCATATCCTATCATAAAGTTGAGAATATTCTGCACAATAAACATGGTATGACAAAAGGTTTCAGCTCAGTGGATTCCATGTCATAGAACACATGACCAAAAGCCCACAGGCTGACTACATCACCGGAAAACCTGACTTTGTTTGAGGCAGATCTAGCTGGTTTACTTGATTTTTTCTTAACCTAAGATGAGTGATGTGTTCATCACTTTGAGCAATTGACAATCCATGCAAAGGAAACACCTCTCCTCACCTGCCATAAAGAAAGCCAAGGTCTTTTCATCTGCAGGCAAGGCAATGGCCTCAGTTTTCGGGATACAAAAGGCATTGTTTAAGGATTATCATCAAAAGAGTCACACAATCAATGGAGAGTAATTACGAAAGGCTATCAAAAGGCCCAGGAAATATGACGAAAAGTGTTTTCTTTCATCAGGACTATGCTCCAATCACTCAAGTCCTTAGTTTCAATGGGTGCTGTGCGTGACTGTGGCTTTTAAATGGTTGATCACTCTCGTTATTTTACTGATTTGATTATCATCTGCTCCTGAACATGACAAAAAAAAAAAAAAAAGCTCTTGGCTGGAAACCAGTACCACAGTGATGATCTGCTGTTGATGACCTTTTTGATCAACAGCATAAACCGTCATATTTATACAGTTACATATTAGTTTAGGTGTAAAAAATACAAACAATTCATTTATTAATAAGAAGAGTTAAAGTTAATTCATGGATGGTTTCACAATTCTAGCATCATTCCATCATAGTCAGCCCATAAATATTTTCCTCCCACTTTCACATGGACAATATTTGTTGGTAAATACGGAGAGATCTCTGAAAATATTGACCTGTACAATAAACCCTAACATTTTGTATTAACGATAACATGCTGTAGGAGATAAAAGTTATTAATCAATATTATATTATATTCTATTATATATATATATATATATATATATATATATATATATATATATATATATATATATATATATATATATATATATATATATATTAAGAAATGGACAAAGTCCGACAATTTATTTATTAAAGACATTTTTATGTTTAAAGTTATTTTTATACATACAAGTATTTAAGTAAATTCTCTGTTTATAATAAACAGTATTAAATAACATTTACCAGCCTGAATGTCCGAGAAATTTTCATAGAAAATATTCTTCCTTTGACAGGATTCGAACCTGCATCCTATACGGAACCGTCATTTACTTTGACGTGCCTAACCGCTCGGCCAAAAAGGATCGTTCGGTTGGCAAGGTCGAAGTTTATAAGCAGTAAATTCGACATTGCCAACCGAACGATCCTTTGTGGCCGAGCGGTTAGGCACTCCGGGCTAAATGACGGTTCCGTATAGGATGCAGGTTCGAATCCTGTCAAAGGAAGAATATTTTCTATGAAATTTTCTCGGATTTGGTCGGTAATTATTAGACGTTTTTACTCGTATGTTACTCCGCAAAAAAAAAAAAAAAAAATGATCTCACTTCTATTTCACCAAATCGATTTAAAGAATAATAGCTACTTAACGAAAGAGTCTACGTCATTCAGAGCAGCAGTCAAGGATATCTGTTGAAATCAAATAAATAAACAAAATTATGAAACAGGTCACTTTTCGGAAGAGATAATGAAAATGGAGGAGATAAATGTAATTTTAGAAAAGGAAGAGCAAGAAGACAAATTAAAAACCGAAAAGAATTAGATCACATAGATGAACGATGGTAGAAGAGGAAAGTCGGCAAAGGATGATAATTTGACAAATATTTCTTTTCTTATTATTCCAATTATTACACTCCTTAGTACTAATAACAATGCTACAAGTCGCCTGAAAACTACACCACTTTGTTGACCCAAGCCTTGTGACTGAAATTTGGGAATCGTCGTTGTTTTTTTATCTCTTTTTTTCTTAGCACGTAATCACAAGACAACGTGACCGAGAGTTTTAGCGTATTGACGTTATTCAGACTGATGATCACGCCAGATAATAATAAACTCTCTCCCAGAAACTGTAACCAAGGTCTGCTCGGCGTAGCTAATATATACTTACCACAGGTTGTTATGTGAGTGTTAAACAAACCCAAATATGGCTGAGAAGGCGTCTGCAAGAGAGATTGACTAGATCGAGTGGCCAGCTATTTATTCATAGTTTAATAATAATATAATTTGCTGATAATTATAAGTGTGAGTAACCGTTGTCTGTGATGCATTCACACTATCCTTTCATGTATGTCACATTCATTTTCTCCCTGTGTTGCTTGCATTCACTGTGTCCCTAAATTCTCCGGGCGAAAGTTTCTAACTATATGTACCAGATACATTAATTGACTCTTACTAATTGTAGCTGTAAGTTTTCTTGTATTCTCTATTTTCCTTAAAATGTCTACGTTATATATTAATATTAGGTTGGTGCAAAAATAATGACGTAATAATGTCGTTTTTTGACGTTAAAAATACGTAAATAAAACGACATTATTACATCATTATTTTTGCACCAAATTAATACATAATCTATCCGCTATATACGTATTATTCGACGGTAGAAATATCTTTCTGTAGCTTCATATCTCTTCTTCAACCGTGGGGCGGATTCCCCTAGTCCATTGTATATCCAAGATTAATTATTACATTACTATATTTTTTGCTTTTTTTTTTTTTTTTACTGAAATATAACTATCTTAATAATTTGCGTAATTTTTACTAGATACCTTTTGTTATTTCTATTTAACTTCTGATTTCTAGGCCAGATTTCATGTCGTCTGTTACAGAACCACCCACGTTGTTATATTTCTATATATGCTTGATTTTATTTACATCTCCATTATGTAGATGCCATTTGTAGCTACCCCTTTTGCTGACAACCATGTACTCTGTATTCTTACAGTTAACAGTCCTTTTATGCTGTTTTCTTTTACTACATTGTATCAGAGAACTTTCACTTTTCTTTCAGTGTCTGCACCAACATAGAGTAATCCCCATTTTTTATTAAGATTAATATCGACGATTATAAATCCTTTCTGCTTCTCAGGCTGTGTTCAGGTTAAATAAATCCGGTGAGGAGACACACCCTCTTCTTATTCTTCATTTTATTTTTGTCTATTCACTGAACCAGTTTTTTGGCCGCATGCAGGATATTTGTTCCCAACATGATTTATCATGTAACAATCAATGCGAAAGGGCTTTCGCCCAAGATATAATTTGGCAGTAGAATTTAAAGTAGATAGACAATTCAAATATACTGACTTGATTATCAATGAATTATGATCAATAATAATAAAAAAAAATAATTTCAAGTTCAGCACCTGTCACAAACCAACAATCGTTTGAAAATACAAGAATATCTGTCTGAATTCAAAGATGAAAACGTTGCGTGCATTGGCCTTATCAAACTTACCGCACGGCTGCGAGTTTTCGATATTGGTAGGGAACTTAATCGAAAAATCAAACATGGAAAATGAGATGCTACAGAAACATCCAAAGCGTCTCCTACATCGGGCGTATCGCAAATGACGTAATACGAACAAACGTAAGGAAACGAGGAGCCTATTTGAAGTCCTTAGAAGTACCACCAGCAACGTAATGTCGGAATGTTAGAGACACATCTTATCGGCAACTTTTATAAGAAGAGGCAAACAAGGAAAAAAATGAGCTGACCATATCACTGAGTGAATGGGAAAATTCAAAGAGACTCAGGGAACTGAAATATATGGAGGAAACTGGTTACTCATGTGACTGATGACGATTATGATGACGATGATGATGATGATAATGATGATGATGACGATGACGATGATGATGATGATGACGATGATGATGATGATGATGATGATAATGATGATGACGATAATGATGATGATGATGATGATGATGATGGTTTTTTCTATATCTATGTAACCTACATCGATCGATATTCTTGGAACGAGTATAATTAATGGTTGACCACATCGTGGAGCAAAAAAGGACAACAATAGCGCGGTCTTCGTAAGGACTTCACTGTTGGAGTCCTATATCGGACTCAGCTTAGGTTGGTAAATAAAGATATTTCATGCTTAGTCGTCGAATAATGTAAAGCAAGCTACTATCCAAAATCAATACCATTATCAAATGTTCTAATCTCAATGAGCACCTCACGGTTGTGATTATAATAATACCCTGACACTTCACCGTGGAGCAAGGGTTTTCAAATTAGTCACGCAGAACATTACTACAGTACTCTCAATAGGTTCCTTCACATTATAAACCGTGTTGATTGGGGTCAAGAATAAGCCGTCTGAATGCCCATGTAGAGTTGTAAGGCCATAATAGCGTCATGTTTGTTGACTGTATTTCTGTTACTTGTATAAATTGGATTGATCTCCACCTTTCTTAGTAATTTTTACCGGATCAATGACTACGTTATTATTCAAATATGAACCAAACCACTCTCTACATTTATGACTCTCGTGCAAAGTGGACTATGTCTGTATATTTTGATTCTTCTGCAAAGCGAACCTATGTCTATATATTTTGATTCTCGAGCAAAGCGGACCTATGTCCATATATTGTCATTCTCGTGCACAGGGGACCTATGTCTATATATTGTGATTTTCGTTTAAAGTGGACCTATGTCTATATATTGTCATTCTCGTGCACAGGGGACATATGTCTATGTATTTTGATTCTCGTGTAAAGAAGACCTATGTATATACATTTTGATTCTCGTGCAAAGAGGACCTTTATCTATACATTTTGATTGTCGTACAAAGCTGACCTATGTCTATATATTTTGATTCTCGTACAAAGCGGACCTATGTCTATATATTGTCAATCTCGTGCAAAGCGGACCTATGTCTATCAATTTTGATTCTCTTTCAAAGCGGACCTATAACTATATATTTTGATTCTCGTACAAAGCAGACCTATGTCTATATATTTTGATTCTCGTGCAAAGCGGACCTATGTCTATGAATTTTGATTCTCGTGCAAAGCGGACCTATAACTATATATTTTGATTCTCGTACAAAGCGGACCTAGGTCTATGTATTTTGATTCTCGTGCAAAGCGGACCTTTTTGTAACAAGTATCTAACTCTCGGGAAAACTATGCCTATATCTCCATTTCTATTTTTACTCCCATCCAATTCCAACATATTTCTAATTTTTCAACTCTAATGAAAGGCGGACCTATGTCTACATTTTGGAAACTCACGGAGTCCGACATATGTCTACTTTCCTTTCATTTTTGCTCAAAATAGACATGTGACACTATTTACGACGCTTGAAAGAAAGAAGAAAAAAGAAAGGCGAGAATTAAATTTAGGTGATAAAAGGACACTAAGCGGTGTTATTTTTCTGACAAGGAAAAGTGGTAAGATTTTTATTTCCATTGTCGAGAAAGTAAAACACAGAATGTAATCTGATTTATGTTACGGGGCGGCGAGTAAGATATATCTAATCTGTCCATAGCAATGGTAAAAAAAAAATTCAAGCTAGACAGGCAATCTCCCGCAAAATTCTAGAGAGATAAAAATAAAAATTAATTAAGCACGCACTGTCCGAGAAAAACAAAAATGTCCGCTGACCACCACGAAGGAAAGATTAAGCCTTTGTCTATATGCAGAATATCATTGAGAGGAGCATCTGGTTATTATCAGGGCTGGTTAAGATAGCGAAACTATTTTATCGGATCAGTAATTGGCACCAAGAATGCAAATACGTCCAATTGACCACCCATTTGTTTAGCGAAGGCCCCGGGTGATAAAGTCCAAGTGACATTTGGCTAAGATAAAAGTCCAAGGGTTTGTTGTAGGGCAGAAGGAAAGAAAATGAAAGAAAAGAAAAAGAAAAAGTAAAGAAAAAGAAGATAATTTTTTTTTTTTCTTTGAGCAAGATTTTGTAAACCGAGGCTAGTTTGGCCACACCCACGCTGCTGAGCCCACATTGGCTGAATGGTGGCATGAGCGTTAGTTGGAGGTAATCATGTGAAGGAGGGGAGGCCTGTTGCGCCCCCCCCTGAAGGGATGGGTGTGAGATGCCACTGTGAGAGAGAGGGGAAACCCGTTGACGCCCTCTGAGGGCATGGTGAGATACCAATATGAGATCAGAAGAAGGTGGGAAGCCGAAAGATTTCCAAAAATGGAAAATAATAAAATTTTCCTGACCGAAAACAAAGAAGTGGATTGTGGGTTTAGAATTATCAAGGAACCTCAAACCCCGACGGAACCAGCCCGGTTTTGGTCGGCGTCCATATAAGCAGAGTCGCAGAGAGTGAAAACCAGTTCGAGTTCAAGTTCGCAGTTGGAGTTGCACCCGCCGGGCAAATCACGACTCAATTCTAGCCAAGAACAATTTATTTTTGAAGAACGACTTAGATTCATACCACCAAACGAAGTTTTACGAATATCGCCTGAAGATACACCAAGAACCAGTTTCTTAAAGAACAAACAACTTAAGATGTTAAGACTCGCCTAACAAACACAAAGTGTCACGAATCCATATAGCGTGTTGGGAAGAAGATGTAGTCCTGTATTCAGCAACCAGATATAAAATATTGTTATCCTTTTTTTAACACATTTGAACTTTTCGAGTTATTTTTTTTCTTTAAATATACTTGTGCGGTGTTACCCTTGATCGAATTCGGCTTGCATTAAGGCCCGGTGAGTGATTGATTTCGTCTGCCTAAGATCAATTCACAACGTGGGTAGGAAATCAAAACAGTTACTTCGGTAACCAGACGTTGGAGGCGAGCTGGGAACGACAAGGCTGATACCGAATCTAACCAGATTCCCATCCGAATCACCAAAAGGTTAGAACGTAACATTTGGTGCCGCGACCAATACCAAGACAGTTGGTCGTCACAGGACAGGATAGCACGACGGACGCGGCTAGGCAGACGTCACGTTTGGCGCAGCGACACCGGGGGGGGGGACGTCACAGACATATGTCTAAGTTTTTGCTTCAAGTTTAAACTCGGCACATGTCGATCATTTTTTTCATTCACCTGAAGAGCGGGCATATATCTACCGTTTTTTTTTTTTTTTATACAAGTATAAAAACGATATAAGTTTTTTATCACTACGGAAAGAAGGAATAATGTCGACCTTTTTTTATTCTAGGGCTAACCAGATCTATATCTATCTTTTGACTCTCCTGCAAAGCAAATATTTGTCTATCTTTTTGTATAAAGCGGGCCTATGTTTTCTGTTTTGACTCTGGTGTAAGGCCGATTTTATCCGATCATTTTGATTCTTAGGCAAACCGGACATAGGTCTCAATTTTTGACTCTCGCTCAAAGCCGTCCTGTAACTATTTGTCTTTCCTGTAAAAGCGGTCTAATGTCTATCTTATCCAATTCACATGCAAACCAGGTCTTACGGATATATGAATAACTTTTCGATTATACTGTAAACAGCTCATATGTGCATCTCTTCTTTTTAGTCTCGTCGAAAACAAACCTCTGCAAACCATTTTTTTTTAGACACGCGCATGCCGGATCTATATCTACCTTTTTGACACTCGTGCAGTCTAGAGATAAGTCTATCTTTCTGTTATCTACCAAAACGACAAACGTGGCCGTTTAATAATCTGGAAAATGTAGCTATAATATATAAGACACCAATGTAAAACAAAACTATACTTCTGTCCTTGTTGCTTACTAATCGAGGCATAGCAAGTATGAACATAGCCGCAGAGTTGTTGACTAATGTCCAGAATGATAATCTCGTGAGATCATAAATATTCTAACCGTTCTGTTTGTCTATAGGCGCCTCGCATTGGTGATCTTCTAATGAAAAGATTACAAATACAGGATGAATCACTTCGGAGAAATCGTTATCAAATTCGACTCGTAATTAAGATTATTTTGGTAGTAACTTAATTACGTCAGTGGCATCTCTATTTATAAAAGGCAGGTTATGTGTGTGTGTGTGTGTGTGTGTGTGTGTGACGAATGCACAACTTTGCACCAACATTTACATGCACATGTTCCAAGTTAGCCGGAAGGCCAAGATCGACTTTGCATTTCCCAACTCACATCGATAGTGGAAATCAGCGATTTTTTTCATGCTTCTACGGCAGTTTTCATGTAGTTGGCTACCACGAATAGGCAGGGAGATTCTATTGGCCAGCGTGAGAGCCAAAAGCTGACTGACACGAATGTTAACTAGCATGCTAGCCTGCCAAAATATCGATAGCTGCATTCGTCACAAGTGGAAAAAATTTAAATTTGCCTGGCACTTTGCTCCGATTGGCTCAATCGCTTGCTTAAACTCAACGTTGATTCCGATTCCGCAGAATTGGGTTGGGTGTGAAAAAGTATTTGTTGTTAACATTCTTTTACATTCGTTTTTTTTCCAGTTACGCGACCTTTTTTAAATCTGATCGTTTTGTGTCCATTTTGTTTAGTTCTTTTTTCGTAATAGATTTAATGTTTAGTGTAGAGCTTAGAAAAAAATTCGCAGTGCGAGATAGGCAAGAAGTAAGTCATGTAGCAACATCAGCATAGCATAGTCACTCCTTTAAAGTCAAGGAAGTGCAAAACTATTTTATGTCAAGTGATAGCGATTGCTGTATGAGTCGTGCGATTTTTGAATCAAGCACGGGCAACGCCGGGTCATGCTGCTAGTCTTTTATAAAATGACAAATATGAACACATTGGGATCAATAATATTATTATTTTTTCTTCAGGAAATAGGAGATTATGACTCATTATGGATTTCTTCACTTTACAAACTTTGAACTGAGATGAATTTTGGTGAAAGATAGGAGAGTGTTTTTTTTTTTTTACTGCCGGCCCTACCGTTTAGAAATTTAGATTTTCTTTTCTTAGATTAATTGGACTAGAACCCAGTTTAAAATGTTATTTAACATACATCATGGAGAAAAACGAGAGTTATGCCTTTTCTGAGGGTAATTCCGCTAATTTTAATGCAACAGAGCAACACGTAATTTAAACTCGGCGCGTTGATCTGTCGTTCTCTGATTTCAGTTTTGGTACGAGTTACGGTAGGGAATGTTTGACGATTTCCTCAAAGATGAATAAGAGACTCGAGGCGACGGAGATGTGGTTCTACAGAAGGATGCTGAGGATATCATGGACCGAGCGTTGATCAATGATGTGGTCTTAGAAAGGTTACAAACACGCAGAAGGCTTATACTTTACATCAGAGAGACGCAGCTGAAATTTCTGGGACGCATAATGAGGAAGGAGGGCCTAGAGAATCTGATACTCACAGATCGAATAGAGGGAAAGAGAGACAAGAGAAATAATGCGTGATATACCTGGCAGACGATGAAAGAACGTGGTCTGGGTGTGGAAGCAGAGCGAAATAATTTGTTGAGAACTGCAAATGATAGAGGGAGGTGTAGAGCCATGATCCTCTATGTCCTGAAAGGACATGGAACAAGGAAAGAAAGATTTCAAGGTTGGTTGGTTCGTTGGGTTTTATGGCATATCAACCACTGTAGGTCATTTAATGCCAAATTAAGTTATATATATATATATATATATATATATATATATATATATATATATATATATATATATTAAATATACAGTACTATTAAACGTATAGCTGGCAACATTATGGTTTCAAAAACGTATAGCTGGCAACATTATGGTTTCAAAAACGTATAGCTGGCAACATTATTTTTCCGAGAACATTATCTGAAGCCTTGTTGTTGGACGTAGTTTATCGTCATACACAGGACGCGGATGTACTTCATCGTCATACCCAGGACGCAGAAAGATGTTAAGTCATATTTACTGATTGTTATAAAAAATAAAAACAACTTTACAATTCTGTTTCTTCTTTGGCGTGTTTCTGTTAAAATTTTCACGATTTGTTCATTTTTCTTTGTTACCAACTTTACCGATGTACAAGAACGTTTTTCATACAAATCCCTTCCTCGTTCTTCTCACGAGTTTGTCTGTTATCTTAGCTTTTATTTTCTTTCGTTCTATCTTTCTTTCTTCATTGCTTTCTTTCTTTTTATCTTCTTTGCTTTCTTTTTTCGTATACTTTATCACAAAGTATATTCTTTTTCACTTTGTAATGAAAACTTATGAGAATTGTTCTTTTTTCTTTTTTTCTAATTTCTTTTTTTTTCTTTATCTTTATTTTTGTTCTTTTTCGTACAATCTTTCTCAAAGCGTATTATTTTGTATTTGTAATAAAGACGTATAAAAATTTAATCTTTTCTTCTTTCTTTCAATGTTTCATTTTCTTTGTTTCTTTTATATTTCACTAGGAGCATGGCCCGTCGTTGTCCGTGCTTGATTCAAAAATCGTACGACTCATACAGCAATCACTTGACTTAAAATATTTTTCCCCTTCCTTGCCTTTAAAGGAGTACCCTTTGCTGTGCCGATGTTGGTACATGCCTTACTTCTTACCTATCTCACACTGCGAATTTTTTTTCTAAGCTCTATACTAAACATTAAATCTGTTACGAAAAAAGAACTAAACAGAATGAACACAAAATGATCAGCTTTTAAAAAAAAAACTCGTAACTGGAAAAACCGAATGAAAAAAGAATGTTAACAACAAATACTTTTTCACAGCCAACCCAGTTCTGCGGAATCAGAATCAAGGTTGAGTTTAAGCAAGCGAATGAGCCAATTGGAGTGCCATGCAGATTTAAATTTTTCCACTTGTGACGAATGCAGCTATCGATTTTTTTGAATGCTAGCATGCTAGTTAACATTCGTGTCAGTCAGCTTTTGGCTCTCACGGTGGCCAATAGAATCTTCCTCCCTATTCTTGGTAGCCAGCTATAGGCTCTCACTTTGGCCAGTAGAAAATGGCTGCAAACTACATGAAAACTGCCGTAGAAGCATGAAAAAATCGCTTATTTCCACTATCGATGTGAGTTGGGAAATGCAACGTCGGTCTTGGCCTTCCCGCTAACTTGGAGCATGTGCATGTAAATTTTGGTGTAATCCGTCGAAAATTGCAGCCGTGCATTCGTTACACACACACACACGCACACACACACATATCGTGTCTTTTATAGATAGAGATTATGATTTCTTTCTTTGTTTCTTTCTTTCTTTGGTGCACACTGTACCAAAGTGTTTTCTTTCTATTTCTTAATTATTTTGTTTTTCTTTTTTTACTTAATTTCTTCCTCATTTTTTAAATTTTCTTTTTCTTTATTGCTTTTTATATTTTCACTTCCCTTTATTTCTTGGGTATGTATGTGGCGCAGTGGGTAACGGCTCGGAAAAAGGACTCGAGGAATTGAGTTCAAATTCCAGTCTGGATCGCTATTTTTACCTAAATCTTGTTAGAAAAGGTATGAAACAATCCCCTTTACATCCAGATATGATTTAAATAATAGGACATGTATCTGGAAAACTCATTGTTATCTCAATAAATTGATAAGGCAATATCCATACGGAAAAAAACACAAAAACATTACAATCCAAAATATGTTCCGGCTTTAAATAACCTAAAAGTGTTCATAAGCCGTAAAAAAAAGAAATACAGCTTTTCTTTCTTCATTCATTTTCCATACATTTTTATTTTATTTTTTCAGTTTTTCGAATATAGATTTCCATGTATGATCGTATCTTTGCTTCTCTCTCTTTCTTTTTCTTCTTTCTCCCTCATTTCTTTCTATTTTTCTTTCTTTTTGAATTTCAAGAATATTTTATTTTCCTCGTCTCTATTTCTTTCTAACATTTCCTATTTTCTCTTCTTAATTTCTATTTGAACTTCCTACTTTCCGACTTTCTTGACATGATAATGAAACACTTCCCATCCCCAAAACGTCCATACCCTTACCTTCCACTTTCGCCATCTTCTTCCTCCTTCATTAATCTTCATCACAATATTGCACGCCACATTGGGAGACGCAATCCTGAAGTTAGCCGGTAATGGGATGACCCAGAGAAAGGGAACCGGGACCGGAAGCCAGTCCACTGACGTCAGCCCATGGTCTTTACGTCTATCACAATAGTAACTAGAAATACAGATGATTGATGGTGTTAATGACCGAATGGCCCTTCCTGTAGATCGAACCTTTCTTTTCATAATCTGCTTTTTATCCTTAGCGTCTACTTTTCAGTATCCTTCCATAACCCATTAAATCCTGACATTTTTCACTATTTTGAACATATTTTAGACTTGTTTCGCTATTAGTAAAATGGCAGATGACCTGTCTGATTATTACAAAACAAAACAAAAAAAAAACGGGATTGCTGGAAAGAGGAAGAAATCTTTCCAGATCGATATTATTCCTGGCTGGGTAGAAGATCCGGTGGTATTTTATTAAATTTATTTCCTCTTCTGCATAATGGCTGACCTCTTGTTTAAGTGTATTGTTGTCTGTCGATGCGGCTAGCCCGCCTCAGTTACGCAGACATCTACTCAGGCAAATTTGCGTATTTTAAACATTCACAGATCCAACCTGAAACTATACTGAGCAGACCTTAGTTACAGAGACATGGTTCATCATCTGGCGTGATCAACAGTTCAAACAAAGCCCACTCGTTCAAACCCTCTGTGGCGATGGTTTGTGATTTCACGCTAGCAACAACACCGACGTAACTACTACCCAGTTTAATTCACAAAGCTTGGGCCAAACGTTAGTATAAGTTTCAGACACTTTTCAAAGGTGCCTGCATGCTGGATCCGCCTTCCATCTCCAATATTATCAAAGTTATATTCCTGATAAATTAGCCACGGTGAAATTCAAAACCGGTCTCATGGGTAAAAAAGCAAGTATTTTAACCACTCTGCCACCTGCCTATAATTCAGAATTTATAAATGAAAAGCCTTTAAGGTAAACGATAAAGAGACAAACTGAACATCGAAGTGAAGAAAGGATTTCAATATTCCTGAAGGAATTGAACATGAATTTATTTATGAACAGACTGCGTTTTTAGGAATATGATAAAGACAAAAACAGGACTTTTTTTTAACTTTTTCCTTAGGAATAAATGTGTCTATTACAACAAATTTACACAAATTTGTCTATTAAAAAAAAATTACCTATCCCAGAAGATAAAACTTCTGGGCTAGGTAAATTTGTTTTAACACTAACTTGTTAATAAGAGTCTTTAATATAATTTTGAACATCTCCCAGGTTTTGCATATTCATAATTCAGCACAAAACAATTTTAATGCTTGTTATTTTCATTGTTTTCCTTCATCTATCCTTTTTATTATAATAGTTCCCCTCATTTCTTAGCTCCCTATTTATTGAAATAAAGATTTCTTGCTATATTACTTTGTGTAGGGCTGTTTGAAATCTTTTCCTTTGCAATATTATCCACTAGCAGCATGGTCCGGCGTTGCCCGTGCTTGATTCAAAAATCGTACGATTCATACAGCAATCACTATAACTTGACTTAAAATATTTTTGCCCTTCCTTACCTTTAAAGGATTGCCCTTTGCCGTGCTGATGTTGCTACATGCCTTGCTTCTTGCCTATCTCACACTGCGAATTTTTTCTAAGCTCTATACTAAACATTAAATCTGTTACGAAAAATGAACTAAACAAAAATGAAACACAAAACGATCAGCTTAAAAAAAGGACTCGTGACTGGAAAAACCGAATGAAAAAAGAATGTTAACAACAAACACTTTTTCAAACCCACCCCAGTTCTGCGGAATCGGAATCAACGTTGTGTTTAAGCAAGCTATTGAGTCAATTGGTGTAAAGTGCCATGCAGATTTAAATTTTTCCCATTTGTGACAAATGCAACTATCGATTGTTTTTGCATGCTAGCATGCTAGTTAACATTCGTGTCAGTTAGCTGTTGGCTCTCACGCTGGCCACTAGAATCTTTCTGCCTATTCGTGGCAGCCAGCTATAGGCTCTCACTCTGGCCAGTAGAAAATGGCCGCAAACTACATGAAAACTGCCGTAGAAGCATGAAAAAATCGCTTATTTCCATTATCGATGTGAGTGGGGAAATGCAAAGTCGGTCTTGGCCTTCTCGCTAACTTGGAGCATGTGCATGTAAATTTTGGTTAAAATCCTTCGAAAATTGCAGCCGTGCATTCGTTACACACACACACACACACACACACACACACACACACACACACACACACACACATACACACATCCTGCCTTTTATAGATAGAGATTCACCAATCTCCGATTTCAGAAAGCGAAAAATGTATTTCAGAGTATAAAAAGAAGAAGAAAAAAAACATATCTTAGAAAACTGTTATGCAAAGAAATCACATTTTCGAAAGAAATAAATACATTTGACAATTTTATTCCATTTTCTACCGTTTCTTATTTTTTGCAAGTGTTGCCACAATCCTAGCTAATATATGTTTCAATTATTTAATTCTTCTTCGATGTATCGTGGCCCTTTTGAACGTGAGCAATCATATCAATACATAACTGTTTTCCTTTGTGGTACGCATCAACGTTTGTCTTTTCACTATCCTTATACAAGGAGATGTGTTCTATCGTCTGATTCACACTCCTCCCCGAATTTTTAAACCGGAGTACAATTTTATCTCTTGTTTCCTGTTTAGAATTAAGTTTCCGGTTCCGTCTAAAGTTTACTTCAACTCTATACTTCCAACGTCTCTGCTTGAACTCTGAATCTATTTTTATTTTTTAAATTTATTTTCTCCTCAATAGGAATAGATTGGTTCACCTATCGTCCGATACGCACACCACTCCTGGGCAGGAGTAGAGCTTTAACCCTTGTTTTTCATTTTTTAATTGGGTTTATGGTTCATTTTAAAAGTCTTTTTCATTATTTTTCACTACCAGAAGCCTCTTGGATATTAGTGACATTATTGGCTTACCAGGGATGAAATGATAAATGAAAACTGTTCTTCCAGCACAAGATCCTTACGCTGATTATTCCGGTATTTATTTATTTTTTTTTTTGGTTTAATACGCCCTGTGAGTATCAGATTCTTCAAATAACTTTCCTCATTAGATTCTCCAGATATTACAACTCTCTGTTTTTGATTTTAAGTATACGATTCCTTTTTGTTTTCATTTCTCTTAAAATACCATCATTGCTATCATGTATCCATTTTTAGAACCACATCTCTGTTGCTTCATTCGTAGGCCGGAGAGTACAACGGCCGAAACGTTGTAGTAAATATGGCGACAAAGATGAGGACAATAGTCTGAATAATGTAAATAGTATATATATATATATATATATATATATATATATATATATTCTCTCACCCACACAGGACTGATATGCATGCGGAGGTGTTGAGATCTCGCACATATACACACGCCCATACTGATATCTACACTTACACACACATCATACACACTCCCAAAGAACTAAATGATAGCATACATAAACATATCCCTTTCCCAGGAACGAATAAAACTGTCAAAATAACCGATGAGATTCATAATCAGTCGCATCAATCTATCCAGCTTCTGTCTTAAAAGCAACTGAAAAAAAGGCCTTTTGACCAACACAAGGATTAACCAAAATTAACGATAAAAAGAAACAAATGAAAACTACAGATAAACTTCATTTTCTTCAGAAAGTCATTCATTCCTGTAGTACACTTCTAAGACGAATTTGTTTTTCTTCTGATGCTGGCAATGGTGGCTGAAAATAGTCAAGGAACTAAATTGAAATAATAAAAGAAAAAAATAAATACACAAACCACTGTCTGAAAATTTTAATTTTGAAATATTTCAACATGTTTTACTATTAAAAACACACATACATAATCAATACACACACACACACGCATATATATATATATATATATATATATATATATATATATATATATATATATATATATATATATATATATATATATATATATATATATTAATAAAAAGAAAGAACAGTAAGATATATAATCCGGTGTTCTTATAGATATTTTTATTTTTACAAAATAGTACTCAATGTAAATTTACAGAGCATTAATATTATAAATTAATAGACTTAAAATATGGTTTTTCGCGACACAGTTTCAACCATGTTTCAAAAATGGAAGCTAAAAGCCCAGAATTTAATTTTGTCATTAAATTAAAGTCATTAGTTCCATTGAAGATGAAATGGAACTAATGACTTTAATTTAATTACAAAATTAAATTCGGGGCTTTTAGCTTCCATTTTTGAAACATGGTTGGAACTGTGTAGCGAAAAACAATATTTTATTTCTATTAATTTATAATATATATATATATATATATATATATATATATATATATATATATATATATGTGTGTGTGTGTGTGTGTGTGTGTGTGTGTGTGTGAAAATATATAGAAAATAGGAAAGAACTCGTTAGGTAAATAATCCAAAGTTCTTTAGTATTTTAGTTATTATTTTTTTTAAAAAATAGTGCTCGATACAAAAGTAGAGCATAAATATAATTATTTATTTAAAATATGATTCCAACACGCTACATAAGAGTTTTCATGTTTCAAAACAAGAGCCGAAAACTTCAATATATTTATTTGAATTAAATTGAATTAATTCAGTTTAATTCAAATCATTATATTGAAGTCTTCGGCTCTTGATTTGAAACATGAGAACTCTTATGTAGCGTGTTTGAATCATATTTTTAAATAAATAATTATATATATATATATATATATATATGTGTGTGTGTGTGTGTGTGTGTGTGTGTGTTTGTGTGTGTATGTATGTATACTGTCTATATTTTATTTGTATCTATAAAATAACGTATAAACAGGAAATATATGAAAATAATTGTCGGACAGAATATTTAATATTACATATATATATATATATATATATATATATATATATATATATATATATGTATGTATATGTGTGTGTGTGTGTGTGTATATATATATATATATATATATATGTGTGTGTGTGTGTGTGTGTGTGTGTGTTTGCTTTCGATGAATTTCGCATGAATGCATATGGCATAATTAAAAGTACATATTGTTCTCCCACACTCCTTCTGTCCACCTTTATAATCTTTTCTCTCATTATTGCCTTTCGCATCAGCATAACAAAAAAGCGATCGGTGCTTTTTTTTTATAAAGGTAACAAGTCACAATACAAAATGCGATTGAAGCAAAATAGTCTTGAAGTTTTGTTTTTTTGATTAACAGACCTTCTCTAAGTCGAAAGCAATTTTTTTTCAACCATGTGGTGTCCAGGTACATTGTTCAAATTCAGAATTCATTTTATCCAATCAAGGAATAATCCTATCAAAAACAAGTAAACAGGTGCACAGGAAAAATAAACCTTAATGTTAATCTTTAGAAGTCTCAGCGGAAAAATAATTATATTTTTATAAGCCGATTTCCTTTAGCGGCGTTACGTTAGAGATCTTTTCTCATTTCGTTCCCTATTTAATTAAGCATGAATGTAAAATGTGCTCCTGAGTCGAGTTCAGTAAGTGGGTACCACAATGGTTGCTGTAAATATTGATGAATCATCGCAAGTTCTGTGAACTTTTATGAAACAATGACATTTATAGGAATTTATTCATTTCGACAACGATTGATGAAATGGCCGAGGGTTTAATTTACTATAAGCAAAGTCATCAGAGGAGAGCTTCCTGCGATGAATATTCGACATTCAAAATGCTGACTTTTACTCGGATACCGTGTCACCGAGAAAAAAAAGTCCAATGACCTACCATCAAAATCGTTTCAGATGAATCATTTTTGATGAAATCAACTCCAAGATTTTGTTATTGATCTCTCATGCGAACAAGTTGAGATAGATAGATCGATCAATTGATCAATAGATAGATAGATAATGTGTCAGAGTGAAAATAGCCGTAAACACTAATTCAAATGCTTTAATAACAACTGACTCCTCATAAACACACAGACACTGGCACATATAGATATGCATGCACACACACAGAGACAGACAGACAGACAGATAGATAGATAGATAGATAGATAGATATGAACATATTGAGATAGATAGACTGACTGACAGATAAATCATATAGATATATATGAACAAACTTAGATATGAACAGTCTCAGTTAGATAGATAGATAGATAGATAGATAGATAGATAGATATGAACATATTTAGATAGATAAATAGA
The DNA here is from genome assembly GCA_963932145.1 of Acanthosepion lycidas. Taxonomy (NCBI): domain Eukaryota; kingdom Metazoa; phylum Mollusca; class Cephalopoda; order Sepiida; family Sepiidae; genus Acanthosepion; species Acanthosepion lycidas. The sequence continues at coordinate 54,736,025 of OZ010579.1, read as the reverse complement.
TAGACAGGCAGACTGACTGACTGATAGATAGATAGATAGATAGATAGATAGATAGATAGATAGATAGATAGATAGATAGATATGAACATATTTAGATAAATATTAGGTTGGTGCAAAACTAATGACGTAATAATGTCGTTTTTCGACGGTAAAAATTAGGTCAAAAACGACATTATTACGTCATTATTTTTGCACCAACCTAATAGATATATAGACAGGCAGACTAACTGACTGATAGATAGATAGATAGATAGATAGATATGAACAATTTCTGATAGCTGGACAGATAGATGCCGCGTTATCATATCAAAAGCTTTGTAAATATACCTATATATTTTGCACATTTCCTTTTTATATAATTCAGAAGATTTGTAGTTCATTAATATCAAACCACTTATTTCTCTATAAAGTTTATATTTAATAGAAAGATTTAAAGGTAAATGTCAATGAAGTAATGTTTTAGTTCTACTGAAAAATAATGGAATGGCATTTGTGGTAATTTCAGAAATTCAAAATTAGGATTGGCCATGGAGTTTCCCACTGAAGTTGTCTTTAGCCAATAAAAGCTCATCGACCCATTTTTACGATATTGGGCTTTAATGTGTCATAAGTGGATGCTTATAATTAATAACAGATTTTATTGACCTCTGCTACCAGTTTATCTTTTAGAAACTTTTAGAATCTTCTAATAATTATAATGTATATGATTAATACCGTAGTTTCAGTTATTTTTTTTTTATCATTTCACACCTATTAACTAAGACGCAAAGGATCATTGGAAGTAAAAGAGAATAATTGTAAGAATGCATTAATAAGGAGAAATGATACTAAAAGAACAGGTTTCAGGAAGACAGATGATAGCGATTGACATCGCATTTAACTTTTGGATGAATATAGATGGCAGGGAAGCAAGAAGAGATTTTCAGGGGCAGAAACGTGAGAAAATAACAATTAGAATAAGACTTACTGTCATATCTAGCTATTTCAACAGTAATAAATTGAAAACTAGTTTCCAGTCAAGTGGTTCGCTTAAATTCATACAATCGAGGTACCAAGGTATAATAACAATTGCTATGCAAATATTTATAGAAAAGACTGAAAGAAGCTATGTCACGATGGCGGGAACATGATTCCAGTATACATGCCAGGTTAGTACTGATAATATTACCGACCCTTACGTGGATTTTTTTCCATGTATATCAAGATATATGTTTGAAGCACGAATGATATAACAGCAATATTCAAGACACGAACGAGTGGCAGATTTACTTATGTGCAAGATAGATTCTAGTGAGAAAAATTATCTGGCTAGAACCTGCTTTCCTATCAGCAGAAGTAGTAGTTGATTCAATAAAAACAATCCTCTTCATGTCAGTGGAGTTCATGGGGACAAGACTGTGCAGGGAGTTGCTCTTCTGACTGTTGGCATCAGCCATACGGATGAAAGGAAAAATTTGGGCTCTGATGATTAAGAGATAGAAGTTTAGTTTTAGAAGCGTTCACATTTACGGGCTATTTCTTACTTCAGTTAAAATCTAGTTGGTGGTTATTCTCGAGAGTAGGTTTAGTTTGTCGGACGGGTCGGATTGTACTTTCATTCTTTTGAAGAATGCGTAGATGTTGAGGAAAACAGTAAAATCTATGATTGTATCTGAGCAATTGTCGAAATGATTCACCAATGTGCCGCCATGGAAATATCTCCTTACGAACAGGTTAATTATTTCAGAAAAAAACGGCGTTACATTTCTTCGGAATAAGTTTACACTAACTATCCGTTGCTTTGCGGAAAAGACAAGAGGATGTTTATCAATCCAGGCTTAACCTATCCAAGTCAACGGTCAAGAGCTATGTTTCCAAAACTTTTCCTCATGATTTATAGTTTTAAGGGATGCTATATTTATGTTATGAGTTAAAGTTCTGGAAATAAGGGACCCGTCGTTATCGAGCTATTAAGTTTAAAGAAAGTTTAGAGTAGACAGCACTGTGTTGATATGGGGACTAATGGGCACGTGGCCAAGGTGTTAGAAACTCGGGTTCGAATCTCAATTTGCCAGGAAGGAGACCTCCTCATGTTATCGGACTGGAGGGGTCGTTCCCAGCGTGCGGCACCTTTGGAAAGATTCTGAAAATAATACCACGGGTTGACCCAAGACTTGTAAGTGAAATTGGGTAGAAGTCACAAGTCATCATGGTTAAGGACTTGAACGTGCTGGCCTTGTTGAAATTGTTGATCGCGCAAGATAACATGCTCTTTCCCAGAAACTCTAAGTAGCGTCTGGTCAGCATTGTTGCAGTATAAACCACAGGTAGGCTATGTGGTTGTTGAATAAGCACAAATGCGCCTGAGCAATCGTCTGCAACAAGGATTGACTAACTGCCATAATAGATGCGCATCCTTTAGATTTGTTGCTAGTATGTTTTCAAAATTAAACGTGTGTATTAGTGAGTTAAATGAGAAGTATTCCGTTTAACATTGGCAATATATTCATATCGTGACCAGGCAGATATGATTTTTACATACGGCCGTGCGAATAGTAATGGACGCGAGACTTCACGGATCTATCAGATTGCGTTTACAGACAGAAGGCAGCCAAGTCACACAAACTTTACAGCTGTTTATCGCCACGTTGCTGAGACAGGGTCAGTGGCACCACTAAATATGGACTGAAATCCGCTTGTAGGCCTGATCACGAAGAACACATTCTTCGGGCTGTCGGAGATGAGAACTTTTGCTAATGGATTTTTTGCGCAAAGTGCCTATAAGTTGTTTGTCTCTTCATTCTTGTTTACGGATGAGGCAGCATTTGGAAGAGATGAAATAAGAAATTTACGCAATCAACATTTGTGAGCCGATCGGAATCCCCATGGTAGGCGAGATATCAGCATCAGTTTACCATTAATGTGATGGCTGGAATTGTAGGCGACTATCTGGCAGGTCCAGATGTTCTCCCAGCACGACATGCGGGAGCTATCTACAGTGACTTTATTTCGAAAACACTTCCAGACCTGTTAGAGGATGTAACTTTGCTAATACGAAAACGCATGTAGTGCATGCATGAGGGGGCTCCAGAACATTTTAGTTATATTGTTCGCGATGCACTAGTTGACATCTACCATTTAAGATGGATATGTAGGGGAGGACCTGTTCTATGGCGGGTATGTTTCTCCGACGTCAGTCATTTAGATTTTTATCTGTGGGGCCTCATAAAACAATTGGTTCATACAGCAGACATTAATAATGTAGAGACGCTTCATCAACTTGTCATGGTGGCCTGCGAAACCATTCGAGACAGTGTGGGAATATATGAAACGGTCCTTAATCAATGCTCTGACAGGGGCCTACGTGTGTAGAAGCAAGCGGAGGTCATTATAAACATTTATTATGAGTTGCCGTGTTGTGGTACAACGATGGTCTTTTAGACATATGTTTATTAGCGCATATTACCTAATTTTGGTATCAGGAACTCGCGCCTAACTTATTAAAATAACTTTTGATACACAATGAAAGAGAGAAAGTCAGTGAGTGAGTCAGTCAGTGAGAGAGAGAGAGAAAGAGAGAAAAGTGAAGTTGGACGAAAACACTAAAAAAGAGTCAAACTAAGAGAGAAAGGAACAGACTGAGATAGATAAATACACGCATAAATACACAGACGGGCGCGCACGCGCACACACACACACACACATATAAATAAATACATATATATATATATGTATAAAAGAGAAAGAAAGAGAGAGAAGGAGAAAGAGTGAGAGAGTTGTTTGTTTGTGTGGTTACTTGTTAAGCTTCAAATAATCAGCATTTATACAAACATATATATATATATATATATATATATATATATATATATATATATGTATAATTATCAGCAATTATATATATAGTCCCAATGAGGATGAAATCCTGAGAGCTCAATGTAAATCCAGAGCTAATAATTTAAAGAAAAACAGACCATTTTAAGATTCTATTATAATAATTTATTTCATCAGAGCCCTTTTAAGAGAAGCTGGATCATCAGATAACACTTCCAAAAATATGAAAGATGAGTTTTTTCATCATTCATTTCATTTTTGGAAGTTTTATCTGATGATCCAAAAAGCTTTGGTGGAATAAATTATTATAATGGGAGCTTAAAGTGGTCTGTTTTTCTTATATATATATATATATATATATATATATATATATATATATATATATATATATATATCCAGTGACAGGACCCAAAGAGTGTTACTTCAATACCCGGTTATGGTAGTGGGGAACTTGGAGAGGTGAATTAAGAGGAGATAACTGGTAAATGACATCAATTAGAAATGGCACGTGAAACTAGAACAGTCTACCCCAGTGAGCGAAATAAAGGGTTCAGTTCGACATTCCAACCACCTGTAGAAGGCGGGAGCGTACAACGGCCGAAACGTTGTAAAAAATATGGCGACAAAGATGAGTACAAATAATGTAACTACTATATATATATATATATATATATATATATATATATATATATATATATATATCAATAAAAGTGCAATTAATTTACAAATTCATGAATTATTCATACATAAAACAAATACAAAGTTTAATGATTAAATGCCGAGAAATCCATCTTAGCGAACAATTCAATAATATACAAAAACCCCGAATCTGTTTATTAATGAAAAGATCCTGTTTTATAAATTTCCGTTGCATTAGATCTTTTTATTTTACAAGCTTTCGTCTGTTCCTACAGACATCGTCATGTACGAAATAGATTGTGTTCTTGTTTATACTCTCAGTAATAAGTGGACAAAATTTATATATATACATACATATATACACACACACACACACATATATATGTATATATGAATAATTATATGCATATAATTGTTAAAAATTATATATATATATATGAGTGTGTATGTGTGAATGAGAGAGTTTGTGTATTTGTGTGTGTGTGCGTGCGTGTGTGTATATGTATGTGTATGTGCGTGTGCGTGTGTGTGCGTGCATGTACTTGTAGATTCACAAACGGTACAGGCGATATGCTCCTTGAATCGTGCGCGTGTGGACGCGGTCAAAAAGCCACAAGAAAGACATTCTCGAGGGAAAATCACGCTCAACAAGGAATGGCAAAACAACGAGTGGAATCAAGCGAACTCACCGAGTTTCTCAGCTGATATTAACAATGAAAAGAATTCCGTCAATTTCAAATTTGAGCAGAGTGCACCGATAATCAGAGAAACGAAGTCACATCTGTATTCCTGGGACAATAGTACATAAAACAATAATAAATCTCCCACTACATATATATTTAAATATATATATATATATATATATATATATATATATATATATATATATATTTGTATGTTTCTGTGTGTGTGTTGTTAAATCTACTGCAATGATGAGGCAATCCATATTCTATACGGGGATTGTTGTTTGTTTTTAAACGTATATTTAAATTAAACGTAACAAAAAATTTATAAAAAAAAAAGAATATTGTGTCGGCTATGGAACTCCGCGTCGTTCTTCCGGCAATGAAAAAAGCAATATATTATACTTAGTAGATATGTAGTTTATCGCTCTGTTATATTGCTTAGAGCACTATTTTATTAACATCAGCACTAAATGTGCAATATTATAAATATGACCCTGGGTTTTCCAGTAAGTACGGCGCATATATAATGCATAAAAACATATATAAAAATTGAATATATATATATATATATATATATATATATATATATATATATATATATATATATATATTAATTATATTTGCTCTACTGTGTATTGAACACTCTTTTAAGAATGGTATTTATTGGTTATTGGAATTTATTCCGTATACACCAATCCTATACTTGAATATATATATATATATATATATATATATATATATATATATATATATATATATATATATATACACATTTTACAAATATACATATATCCTAAGAAGTAATTATTTATAGTGTTTCAACAGGAGATACGTGTATTTATTACAAGGTATATTTATTTTCGTTTAGCGGCCTGAGAAAAGACATTTTCTTTAATAAATGTTATATAGTTTTGAGCGTGATACCCTGGACTTATGAACATATTTTTTCCGCCTGTTGCATAAATACCGGTGCCGGGCTACTGACTGAAGTGATTATTGAGTGACTATTGAGTGGAACTATCCAGTCGAATTAGTGTGAGTCAGGCGCGTGGATGATTTGGGTGTTGATGGAGGATTTACCGGCGTTAAGCCGAGCCGTGCTACTAACAAGGTATTCACTGAAATGGTTATCTTGGGTTGCCTTCTTTATTCCTGTTAAGTATTTATTTGCGGTTCTAATTAAATACTTTTTTATTTAGCAATAAAGCTTTGAGTTAAATTTAATTATTAACGGCTAACATACGTCATAAAAATAAGATTTCTCGTATATTCAGGGTGGTAGACTAAAGTTAATAAATCTACTGTTTAATAAATAAAAAAAAACCGTCTACTCAAATATGAATATATATATATATATATATATATATATATATATATATATATATATATATATATATTTATATATATATATATATATATATATATATATATATATATATATATGTATGATAAAAAAAAGCTCGAACACTAATATTCCATGGAATATTAGTGTTTAAGCCTTTTTATTATATCCTTACTTTGTCCTGGACATTGAGTTCTACCTGGATTCTATCCTCTTGGAATTTTTTCTTCAAAATTTTACATTTATGTGTATGAACCTATGTATATATATATTTATATATTTTGCATATGTATGTGTATATACCACTAATATTAGCTATATATATATATATATATATATATATATATATATATATATATATATATATATATATACATATATGTGTGTGTGTACAAGTGTATAATTGGTGTATCCTGAATCAATTCCAATAACCAACAATTACTATTCTTAAAAGAGTGCGCAATACGAAACCATTTATTTTACATTCAACATCATCTTTTGATAAGACACCGCGGGTGTTGAAACAAAATAGCTATTTTTGTAGTGATTTTATAACATATTTATGTTAAATTTTGTGAACTACAAGAGTGAATGACTGTCTTTGAAGAAAGTGAACCTTATCAATAGTTTTAATTTGTTTTTTTTATCGTTAATTTTTGGTCAATCCTTGTATTGGTTAAACGGCGTCTTTCAAGTTGTTTTTAAAATAAAGGCTGAGTCTCAGATTTCTTTAGATTTTCCCTCCTTGATTATTTTAATAGTCGTATTAGTTGTTGGGAAGGGGATGTGTGATTTAAGTGTATGTTATCTTTTTAGTTGTTTGAGCCTGTGTATGTGATATGTGTATGTTTACGTATTTGTGTGAGTGTGTGCGAGACTTCAAAACGTCTTCATCTCTGCAATAATATATATATATATATATATATATATATATATCAGGCTTCGCCCGTTCGCTGTCGCTTAGCAAAGTAAAATATATTCACTAATTGAAATATTTGAAACAAACAGTTTTTTATTGAATATTTCTTTAATAAATTGGCTTGTTATAATTAAGGAAATTTTTAAAAATAGATGCGAACTAGTTGAAAGCGAAGTAAAATGCAAATGTCTAACTTTTCTCTGGCTTCTGGTCGCATTTTTCCAAATCTACTGGCCATTTGCCCAGTCCCTGTTTCGCAGATACTTGCTCAGGCACATTTGTGATTACTACAGTAACTTGCATTTTGTACTTCACCTATGCCGAGCTGAACTTAGTGAAGGTTTTGGGGGAGATAGCGCATTATATAGCGTTGTAGTAATTGTGATAGATTTAGTTACGCCTACAACTGAAAAGAATTTATGTAAACTAAACATAAAATTTGTCACAAATACATCGAAAACAAAAAAAAATTAATCGATACAAAACAAAAACAACGAGCCAAATCTTGTACTAGGTATCAACAACAAACATTGCTAGAAAGAATACATTGGAGAAACCTCAAGAATTAAACAAAAGACTATATGAACATAATAAAGACATTGTAAAAAACAACACGCAAAACGCTGTTGTCCTTCACCGTAACGAATCTGACCACAATTTTGACATAAAGAATACTATTTTAATTAATTATGGCAAAAATTCCTAGAAACTGTTTTCCTTGCTAGCTTAGTCACAGTAAATTTGCGCTCAGGTTCTTACAACGTTTCACCATTCTTGACAGTTTTTCTGTTATCACAATGTCGGATATTAAAAAATGTTGATGGGAAGCAAAGGAAAAGAATAGAAATGAATTTGGCTAGACACCAAAAATTATTTCAAAGAATTATTTCAAAAGATTTTGGAATTACAAGCGTCATGCAGCGATACTCCAGCTTTTGGTCTGCCCTATCTCGTGTAATCATAGAGCATGGCAGGTGATTTCAGAAACATTTTAGAGCAGTATAAGTAGCAGTCCATTTTCCATACGTCTTTAGCGCTAGATGGTATATGTGTTTCCCACTTACGGTCTAGGGGTGAACACGAGTTGCATCAGACTCTCAAAGCAAGGAACATTGAATGTGCAACCAGTGATTGTTAATAGTGTATAGTGTCGTATACGAATAAAGTTTTATTATTTTGAAATTTACTAGTTATTTATTCTTTGGTGTTAACGAGAACAAAAACCACTTCGGTACCCACTAGCATAATACGATATCAAAAACGGAAACAACGATCAAATAGCATGATAAAAAAGTAAATAATATAAGGAAACGTAGGGTCAGAGCTGTAAAAACAATAATCTTTATCCGGTGGGCTATACAGAAATCCCGCGCAAAAGAGGTAACACACGGTATGATTATCGCTGAAAACGTGGAATTTTAATGCAGTATTGATTACTATCGTATAGATATTTTTATGTACATGTGTGTGTAGAGGAGTAGAATGTAATTTTGCATTGTTTCAACATTTTTTCAAAGAGAGGTCATTTCTTGGTTGTCAAAAGGGCAGGTCAAAAGGTCAAAAGATGAATCGATAACAAAGGTCATGTTAATGTATTGAACGTTATGCTAATTGCAAGAATACTTTCATTTATGTGGAAAAAAGACACACATATATATATATATATATATATATATATATATATATATATATATATATACACACAAACACACACACAAACATATATATATATATATATATATATATATATATATATATATATATATATATATATATATATAAAGTCTAGCACACATGTCCATAAAATAGTCATACAAAATGAGATTTTATACTGAGCTTACCTTTTTTTTATTTTTAAAATATCAAATGAAAAACGTCTTCATACTTGGGTTTATGCAATATTTCCTATCAATAGCTGCGTAGGAATTGTGTTCGGAGAATAACCACACAATCATGTCACAAATCTTCAAGGCAGAAGAAGACATTATTATATTGTATCGACTGAATACATTTTAAACCACTTCCGCTGTACCTCGATAAGACAAATTAATTCCAGAAACAATTCAGTGCAAATTCAAAATTTGTATTCATTAATTACAAGTAAAGAACGCATGCATATTTTATATTGCTTCATATTTATGTCAAAGACATCAAATAATTATGTCGAAGATAACAGAAATTATGCACACACATAGACATAACCCACGCCATACACACACACACACACACACACACACACACATATATATATATATATATATATATATATATATATATATATATATATATATATATATATATATATATAATATAATATAATATAATGGGTGTAAAAGCAAAATTGTCCAAATCGTTTAACAGCAAAATGTTTAATATTTAAAAAAAAAACAAAAAAAAACAATAGACTAATGGAGTTTGTAAGATGCAACGGTTCATATCTTAATGTAAGAATTAGACAATTTTGCTGTTCAGCGTGAATACATATATATATATATATATATATATAT
>OZ010579.1:54718622-54721122 GCA_963932145.1 Acanthosepion lycidas | reverse complement strand
ATTATGTGTAATTTTTGTTTAAAAGAAGACAGCACAATACAAAAGCAGATACAAAATAATCTCATTCGCATTAACAATTATTTTAATTTATAATTTTGAAATATAACCTTTACCTCCAAACCTATAATCGTTAGGAAAACATGATAGACTTTGCTTAGCTATAATCCACCATTGATTAGCATATATGTTATATATATATGTTTAGTCGAGACAACCAGCAGGACACATGGCTTGAAGACTGCGTTCAAGAAGGAAACAGTCTCTCCTCGCACAGTTTTAACCTCACCGTTCACTAATCTCTCTCTCTCTCCCCACACACGCACACACACACACGAACACACACACACACGCGCGCGCGCGCGCATTCAACGCTTTTATATGTTATGTTTCAGTCATTCTCTGGTCAAATTTCTTTTTGTGAAACGGAACACTTGTTTTATACAAACACAGACACACACACATGCACACACACACACACACACACACACACATATATATATATATATATATATATATATATATATATATTGAAACGAAGAGAGAAACTGCAAACGTTTTTGGTTGTAACGTGAATATTTAAAATATATATATATATATTATGCTTTATTTTCCATAGTTTTGCAACACGTGTTTCGGGTCACGCGTCATTCTTCAGGCAAAAAGTGGATATTTCCACATATTATTAAAAATAATTTTCCTTATGCTTTTCGATGATAACCATTCTCGATGTCAAACATTCTCTTTTTTGTGTGGTAGTGACACCAATGTCTTTCCTGAACTGTAAGTGAGATACTTCATCTGCTTGAAGGGTAATAAAACAATTAAGATTGTTCTGAGAAACGGCGAGGAAAGATAGCTGTATTCTTATCTTTTAATGACACCAGATCTGTTTCCATTTTGGTGTATTGTGTGTGTTTTTGTTAGTATGCGTATGAATATGTATATTCCCTCTCCATACATACTTACTGTCTCATTATAAGTAATTAGTATGCACATATATACATGCACACAAACTTATACATACACACACGCACATACGCGCGCACACACACACACACTCACACACACATACACACACACACACATATATATATATATATATATATTCTCAATCTGTTTATATCTATCGCTTTTTTCTCAGATTCTATCTATCTATCCATCTATCTATCTATCTATCTATCTCCTCTCAGACAGTTTATAGCATTTTCATTTATCTATAATTTACCAATGCCACCATAATTAAAAAGAACAGAATTCTTTATGTAGAATATACTTAATAACATTATTATAAACCCACGTCAAAAAACATTCTATTACATTACCAACCTTTCCTAAATCTATTCTTAAAAACAAAAACGTATGTTTATCTAAAAGTAACGGTATGTACATCAATAGGTTTCCAAAACTTAAGCTATCAAACATAATATCTACTAGACATACACGCACGCACACATACACACACATACACAGACACTTACAAATATGTATTATCATTTGGATGCCACATAGACAAGCTAGAATCATTATACACACACATACATAAAATAATATTTGCGTGGTTTTAGTTAGATTTTAAACCCTTTTTGGGCACAGACGCAGACTAACACACACTCACACACACACACACACACACACACACACACACACACATATATATATATATATATATATATATATATATATATATATATATAACCCTGTCTAGAATTGTCGAAAAATTCAATTGGTCTAAGTAATACCAATAAAAATATAAATTCTGCACCAACACGGGCTTTCACAGAAACTGACTTATTTTTATGCAAACAAGTTGGTTCCAATTTGAATTTCCTCATTCGCATTTATTACCCCATCAGCAACATTATATCAAAAGATTCTGAAAGCTTCGAAATTTCAGACAACTATGTTTATTGTCTGCTACGAAATTTGAGAGATCACTCCAAAATATTATTAACAACGTTTTCCATCATAAAAACAGTATTTATAAATTGGGAAAATTACTTATCAACCAATAAACCTCTGATTTTAGTAAATCCCTTCCTCGCGCCTCTATATTTTGTGTAAATATTCGTCACCTAAATTCACAAAGATTTATATTCAGTTTTTCCGTAATCCTTAGACCAATGTTGTGTTGTGGTTGTACGCAACGCTTACTCTCACCTTTCATATAATTAATTTCTCAACGTTTCACATATTTTATCGTGTAACTTCTTACAATAACCTCGCAATATTAAAATAAAGTCAGCACCACCTAGAAAAATAGGAACGGAGTTATGTCAGTAAATATAATATTAGTATATATATTACTAGTTATAATAGAGCTCTCGTTTACTGTGTGCTGGTATGCTGACTGCTGAAAAATTACATGTATTCATAAAGCAACGTAAATACTTGAATCTCTCCTTAAATAGAAACATTCACGTTTTTTGTCATGCTAACGCAATTATATCTGTTGTGTTGTAAAGAACTAAAACAATATATTATTGTGGGACATTGTTTCTCA
>OZ010579.1:54698622-54713622 GCA_963932145.1 Acanthosepion lycidas | reverse complement strand
CAACACACTCGCCAAGTGCAAAGTTTTATATTTCTTCTGTTAGTTGAAGGGATGGCTCCGAAGAAAACATAACGTATATATTCGCGGATAGGTCGCACAAGTAGATATGTCGTTCCCTTAGTTTGGTGTTTTCAAAGTGGGTATTTGACTTGCAGATTCTCATTAGAAATTAGAAAATGTTTCTATTATCTTTTAATATTAAAGAAATATTAAAGCGGGTATTGAACAGAATCGAGCATGAATATTGCAGTAATGTTCTTAAATGCCTGTAAAGGAACAGTATTTCACGCTTTAATGCGTACATGATATTATAGCATGAAAATTATTTATAATGGATAATTTTTCATGTTCTAATGAACGCTGAGCACATTGTCAACCATTTTGCATTTACAAATATAATGAAAAAAAATAAGGCAATGGATAAAAACACACAATTTTGTATAAATACTTGTACTAATGAACAACATATAGTTGTGTACTACTTTTACACCTGAAGATGATCTTGGGAGAAAATCGAAAGTACTTGGGGAATAAAATGAGAAGAAATCTAAACAATTATAGGACATTTCTCTCAGCTTTTCTCATGAATACGCGGAAGGTTGTTCGTGATTCTGAGCGGATTTTGTTAAAAATTAGCAGACATAATGTATGTAATCTATTTAATCAGGCATGCCTAAAAGAGAATTTTCTGCCTAAATACACAAATACGTATATATATATATATATATATATATATATATATATATATATATATATATATATATCACTAGATGCAAGACCCAAGGGTCCCTCAATGTAGAGGTTTTACTAAATATAGTTATTTCCGAGGGATCAAAGCAGAAGATCTTATCTTTAGGTCGGAAAAGTCATGCCTGGGCAAACGGTTCAGACAACGAAACATGCATGCTCCATTGGCAAGACTACAGGACAGAATGGGAAAATTGTGTTGGGGTTGTAACAAAAGCTGGAATTTTCTCTCACGTTCTCTCTATCTTTCTCTCACTTTCTTTCTTTCTTTCTATCTTTATTTCTTTCTTTTATTCCTTCTCCCTTTATTTATCTCTCTCACTCTTTCTATCTTTATTCATACACACACAAACACTTGCATCCCACTGACACCCAGATGTCGAGGTGGTTTTATATTAAAGGAGATCTATAACAAAACGTTTGATTCTATCTGGAAACCAAATGCTTTAACCACATTATAGTTAGAACTGCAATTTTGAAATGTTATCTACATTTTATTCTGTTCTAAGGAAACGTTCCTTAACTTTTGCAAGCCTGATCAAAACCAGAATAAAAGAGTCTGTGTAAGTGAAATTAAAAAAAGAAAAAAAATACAGTTCGTAATAAACTTTACGACCGAAATGTTTCTCTTCGTGTATGTTGTTATTTTATTAGACTGATGGCGCATGCCAAATGTCGTAGAACGGGCGGCAAACTTTTTTGTTTATTTTATTTATTTTTTGTGGCCGACAGTAGCGTGCAGTGCGGTTAAGAATCCATCGGTACTGGGTGTATCTAATTGGCGTGACCTTTTGCAAATATCATAAAACTGGATGCAAAGAGAAGAGTCTCGCTGATGCGAATGGTAGCGTGTTCTTCAGGGATATGATGATTGCAGTAAAGAAGTTCGCAGACAAATAGGTTCGATCCTTGGGGACGGCACTTGGTCGCCAGATGGTAAATGAGGCTGTCGTTCAAGTATCTTGCGCAGTCTAAGCTCAATGAGAACGCTATTTGAAATCACATGCAGTACTAATATAGTTTTCTCTGTCACCACCACTGATGCGCTAACAACAGCTACGACTACTACTAGTTTTAATGCTGCTAATACCACTACTACTAGTACTAATAATACTTCAAATAATAATACTGACATTTCGCGAATACTAGATTTTTTTGTTGAAATCCTCACAATATTTAGGATTGTTGAAGTTATTGATAATATTTCCTAAAAACTTCATTCGCAGTTTAATAGTTTCTTTAATTAACTTTAAAAACATTTCTTTCTTTTTTTTTTTTTGATATTCTTTTTTAAAAACGAGGAATAAATTCTTAAGATTTCTTACATTTATTAAATAAATATTTGTTATTTTAATCATTAAATTGTTTTCAAAATAGTAGGATTATTTTCTAGGTTAAATAAAAAAAATTATTATTCCAAAAAATTAATGACATTTATTGTATTAAGTTACGCACCCTTGTAAAACCAACTGTACTCAGTACACACTTACATGTTTGCATTTATCAATGTATGGTTATTTTAGAGGGTGTGACGGACGTAAGTCACATAAATTTGTATATAGATTCTATCGTAGAGATAGAGACCTTCCAAACATTAATTAAAGCATTGCTATGATCGAATTTTGTTGATAATAATTTCTTACATTTAAATCTTCTAAAATAGAGTTTGTTATAGTTATTTTTTCGCTCCAATAGCTTAATGTCTAGAATATTCTGCGCCAGGAAACAAAATGACGTTTTTACAACGTGTCTGAATGTTCTATTGAGGTTGCATAAAGTATTTTTGGGGAATACATACTCGCAACCATAACATATATTGTTGCAGATACGTCTACTTGTAAAACTATATTACAAGGAGATAGGTAATAAATTCCAGGACTTAATTATTGATCTTCAGTTTAAAAATTACAAGAAATTTTATACATTCTTTTATGAATAATCAAGAGGGGTCTGACCTTGTTTTGTCACTCTTCTCTTTCAGAGAGCTATTTCCGTTTACTGCGACTATAAAAGGACACTATACGCGAACCTTTCATTTACTGTTGAATAATACCCTACATCTGCGTAGTTTTGTTATTACACCTACTTTAATAATTTTTATGTAATGAAAATTTATTCTGAAGTTATTTGACCAGTGCGGATTTTTCAGCGTTACGTTACCGTAAAAATGTGACGACTTTAGAGAGGAGCGGTTATTTTGGGTTGAGATAAATAGTTTGTTATATCTTTACAGTAAAATCGCCACAACGTCATGCACCTCCCAGCTAAAACACAACGTATCTGAAATGTTGGTTGGGGCCAATTATAATTATATAAAATTCCATATCTCTCCAAGACGTAGACTATCATAGTTCTCCAAAATTCCTTTTTAAATAGCTGTGAATTCTTACGTCTTATGAAATTTAGTGGAATATAGTCCCGTTGTCCATTCTCCACAATTTTGAATGTACAATTTTCGCTCTCCTAGGACAGCTGCCAAAAAAAATCTAATGATAATAGAGACCATTATAATAAAACAAACACTTCTTTATACCACTATATATATATATATATATATATATATATATATATATATATATATATATATATATATATATATATATATTTCTGTGTCTGTGTGTATAAAATATCAATGAAACCTATTGATACAGCTAGAATAATCCAACTTCACTTACATCATGGTAAGCAGAATTTCTGCCAATAAATTGCTTGTCTTGTAGAACAGTAATTTTTGAATCCGAAATGATACATATCGCGGGTCAACTCTAAATTTCGTAATTTGTCACTCGTCAGATGTATAAGACGTGTGTGAAAATACGAAACTGAAACCCAATCGATCAGTCAGAGTTTCTACCACTAAGTTATCTTCATTTGGCAGAGAGAAATAACTAAATCTAGCGTATTGTTTTTACGAATGAAAACAAATGCCAATCAGTCGGAGTGCTCCAATTCATTTTACTGAAGAGCTTTGCATTAACGCAGGTGGCTGCAGTTCATAGAATTAGCTTATCACTCAACAGTGCTCAATTGAAATATATTTTCAAGAGCTAAATTATGTCATTCGCAGACAGTACTGTTTCGCTGTATCACAGGTCCTCAGTGCGACTAGACATATACAAGCACGTTTGACTAAAAATAATAGACAATTCTCGAATTTTCGGGTAAGGTACTGAGTATTGTGTTCGAAGTTGTGGATAAACTGTCCAAGTTCATGTTTTATTCTTGTTCGACATTTGCAGTAATTATTACGAACCGATAAGGTGTATATGTGCTAGTTAGATTTCCTTTGTCTGCATCCTGCCATTTCTTTGGGAAGTTGGGAGCTTGAAATGGCCTAGAGTGTCGTCACGTGTAATGCCTATTAGGAACGAGGCCGCATAAAAAATATTGCGATTTTTTTTTATCAATTTAATTTTAATTATTTAATTTTAATTTTATTTTATTTAGTATTTTTTATTATTAAAATAAAATATATGCACACATAATTTATATCATATGCACTATAAAACACCTTCTCCTGTGGTGAATGATATTTTAGTTAATGTGGGCTGTTTATTTTCTATAATAATTACTTCTAGATTTTTTCTTTTCCTTACATATATTACAATATTAGGAATCTTTTTCTCTAAATCTTATTTTCCCTGCACAACGAGTTTTTGAACTACATTGGCTAACAATATCATTTTCTAAATTACGGAGGACGACATCTGCCAAATTTTAATATCTTCCCATTCTACCAAAGCAACGACAAAACCATGGAACAACAGCGTGTTAATAAAGAAACATATTTTATCAACAAGTTTAAACCAATACTCAATTAACTGCATAAGCCAAAGGCACGTACCTCAATATAAATTCTACCATATTTTCCTTACTATAAACGACATATTAAGCCAGTTACGGCACTTGACTTTTTCATTTCTTCAAAACATAAGCGTCAACACGTAGAAATACAAACAGTTACACACTTTTTGATAAGCTAAAATGTAAACCGATTAAAGTAAAATAAAAAGTAAAACAATTTTTGTTTGAAAACCTTATTGTAAGTAAAATAATTTTAATTATAATATTTCTTTGTAAAATATATTTATTATAAATATTACATATAAATAAATATAAATATATAAATATAAAATATAAAATATTATTTCTCTTCTTTTTCCTATATATATATATATATATATATATATATATATATATAGACTTTTTTCTCCAACTAACAGTATCCAACTTCAAAATGACAGGATAAACAGTTTCAAGAATCCTGCGAATTAAAAAATTATAATCCATAGGCTAAAATTGTAATTATCTAAAGGTATTAGGTTGGTGCAAAAATAATGACGTAATAATATCGGTTTTTGACGTATTTTTAACGTCAAAAACGACATTATTATGTCATTATTTTTGCACCAACCTAATATCTTAATTCCAATTATAAAGAAAATTTGCACTGCTTAATGAAAATAAACAGCGAGCGATCTTTTGTGAGTCTTTTTTAACATATTTCAAATTCTATGTTGTGTTAGGACTCGCCTGGATTATACCAACGTATTACTATATATATATATATATATATATATATATATATATATATATATATATATATCAGCTAATTATATCAGCTGGACTCACTACTTTCTTAATGTTTGTAAGAAATGAGGATTTATGATGACGTGTATCCTACTATAGTTGTCCATGCCGTAATGGCGGAAAATTTGAATTGAGAGTTGTAATACTTTTAACTTCGTTGTCCTACTAAAAATCAAGTGATCCTTCTACTCAACTATTTCAGTCACAGGTGTTGAGAGAACAGATGGCTTAATGGCCTTCACAAAATAATATTCGGAATGAACACATCAGCCTCGGTTGGAATTTGAACACAAGCTGCATTTTTTCCGTGCGAGATCCATACTCGTCAGATAACTTTAAATGTAACGAACAGAAGATTATTTTTAAGAACCAGAGGTAAAATGGGTTTTTACGTCGCCAATTCTTATCTACTTGTTATCTGCTTTGCTTCAGAAAGAGTATTTGCCTGGAAGAACTTCTGTTGTCGTATCTCTCAGTTGGCAGCTTCAGTTGTCTTCTGATAATAGTTGATTCAGTAAGAGATGAGGGCCATATGTAAAGAATACCTGTATCTCTTCTCTGATGATCTCACGCACCGCCAGCCAGGGGACCTGTTAACTAAGCCGAACAGTAAGCGCTTTAGCATGTGATCCTCTTCTCCTCTGGATGTATGTTCGGCCCACGCATATATACTCATACAAAATTTTATAGACAGAAACAAATTGATATATGTATATATACAAAACTGAGAGATAAAAATAGATAGATATATGTATATAAAGAGAGAAGATAAATATATATATATATATATATATATATATATATATATATATATATATATATATATACATATCGATATGAACATAGATAGATAGATAGATAGATAGATAGATAGATAGATAGATCAATCAAAATATGCGGTGTTAATTTTTAATTTTCTACGTTGATCTTTATAAAATTGCTTCAGATAAATAGACAGAGATAGATAAATACATAGATTAATATCAACAAAGTGATATATATATATATATATATATATATATATATATATATATATATGTACATATATATATATATATATATATATATATATATATATATATATACAGAGATATATAGATATAGATATGTATGTATTTATAATATAGAGATAGATAAATACATAGATTAATATAAACAAAGTAATATATATATATATATATATATATATATATATATATATATAAAGAGAGAGAGAGAGAGAGAGAGATAGATAGATATGTATGTATGTATGTATTTAGAATATGACAAACTAAAAAGAATTATTGACGCGTTTCATCCGACATGCGCATGAAACGGAAGACGCGTGTTGTTTCAAAATTTTTAACGAATTTTTTTTTCTTTCAATCTAACCAAATTCATCTGTATTCTTTTTCACTTCTGCATCTTTGTACCTGACTATCCGTCACTGTGAATATATATATATATATATATATATATATATATATATATATATATATATGTATACGACATTATTTCGCTGTATTACACCTCATCAGTGTGGCTAGACACCCGATTGCTTCAAACCGACGGATTTGTCATCAGGCACGGGTTATGCACGCAAGGTATCGTCGCAAGCCAGAGCGGAAAGGAAATTTTAACGTTTTTAATATGCGGAAGACATCAGTAGCTAGGGTAGCTTGTTTCCATTAGAACATATGTGTGTGTGTGTATTTTGGCAGCATATTTCTTATACTTTCATTAAAACAAATTTGGTTAAATTATTTATATATATTATATCTGTTTATTTTTGTTTTAATCCTTTCCAGTTCACGAATATATTTCATGGTAGCCTTAGAAAATTGATTAAGGATGATACCAAAATTTTCTTTCAATCATTTTTTATTTTCCAGACTACTTTCAGCTTAATCTGAGACCATCTTCATGAGCTTAAATTGTCTGTGCATATGCGTATATTCAAAATATTTATTGCTGTTCATAAATGGCGAAATTCTGTGTGTGGCTGCTACATAGTAATTTTTTTTGTGTGGAGTTCAAGATGTTTGTGTGCTTTTTAGCGTTCACGCGCCTTGCGCGGACAGTTGACCGGGCAAGACTTTTGCTTTTAGGAAACTTGTAACACGCCGTCTCCACTGCTAAACAGTGTAAATTTATTAGCGGAAGAATAAAGTTTAATAATGTGACGTCCCCCGGTGTCGATGCGCCAAATGTGATGTCTGCCTGGCCACGTCCATCATGCTATCCTGTCCTGTGAGGACCAACTGGCTTGGTATTGGTCGCGGCGTGACGTTCTAACCTTTTAGTGATTAGTATGGGAATCTGGTTAGATTCGGTATCAGCCCTGTCGTCCCCAGCTCGCCTCCATCGTCTGGTTACCGAAGTAACTGTTTTGATTTCTAGTCTAACCTACCCACGTTGTAATTTGATCTTAGGTACACGAAATCAATCAGTCACCGGGCCGTAATGCAAGCTGAGTCCGGACAAGGGCAACACCGAACAAGTATATGTAAAAGAAAAGAAAATAATAACTCGAAAAGTTCAGATGTGTTAAAAAGGATAACGATATTTTATATCTGGTTGCTGAATACAGGACTGCATCTTCTTACCAACCCGCTTATATGGATTCGTGACACTTTGTGTTTGTTAGGCGAGTCTTAACATCTTAATTTGTTCTTTTAAGAAACTGGTTTTGGTGTATCTTCAGGCGATATTCGTGAAAATTGTTTTGGTGGTATGAGTCTAAGTCGTTCTTCAAAAACAAATTGTTCTTGGTTAGAAGTTGAGTTCGGAATTCCGTGGATATCTTTCTGTCAACTTTTCGCGAGGCGGGCCCAACTCAATTAAACTCAGCTGCGAACTTCACTGCGAACTCAACTGGAACTTAACTGGGACTGCTTATATGGACGCCGACCAAAACCGGGCTGGGTCCGTCCGGGCATGAGGTTCCTTGACAATTCCAAATCCACAATCCACTTCTTTTTTTTCGGTCAGGAAAATTTATGGTTTTCCATTTTTGAAAGTCTTTTCGTCCTACCACCTTCTTCTGTTCTCATATTGGTATCTCACCATAAACTCAGAGGATGTCAACGGGTTTCCCCTCTCTCTCACAGCGGCATCTCATACCGATCTCTTCAATGGGTGCCAACAGGCCTCCCCTCCTTCTTCACATGATTACCTTCGCCTGCCGCTCACGCCAACATTCAGTGTGTGTGTGGCCAGACTAACCTCGGTTTAAAAAATCTTGCTCAAAGAAAAAAAAATATCTTCCTTTTTCTTTTTCCTTTCTTCCCTTTCTTCTGCCCGACAACAAACCTGAGACTCTTGTCTTAACCGAATCATATGGAGTTCGTCAACGAGATTTTCGCCAATTATCAAGTGGGTGGGCAATTGGACGTATCGCACCTTGGTGCCAATTATTCGTTCTGATAAAATAATTTTGCTATCATAGCCAGCCCTGACAATAAACAGGTGTTTTTCCCAAATTACATGGAGGTGGTTCCACGGACATTTTGGTTTCGGTCAAGCTTGACCTAATTAATTTTTATCTCCCAGCACCCTACTGGAGGTCCAGCGGGCATTTTGTTTTTCAGTCAGTGCGTGCTTAATTAATTTTTATTTTTATCCCTTTAGAATTCTGCGGGAGGTCGCTTCTCCAACTTGAAATTTTTACTATTGCATGGGCAGATTGGATATATCTTACTCGCCGCCCCGTAACATAAATCAGATTAAATCCGAAACATACGCGACCTTAATTTCCTCGCTAATGAGAATAAAACCTTTAGCATTTTTCTTTGTTAAAAAGAATAACATCGCTTAGTGTCCTATTCGTGATGGCTTCTTATCACCTAAATTTAATTCTCGCCTTTCTTTTTTTTTCTTCTTTCTTTCTAGCGACCTAAATAGTGTTACAATAAGCAGAACCTTGCTATTGATGACCTGGGTACGATTATGTTAACTGAAATGATAATTGTTAGAGAAGTAGCGGAAAGCAATTGCAATTATGAACAGTTCCTATATTGTTTAACGCCTGAAAAAGTAAAAATGTTAGATTGTGGTTTCTCCGTAATCTAACATTTTTTCTCAATAAAAGATTAATTAATTGGGCTATGGATTTTAAAATTTATAAAATAAATTTTAAAATCCATAGCCCATATACATGGTTTTAATACCCTCCAAAAAATGATAACCCTTTATGAAGTCGTCAAATAACAAACGTTACGGCCTTTTTATATACACAAATCCCTTTCATAAAGAGAATAAAATAAAAATAAATAAATAAATCTCCGTAGACGCTCAAGCCAGACTATGCGAAAACTTCCTCCGTCGTAAATTTAGCCACCCCCACCTTACCCTGACCCGGCATCTATGAAAGTACCTCTATACTGATACAAATTATTAACACCCCACCCCTGCCGATTCTAAACAATCCGCCCTTGATGTTACCATGGAAATTTTTGATTTCAATTCTGACCATACTATTAAAACTCGTAAATTTCAGAAATAAGTCATTCCCCAAAAAATTTCGCTTGAAGATGGAACAGAGCCTACTTTAACTCAAGTTAATTCAAATATTATTTTGAAGTTTTCGGCTCTTGTTTTGAAGCATGAGACCTCTTATGTAGCGAGTTGGAATCATATTTTTAAATAAATAATTATATATATATATATATATATATATATATATATATATATATATATATCATAATAATAATAATAATAAAAAGGCTTAAACACTAATATTCCAGGGTCATAATTTTTTTCCATTGGAATAGTAAATACGATCCAATTCATCAGACTTACGAATTCAAAAAGAAAACAGAAAAAACAACCTCGGAAATAAAAAATAAAATTTAGAGAGAGCGTAAGTATGAGAGTGTGGGACGAATGTTAGAGCTATAGAGAGGGGGTAACAGACGAGGGAAGGTGGGAGATTAAAGTTTAACAGAGAGTAGTTTTAGAAAGGGGAGTCAAAGACGGTTTAAGTGAGAGAAATATGAATGTTGACGGATGTCTAATACATTAAAGATGTAACCGGAAAGGATACATTTTGTGGGGACATACACATACACACACAATAGACGATCACATCTTAAAGATCAGAATAAGAGCGAGGGAGAGGAAAAGAAAAGAAAAAGTGTGGGGGAGAGAGATGGGGCGGGGAAAACTAAAACTGAAGGGCATTTACTGAAAAGGGCCGCTGTGTAATTAAGAAAATTTGACAAAATAATAGTTCCGTAGTTGTTTTTTCTGTTTTTTTTTTTTTTTTTTAATTTGTAGCTCTGATGAATTGGATCGTATTAACGATTCCATTGGAATAAATTATGTCCATGGAATATTATTAGTGTTTAAGCCTTTTTATTAGTATGGGTATATTTAACACTAATATATATATATATATATATATATATATATATATATATATATATATATATATATATATATATATATATATGAATATATATATAAAGAGAGAGAGAGCATAAGATTTCCGTCTTCTCAATTTAAACTAAGATGGTTAGATAGAAATAAACAGATTGAGACAGATAGATATATAAATAGAAACCGACTAAGATATATATGGATAGATAAACATAGAGAAACATTAGCATATATATATATATATATGTATATATATATATATATATATATATATATATATATATATATATAACTAGATATATGAAAACATGCAGTGTTAATAGGAATTCTTTTTTGCGCCGTTGTTCTTTATAAAATTGGCCCAGATATTTTATCTTCTTTTCGATTTGAAATATTTACGTTAGACTTACTATCTTTCGGATTTAAATATAGACTAGATGCTTGCCCATTCCAATCAATTTCTGGAAAATAGTACAATATTTCTATCAATTTCTAGCTTCTTAGAGTGACCTTCTGTTGGATTGAAAGCATATAGGTTGCTATTGTTAAGGAATCTTCTGATTAGAATGCTTTCTGCGAGTAAGACTTTATGCATAATATTCCTGACCTGTCATGCCAGAAGAGAGATACTCCTAATGTCAAACTTCTGAGTCATACGATCGAAGTTTATATTCGTAAAGTTATTTCATCACGGAAGAACCGAGCCACCCAGGGTACTAGAATGTCTAAAATACTGTGATGCAGATATAATCATATAAGTGTTCGCTATATAAATTAAAAGAATTTAAGTAAGATATGACAAAAATTTACGAAAATAAGAACAGATAAAAGCAAGAAAGAATCTGCCGAGTAAATTTGTGACGTCATACACCGTCCTTCACTTTAGTGCACAAAAATAAAAAAAAACAAGAATAATATGCAAAAAAAAAAAAAAAATCAGGCCACTGGCGAGATCATATGCAAACACAAGTTCGCAAAAACCACTCCACTGAGTTCTATATCAGATGAATTGACGTCATAGACAAACGTTTCTCTCTCGAGGCTATGTTTGACGGCTGATGACAAGAGAAGAGGTTCCTACGTAGGAGATGAAATAATCGAAGGATAACGTATCATTACCGGCTCAAGTGCACACCTGCATTCACAAAAATCGAACTTATTGTTGCTTGGTATCTATAAATATCTTACCAACGTGATTGAGAAAAAAGGAATGAAAGAGCGTGATATGATAACAACATTTTTCCTACACGTCGTGTGGTTGGTGTATATGAAATCACTACTATTCCCTAATATACACATCAGCACAAACACGTGCCTCCGTATACACAGGCGCATATACAATCACCTGCAAAGATGCACACACACAGACACATATATATACCATATGAAATACTAATATATATATATATATATATATATATATATATATATATATATATATATATATATATTCTTATAGTAACACAGTGGATGCAAATATACAAAATTTAGCATAATATCTAGTTCCTGTAGATCATGGAATTTCACCCTAGACACAGACTAAGACACATTCACACACACACACACACACACACACACATATATATATATATATATATATATATATATATATATATATATATATATATATATATATATATATATATATATAAGAAGAGAGAAAGCGCAATCGTTTTTCGTTGTAATGTGGATTCTTTGTAAAAATATATATTATGCTTTATTTTTCATAATTTTGCAACACGGGGTTCGAGCATTGCGATCTTCTTCAGGCAAAGAGTGCTTATTTACACATATTATTAAAATGGATTTTTTTCCTTATGTTTTTCGGTGTTAAATATTCTCTTTTTTGTATGTCTTACCATAAGTAAAATTAATTCATTTTAATAATATATAAATATATATCATTAATTTTTTTATATATATATATATATATATATATATATATATATATATATATATATATATATATATATATATATATATATTATTCTTTATAAAATAAAGCATAATATATATTTTTAAAAAATCTACATTACAAACATAAAAGTTGGCTGTTTCTCTATTCTTTTTAAAACATACACTTTTCTCTCGTTGGAACAACTATAACCACTTCCATATATATATATATATATATATATATATATATATATATATATATATATATATATATATATATTCACATTTCTTCATAATGTTTTCGTTTTTTTCTCTCACATTCAGCAACCACTTAAATCTTTCTCAGTGGCTTTATTTTCCTTGCTGTATGTGTAATGATTAAGAAAAGTACTTGAAAATTAGAATGTGAAAGATACATATAACCACAGAGTAAAGATGGCAAATCATTTAAGAAAGTGACTGTCCCCCGTAAGGGTACGTAAACCATATGGCTTGACGTAGAGGCAACAGGTGTAACAACGTTACCTTTATTTGGTAATACTGCCCTACTCGAGCAATATATCCAAATGTTAGTTCATGTTTAATAATGGACAGCTACTCATTTCCAAACGAACCAATCATCCCCTCCGCAGAACCCATCTGTGGTTTATATTGCAAATATGCTAAGCAGGACTTTGTTACATTTCCCTGGGTGAGAGTGCATCTTCTGGAGGGATTAGAGTATAATTGAGGCAATTATTTCAAACCCTTATTTACAGTGACTTGTAACTCCGTGCTAGTACAATCATCGACGGTTTGTGAAGAGTTTAACCTACCGTCACAAGGCATTGGTCAACTCATGGTATGGTTAACCAAAGACGTCACAGGCTGGGGTCGTCACTCCAGGGCGATAACACCACGTAATCATTTTCCTGGTGACTCGAGAATATTGAGATTTGAACCCGGGTATCATAACGTTGTAAGCACCATAAATCTGACTTAGGTACAAACGGATTAAGACCGTTATCTTTGAGAAAGTGTCATTATATTTTCGTAACAAAATAATTTATTTACCTCCACAGATTCGCTAAAAAACGAAGATATATGCTTAAAAAAATCCGAAATCTTAATAAGAAAACAAAATGTTATCGTCAACATGTTTATGTTATTATTAGGAAGAAAGACCAAAGAGTTTTTTGATTTATTAAAATATATTAATCCTTTAGAGAACGTTTTTCTTGCGTCAATATTATTATAGAAAATTTAAGTCTTTTTTGCACTGAAAAACACATTGATTTTGAAATTCTTGCAAAAATAAGAGAATTTACGGATTTTAATGAAACTTTCAAGACCTACCGTATTTTCCGATTTACAAGGCACATTTTTTTCCTAAAAAATACCGTGAAAAATATGTGCGCGTCTTCCCAGACGAATAAAGGGCAACAACTAAGAAAACTTAAATG
Organism: Acanthosepion lycidas; assembly: GCA_963932145.1. Classification (NCBI taxonomy): domain Eukaryota; kingdom Metazoa; phylum Mollusca; class Cephalopoda; order Sepiida; family Sepiidae; genus Acanthosepion; species Acanthosepion lycidas. Next base: position 54,699,589 of record OZ010579.1, on the reverse strand, counting down.
GTCACCTAATTGGCATGACTGATAGGGACGTGGATTTGTATGTTGAGTCATTACGCTATATTGATAACTATCTTTCTAATTCAGCATTTTATATGATGTAACAACAGAAATTAGCAGTTAGAAGTATTTCCAAGACTATAAACCTTCCTGAAGCCGAGCCACAACCATAAACATGGTTTGTTTTCTAGCAGCGGCGGGAGTGTTTCTGCTCTTGACAAGATATGACGCGTGATTAATATAAATAATAAGTGGCTCCAGTATGCAAGTGACGCATTGTGAATGTGTTGTTGTATGAGAACGACTTTTTTTTTCTTAGAAATGTTTTTCCAATATTAGGGTGCGTCTTCTAAGCCGCAGCTTCTTGTAACCAGGAAAATACGGCATTTACAAACGAGAGAAATTATTTTAGAAATCATTTTTTTGACGATCTTAATAAAAACATTTTTTATATATTGGTTACTCCCCCACTTATTTAATTTTAAGAAATTTCGAGAAATTAATTTTTGTACCGTTTAATGTTTATATTGGTTATTGGGGAATTTAAATCATCAGTTATGTTTTTGGAGCAAATCAAGACCCCTGTTACCGAAAATATGCTCTGAATCATAAAATAAAACATTCAGAAAAACGGAAATATTGTTTAATTAGGAAAGCTTTTCAGTTGTTTTAAAATATATTATGGGTATGATTGTCTTAAGAAAAATGTTTTCAATAAATCATTTTCACAAAAATTGTTTTCATCTTTTTAAAAGTTTAATTAGAAAAAAATATAAAGTATTAAATCTTAAAATTCTACATTGTTTTGTACCGGTTAATTGATATTGTTATTATGTAAAAAATGTATTTATCTGTAATAAATAGAAAAGCTTGCTACAGTTAAGCGGCCACCAGTATTTTAAAGAGAATTTTGAATATTTTTTTGTGAATAAACGTGAAGATTTTTGTAAATGCGGAGGTCAATACACGA
>OZ010579.1:54648622-54693622 GCA_963932145.1 Acanthosepion lycidas | reverse complement strand
ACAATAAAAGGAACTGAACAACACAGCGAGCGTTTTGGAAACAAATACCATAAATCTATTGATGACAGAAAAAATATCAGCTAGTATAACCCCCCCCCCAAAAAAAAAAATTACTAAAATCTAAATGTACAATAGAAACTTACAGCTATACATACTTAGTATATATCTACTCTAATATGCTCTACACCGGCATTAAGTACATTTTTACTCTCAAATTAATAAAGTTGAAATTCAGATTGAATCAAAGTTGAATATCAAATTAAAATATTAACTTCAAATTTAAAAGTATCAATTTTAAGTTAAAAAGGTCAATATCAAATTAACAAATACCAACTTCAAATTAAGGAAAAACATTTGAACTGCGAAAAAAAATCAGCATTACTTTACAAATTATAGACATAAACGAACGTGATAAATGAACCAGTTCAAACATTCTGCCGCATTTAAAGTGAAGTTGAACTTTTTTTTTTAATTTAAAGTGCAATAATAATTTAAATTTGATGGTAAAAGTTTATAAAGCTGAGGAATATAGTTGCGTAAAATAGGCAAAAACATTGTGAAGCCTCAACCAAAAAAACCAAGAAAACTAATGAAAAATTCATAAAGCGTAAAACTGATGACAATGTTGATAAGCAGTAGAAGAAAGAAGAGTCAATATTGATGACTGCATCAACTCTGCAATCAAGGGACATGAATTGTACACAAGATAATGTTAGAAAAAAGATATAAAACGAACTCCAATTAAAAAGTTAAAATGAAGAGGATAAAACGAAAGAGAAAGATAAGAATTAAAAAAAAATGTGAGGAAAGACAATTATCTGGACATTTCAGAAAACTAGTCGTAGGAGTGAGAGAGGAATCAACATGGAATTCTAGAGAAAAGGAATCGTTCTTCATGACGCTTCCTCGTCTCAAAATGTTACAGGAATCAATTTCCAGCCCCTACAGAGTTAAAAAAAAAAGTATTTACGGACCTTTGTGGACTACAAATTATTTCCAACCATAAAACCGTTTTTCCCAAACGAAAAGCTGCTAATTTTCTGTTACCCTATCGCAATTTTCGTGGCAAAAACTCAGTAAAGTTACATTATTCAATCCAAGTAGTTTAGCCATTAACATCTCGGACCCGCCATATGTACGTACACGGAGTCGATCCGTCGTTATTTCCTTCCTAAAACTAGTTAGTTCCACTTGTTTCCCAGAAACATTACTGTTTGGAAAAGTCTCCTAAGATGAAGCTTCCCCCAATAGTCAATTGTTATCTATAAAACATATCCTCATAATATGCAAGTTTTATTCCTTCATTTTACGCTCTTATAACAACCTAATTAACTAACTCTCTGCGTTGACTGACACTTGCGCCTTGTATTACGTGAACATTAGTATAAAAAGAAAGAATAGACTACACAATAGGTAAGACAGATTGACAAGCAAATATAGAGTGTATAGAAATATAGATGCAACTGTGAACAACATATTCAGCGAAGAAAGCAAATCGGTCCCAAATCTCTAAGAGTGAGCATAACTCGCTGGGCAAGCTGATTTACTTGCAACTGTGCAAGTGATTACTGTTTCCACTGATAAATTCTACGAGATGGCGCTTAAAATATTTCTCAACCCGATCCTAAAATTATCCTTTTCCCAAAATATTTGGATGAGACCGAGAACCATTCAGCCCCTCACCCATCATATTTCCACAGATTAGACCTTGTCCTTGGGTACGAAACGCCATTCTCCAAAGCAATGTTTCTTAACCTTTTCTTATCCAGCATCCTTTTCAGATACGTGTGCGGTTTGGCACTCCCTATGTTAAAATTGTTCTTTTAAAAAAGTAGACTTAATGCAATAGAGTTAATGTCAAGTTTTGTTGCATTATAGAAACGCTAATCACCGGAAGTAAGACGTGGTGGAAACAGTGAGGCGGCGGTCAGAGGGCCATGTCTTAAAAATCAGCTGTATTTTAACTTGAAGGATTTTTCTCCATACCTTTCTGTGTCTGATAATTCTTGGAAAGAGTCTATTAACTAGGTGTTTAGAAATTTTTAAAACAACCATGGAAAATAACGACTAAAAATGTTTAATTTTGAGCTCTAAGAAACTGTGGCTTTTTATCAGGCAGTCATTTTAGATATATAGATAGAAACAAAGAAGCGTAATATCAGTGCCGCTATATGGCAGCGGATGCTGGTCAGTCTTCTCAAAGATGAAGGAATGACTTGAAATAACAGAAATGTGTCTATACAGAAGGATGCTGAGAATACCATGGACCAAATGTGTGAGCAACGACGAAGCTCTAGAGACTGTGGCAAGAAAAATGACAATTATAGTTAATATCACGGACAGACTATTGTAATTTCTGAGGCACATATTTGGGAAAGAGGGCTTGGAACATTTGACACTCACAGGGCAATTTGAAAGTAAGCAAAACAGAGGAAAGCAACGCATAATGTACCTTGAAAGCTTGAGTAAATAGATGGGGGAAGATGCTATGTGTGAAATGGCAAAAAGATGCAAGTTATTAAGAACTATAAAGAAAAGGAAATTGTGGTGAGCCATAATCACCAACATCGTAAAAGAACTCGACATATAGAAGAATAAATAATCTTGCTTCGAAAAATAGATGAATGAATCTTAAAGAAGGTTTAATTTTATACCCAAAACAAGCATATGGTTATGGCCGTAAAGTAATATGTGTACTGAGTATTATAAACATTATTTTTAAGTAAACCTTGTTCACAGCACTCAGTGTTGTAGATATGGTTTCCGCAGTAAATATGTTTTTACGGATTAGAGTTGATAGCCCAATCGCTAACTGCTTATACTTCTTCTAAACTGGTTTTCAATGAAATTTTGAGATCTCTGTCATACATGTTATTATCTACTAGCGAGATGGATTGATACCTCTCCAAGCGTATTTGTTTGAAAGTGAACAAAATGACCTCTGTTCGATTCTGAACTACAGATATCAATCAAATGTTCGCACTTATATGTGCAATGCTACGGTCAAATCTGTGATAGCATTGTAAGTTTCTTAAATATTTCATTCATATAAGATCTTCCTAAGTCTTCCAGCTTATTAACATCGTATAATTTAGCATTTGCTTCATCATTTATCGGTATTCTTGTCCGCCTGTACCTATATCGTCATAATAATCGTTCTCTGTTGAACCATTCTGAACTGCTGTTAATGTTAATTGAAAAGTAGAGGACAATAAACACACATAAATACATGCATAAATACACACACACACACACACACACACACACATACACACATACATATATATATATATATATATATATATATATATATATATACGAGTGTTTAGGTGGGGAAGTAAAAGAAAGAGAATATAATTCAAAAAAAAAAAAAAAACCCGAAATCTCAACCAGCCTGACCCTTCGGTATTCATCGAACAATTATGCAAAAAATTAGATCCGAAAGAAATCTTCGTTGACGGCAGTTCAATCGAGCAGCTATGGAGTTAAGCCGTGCCATCCGATTAACCTAATCTTTTGTTCCGCTAAAATTGGGGTTTGACGTCGTTTTTTAAAGTCATTGTGCCTACTTCATTCCAAACGAAATTTTGGGGGTTGAGGAGCTTTATTTTTATCTGTCGACATTTTTTGTATGTTCAGGTGTTTTTTTCTTTCGCTTTGAAACTTCTTGTGGATTTACGAATATATACCGTATATATTCGTGTAACGTGCGAGGTTTTTTTTTTTAATACAGCTGTACTTTTTGAAGACAGTAAAAGGATATGTTGTTTGGCCAACAGTGTAGGCAGGCCAGTAGTACATACGCTGATTTTATATATCGTGTAGGATGCGACCCCTTTAAAAATAGCTTCAAAATAATGTTTTCAAAGCTCGTAAGATACGCGAGAATATGTCGTATGTATAGGTAGGTAGGTTAGTATATTTCTTCGTTTTTCTCTATCTACCTCTCTCTCTCTGTCTCTCTCTCTCTCTCTATATATATATATATATTAGGTTGGTGCAAAAATAATGACGTAATAATGTCGATTTTTGACGTTAAAAATACGTCAAAAAACGACATTATTACGTCATTATTTTTGCACCAACCTAATATATATATATATAGTAGACTCTCCTATTTTGAATGATAAATGGGGGTCAGCAGTGGATGGTTGTCTTTCGTTTTACACTTATGCACGCTAGAAGGGGCTATTGTGGAGAAAATCAGGTAAGGGAAAGACACATTTCATTTGTGCTTTCTTAAGTGTTATACTAGCCCAGCCTCGTGCAACAAAGCCAAAATGACAGATGGAACTTGCTAAAGCAGGATAGCATCTCTGCTTCAGAGCTCGACGAAGCTGATATTGGTGTTCCAGTCTACTGTCTTCAAAACCCTTTAACTTAATGAAACATGTCTTAGGCCACTCATTTTAGTTTGATGCTTGGGCTTCCCAGGTTTTCACATCAAAGTTGAGACGTTTCAAATTGTCTTTCAATTTGTCTTTGTAGCGTAAGAAAGGAAGTCCAAATGAACGCTTGGAGTTTGGTAGCTGTCCATACAGCACCATTTTTGGAAGCCTATGCTCATCCATTTTCAGAACATGACCGCATTACCTAAGTTGTACCTTCGCTAGAATGGTTCCAGTGCCTGTGATGACGTGCCTGTGATGACATGCCTATGTGCATGTGTGGACGTGGCAACGTCAACAAAGCCCAATCCGGTGAACTTCTAACGGATGAAACGCGTCACAAAAACTTTTCCAGTTTGTTATATTCCCATATATATATATATATATATATATATATATATATATATATATATATATATATATATATAGTTAAACCAAGAGAGCCAGACAAACCTACCAAGGTTTCACCTAAAAGGATCGTCAGGGAAGGTTTGTCTGGCTCCCTAGGTTTAACTAGGTCTGCTCTACTCATTGTTTTGAGCACTTTATGTAGTCATTTTGCGTATTCGCATCGGTTTTTTTTTGGTGGGGGGGACCTTGGACTTGCATGCTGGACAATTATTTTCGGCTAACGTATATGTTCTTGTTTCTTTCTTTTTTTATACTTTTTTCTGCTTTGGTATTGTCTTGTTTATTTGCAAATCTAGGTTTTCCGAGCGAGTATAGTTTCTTATAGTTTCTTATATATATATATATATATATATATATATATATATATATATATATATATATTACATTCACTTTCGTGGTAATATCCTCGGGAAAGGTAATAATACTCTTCTTTTCCCTCTATCTATGGATAAATAGTAGGACAAACTGGATTCCATAGCCTTGGATCGCAACTGGTCTAAGATAACTCTAAATTGAACACCAGCTGAGGGTCGTTTAGGGACCTTGTGCCACGTAGCGCACCACATCTCTGTATTCGGCCCTTCGAAAAGTGTTGTTGGATCTGAATAAAGCCATAACCCCTATGATCAAATCATATGTGCTGGCTATCGGTTCCTAGGAACTGAGCTGCTTGACGCTCATTCGTCGAATACGGCAGGAAAGTCCACCATATATACTGCTGCTTCAGTAATATATATACATACGAAACTCTAATCTACGGACCCCGCATTCAATGAGCTATATTAATTCTCAAATTGAACACTTGGCGGAAGAATAACTTACAGAATATAAAGTATGAAACAAGAACGTGTGCGTGAGAAAGAACTGTGAGAAATATATTATTTTTGTTATTTCGTTTAATATATCTACATTAATGATATATTTATTTATACTATATATACATGTTTATAGTATTTAGATTATAATTATAAGTAATGGTAGTTACTGTAGTGGTTTTATATGTAAAAAATAATCTCTTCCAATCTACGGACATCGGCTTTACGGACTACACTTTTCCACGATTATTCCGTTGATGAAAGGTTTGTCTATATATATATATATATATATATATATATATATACAGTGCTGCTTCAGTAATTTTATTCCGACGATTTATTTACTTCTGACGACACGTCAGACGAAAGACGCCTTAACACACACAGGCACACACACACACACACACACACATAATATATATATACATAGAGAGAGAGAGAGAGAGAGAGAGAGAGACATAGATAGATAGATAGATAGATAGATAGATAGATAGATAGATAGATAGATATAATAGGCACGTGGCCAAGTGGCTAGATCGTTCGAATTTTGACAATGTGCTCTGGATTGAGCTTATCGGACTGGTGGTGGGTCAATCCCACCGAGTGCGTCTTTGGATAGTGCCTGAAAACCATACCACGTAAGTGAAATTGGATAGACGGAGCCTTGGAGGCTGTCGATAGTTTTGCTAGAACGAAGTCTTAAGTCATAGTGCCCGAGAGCATGAGTGTGTTGGCTTGGTTCAAATTGTTGATCATGCTACATAACACGGTCTTTCCCAGAAACTGTAACACATATCTGCTCAGCATAGTTGCAGTAAAAACCACGGGTGGGACCTGTAGGTGTTGAATAAAAACAAATCCGCCTGTGTAAGCGTCTGCAATAGGGATTGGCTAGTAGATAGGTATCCTCGAATACGAGTGCCCAGCTATATATATATATATATATATATATATATATATATATATATATATATATATATATATAGAGAGAGAGAGAGAGAGAGAGATAGATAGATAGATAGATAGATAGATAGATAGATAGATGCATGAATACGTATATAAAAGTTCTAACTAATTTGTATGGATATATCTATATCAATGTGGATGTATAGACTTAAATATTTGTTATGTAAGGATATCTTATGTGAAAGATATCGGCGTGAAAATGTGTATTATACTTAAACATATGTATTAGAAGTGTATGATTGTATTTAAATAATTTTCATATATTTGGATTTGTTTGTAACTGTAGAGTGTTTTCCCTGTAAATAAAAATAGACTGCTCTTCAGTCATAACAATACGATGTAAATATACATTTTAATATTATACAATAGTCAGTTTTCAAATCGAATATGACTATTGCTTCGTACATGAAACTCATATTTGTGCTACCCCTGAGGAACAAAATGTAATAATAGTAGTAATTTTGTATATATATATATATATATATATATATATATATATATATATATATATATATAATTATTTATTTTTAAAGAAAAAAAAAAATTTATAACATAAATATGTTATAAAATCACTACAAAAATAGCCATTTTGTTTCAACACCCTCGGTGTCTTATCAAGTGATGACGTTGAATGTAAAATAAATGGTTTTAAAAGTTTCAAACAAATTAATATTCTACGCAAGGGGAAAACGTTGTTACAAAGGCTAGATGGACCAATCAGAACACAAGTACAGGAAAATTCAAAAAGCTCGATAACGAAGTCATGTTATAATATCTATTCAGATGTTTAGTGTTAAAAAATAATTTATTCCAACGAATAATTACTAAATTATATGATAAAATTTAATATTAAAATTTAAAACTGCTAATTACAAAATCAAAATTTAACATTTATTCGCTATCAAGTTTATAACTATAAAATTACTGAGGAGAAAAGAAGAAATATATATGTTATTCAATTTATTTTTTCATTGAAGTTACTTTAGCTATATTTAATATCCGGTCTTTTTACAATGTATACATTTTAATCCTCATGGTGTGTAAATGGGGTCCTAAACTCACGCGTAAAACAAACGCAGTCAGATTCTAATACATAAGCACCAAGGCATATACACACACAAAAAAGGGACAAGACAGAGAACATCTCCACGGTTTGTCATGGAAAAAAAATTCCCCCACCTTTTTTTTTTTTTTTTTTTTTTTCATGAGAAACCGTGGAGATGTGTATTGAGCACTCTTTTAAGAATAGTAATTGTTGGTTATTGGAATTCATTCCATATACACCAATCATATACTTGGTTATATATATATATATATATATATATATATATATATATATATATATATATATATATATATAGATATAGATATTTTCGGCAATACGTATGGATAATGCCAGGGAGGATATAATTTAGAGAGGTTAATGTAAAAACAGAGCAAATAATGTAATAACAGCAAATATTAAATATATTGAGAAACAGACAACTTTAAATGTTCATGGTGATTTTAATTTATTTCCTTAGAAACAAAATTCGATTGCAATTAGTCAAATCAACATTTCCATTAAAATGTTGCTCCGAGGAATTAGAATCGAATTTAAAGCTGTTTGTTTCTTAATTCAATTCAGCTCTTGAAAATATATTTCAATTGAGCACTGTTGAGAGATAAGCTGCTTCTATAAACAGCCAGCTGCGTTAATGAAATGCTCTTCATTAAAATGAATTGAAGCCATCTGACAGATTGGGGTTTGTTTACATTCGTAAAAACAATGCGCTACAATTACCTTTTTTCCTATGCTGAATGATGTTAGCCCAGTGGTAGCAACTGTGACTAACGCCAAATCGGAAGGGTTTCCTTCCTGGTTTGAAGTCGCAATCAGGAGTTGTGATACAGTGAATCTACTGACAGTGAATGATATATATATATATATATATATATATATATATATATATATATATATATATATAATAGGACAAGTATATCAATCTAACATGTTGCACTTTTATTAATTTTTCTTCAGAGACTGAGAAAAACAGACAAAAAGACAGAAAACACTGGTATTTTCAATTATGTTCGAGCCAGTTCACATTGGTCAGATATCTGTCACGTGTATGAAAACCGTGGATAATTATATGTGTATGTAGGTTTGTGAAGATTCTTGTATGTCTAAGTGGGCAACGTATAGTAATGTTGATTTGTAAATGTGTGCGTGTGTCTGTAAAATTGGACTTTTTTCTTATCTTCATCATTGTGCGTTCGATCCTCACAGCAGGCAATCTCAGTATACTTGTTTATGGCTCGGCTCTTTTATTCTTTATTTTAGATAATATAGTTTCTTTAAGAATATATTTATGTATTTACGTGTGCGTTATATGAGAGTGCATATAGGTGTTTGCTCTTGTGTAATTAAGTATTACCTTTGAAAGCTCCTAGAAAACAAATGTCTTCACTCGGAAAAGATTGGTTGTTAGGGAACGAAAATAAAAAATATGGTCAAACAGATTGCTGCTTAACTATAATGGACACAAACGATATGAATAGTGGAGAGAGGGACATTTTCACTTAACATTATACATACTTTTGTTTTTTTTTTATATCATATTGAAATTTAGAATAACATAAATATATATTTTGTATACAATAGCCTTGCATACATCTATACGCATATGTGCGTTACGTTTAGGGTAATTTTTGCACAAATGCATGCATAAATGTACCCCTCCAGCAGAGATAGAAACACACACGCACACACATATATATATGTGTATATATATATATATATATATATATATATATATATATATATATATATATATATATATATATTAGGTTGGTGCAAAAATAATGACGTAATAATGTCGTTTTTTGACGTATTTCTAACGTATTTCTGACGTATATATATATATATATATATATATATATATATATATAATAAAAAAGCTTAAACACTAATATTCCCTGATCATTATTTATTCTATTGGAATCGTAAATACGATCCAATTTATCAGACCTACAAATTCAAAAAGAAAACAGAAAAAAAAAACAACTCCAGAAATAAAAATAGAATTTAGAGAGAGTGTAAGTATGAGAGTGTGGGACCAATGTTAGAGCTAAAGAGAGGGGTAGCAGACGAGAGACGGTGGGAGATTAAGACTTAACAGTGAGGAGCTATATATATATATTTATATATATAATTGTTTATTCAGACAGCAATCCCTCTTTTATACAAGTTTCATTAAAAACAACTGACAGAGTACTGAGATTAATCTTTTTAATGAAATTTTCTTGTGTTCGTTAGAATTTTCTTGTATTTGTAAGTCTTTTCTCTTCTGTACAAGTTTTCTATATATAAGAGCGCTTTCGTATGTTCTATTTGACATTATATTTGACAGGATATATCTTTTAAAATTTAATTTTTATATTTTCAGTTGAATAAACAAAAGCATCCTTAATAATGGCTAATAAAAGGTGTTCCAATAACTTGGACAGACGTTAAATGTGAATTATGTTTAAGCGTGTAATGATTTCTTTTTCTTTTTCTTTCAGATTTAACAACTTGGCATAGTAATTTTAATTTTAATAATGAATATGCTTATAAAAAACGCCTAAATTTCAAGAATTAGTTATTCCAAAAATTTCGCTTGGAGATGGAACAGAGCTTGGTATTTAATTCAGTTTAATATAAATAAATATATTGAAGTGTTCGGGTCTTGTTTTGAAACATGAGAACTCTTATATATATATATATATATATATATATATATATATACTATTGACAAATATGTCCGGAAAATAATATCCATCGCAAAACTTGCACACTTAAAAGGGGAAAAGTCACTCAGCTTCTTTTTTTTTATAATCTCGAGAAACGCCTGTTTGTAAAAATAATATAAGATTTAATTATTGTAAACATACAAATCCGTAGACACACAACACATTTTTCGTCATTTATCTGATGGAGCCATTGAATTGAAGGCGAAATGCATTATCGGCTATTATTTTCGAGACATATTTTTCATGAACGTTTTCCAAGTGTAAATAACTTATAACACTGTCGGGATTACATACCCAAATTTATTTTATATATATATATATATATATATATATATATATATATATATATATATATATATATATATATATATATATTCTAAAGAACTTTGGATTATTTACCTAACCAGTTCTTTCCTATTTTCTATATATTTTCACACACACGCACACACACACATACATACATACATACATACATATATATATATATATATATATATATATATATATATATATATATATATATATATATATATGTTTCATTAAATAATATAGACAACTTTTGTCTCTCTATTTTATGTAAATTTTTTTCCTATTGTCTGATAAGCTTAATAACATTATCATTAAAAGAAGAAAGAAATTCACAATATTGATACATATCTAAGGTTTTGGCTTTAATCAAAGATGACAATTACATTACAATATATTAATCAATACACGGACAAATCAATAATGATAATTTTTTTATGTTTACATTGGAAGATTTCCAAGCAACGACAAACTCGTGCATACGAGACCCTGGAACCGAAAATCGCACCGCAGCTCATGACGTAACACGCGAGAGTGAAAACGACAAGTATTAAGTATGGGAAGCCGTTGGTATAAACCAATGGCTTCTGTTATAAATTATAAGCATTTAAGAATATTTTTTGACATTTCTTAGTTTATTTTGTTCAGGTTAGGGTTCAACTGTTTTATGTATATAGCTCCAAGAATACATATACATATATATATATAGCTCCAAGAATACATATACATATATATATATATATATTGTTTTGGGGAAATTGTTATCTGATGATACAGCTTCCTTTAAAGGGCTCTGATGAAATAAATTATTATAATGGAAACTTAAAGTGGTCTCTTTTTCTTTATATATATATATATATATATATATATATATATATATATATATATATATATATATATTGCAATAACATTCACCCTGTAGAGTGTCCGGCGCCCATTTGAGGGAGAGGGATAATTTTGGTAGCATGATTGTATGGATAAGCGTGCAAGATAACGGTTAACACTGTACTTGAACAGGTTAAGATTGTAGTGATCAGGGAAACATCTTCCTGCGCGTCGGTTCACAGGAATATGTTCAAGTGGAAATTTATTTTTCACCGATAGAATACGGAGAGAATAAGCGTGGTTTGATATTATGTAAGTGGAATGGCGGGTCCTAACCTTGTGCAATAGGCCTAACAGACCCAAAGAATGTAGTTCGTCCCAGCAGTTTCCATGGTAGTAGCGATTAAAAAAAACACCACATCCCGACAGTAAGTATTTGGGGCGTAGAAAAAATTCTTCTACAAAAAGGAATCGGAGACGCTTATTAACTCAATCAAAACTGGAAACTGTGGTCAGTGAATCTCCCGCCTAAATATGGCGACAGTACTCCATTTTGGGCCTTATCTAGTTCTTATAACAGTAGAGGATAGAACTAGGAGTTAGATTCTGACTGGGGCTGTACATGAAGCCGATCATTTTACACCCATCCTTAGCGATGGATCGTATATAAGAGTTCTACTTGAGGTCAGGTGTGAGTTTAAGGTGCAATATTCTCTCAAAGAACAGAGCCTCTCCGAGGGGGTCATACGTTCATCGTGACTGGCGGTAGTTCGGAATCTGATCGGCAGGTGATGGAATGTAACCAGTTTGGTTTCTGAAGTATTCAATGTAATCAGTAAGTCCCCCCCCCCCACTGGACAGTTACTGTGAGATCGGAAGAGAGTTCAGCTGCTAATCTCTGATCGTCATGTGTTTTAGAGGTGCTTCCGTATAGCGTCGTATCATCAGCATAGATATTTACAAATGATCGAAGCATATTCTTAGGCAGATAATTTATTCAAATCAGAAAGAGGTTTGGTCCGATAAGTGACCTCTGGAAGATACTTGCGGTGACCGATAGGATGTTAATTACTACCTTCAGAAAATATCCTTAGCTATGTAAAAAAGCATTTATATACTACTTATATATTTATATATGTGGATATAACATATATTTACACACACGCAGACACACACACACACACACACACACACACATATATATATATATATATATATATATATATATATATATATATGCAATAACTACTATCATTACTACTACTACTCTTACTACTACTACTACTACTACTACTACTACTACTAATAATAATAATAATAATAATAATAATAATAATAATAAATATACATTTTGTTCCTCAGGGATAACACAAATATGAGTTTCATGTACAAAGCAATAGTCATATCCGGTTTGAAAACTGACCGTTGTATAATTTAAAGTGTATATTTACATCGTTTTGTAATGACTGGAGAGCAGTCTATTTCTTTACAGGGAAAACACTCTACAGTTACATACTTCCAAATGCAATCTGTTCAGAAGGATTTTATAGTTGAGAAAACTCTTTCAGTGATTCGATAAATGGAGAGCTTGTGTATCAAACATTTGTACCACACTTTGTCGAAGGTCTTCGATATATCTCATGCTACGGTCCTTGACGTGTGTTTGCCGACAAGGATCTCAATAAGTCAATGGGTAATGGTAGTTAGGATGTCAGTACTGAATTAAGCTGATGGAAATTGATAATGCTCGTCGCAAAAGTGGTTGTTCCTCTCTAGGTGCTCGACGACTTTCTCAAAAAGCTTACTGATGATACTGAGGAGACTAATTTTATAGTCTATATGCAATTATATACATACATACATACACACACACACACACATATATATATATATATATATATATATATATATATATATATCAAGCGCTCAATATCAGCGATAGAGTTCGTTTGACGATGGCAACTATATCTATCTATCTATCTGTATATATATATATATATATATATATATATATATATATATATATATATATATATATATATATATAAGTGATCATAGAAATTAACACTTAGAAGCGACAGTCTTTTTCATGCTAGATGCAATCATCAGGCCACCTGCTGGACTGATGTTTGCATCTAGAATGAAACAGACTGTCGCCTCTAAGTGATGACTTCTATGTTCACTTTTATATTTACAGACGCTCTATCTCTGATATTGATCACTTTATCCCATAAATATAGCAGATCTTATGACTATATGTATATATATATATATATATATATATATATATATATATATATATATATATATATATAATTATTTATTTAAAAATATGATTCCAACGCTATATAAGAGTCCTCATGTTTTAAAACAAGAGCCGAAATTGTCAATATAATTATTTAAATTAAATTGAAATTCAGGTTAATTCAAATAATTATATTGAAGTTTTCGGCTCTTGTTTTGAAACGTGAGAACTCTTATGTAGCGTTGGAATCATTTTTTTAAATAAATAATTATATTTATGCTCTACTTTTGTATCGAGCACTGTTTTTTAAAAATAATAACAAAAATACCAAAGAACTTTGGATTATTTACCTAAGAAGTTATTTCCTATTTTCTATATATTTTTACACACACACACACACATATATGTGTATATATATATATATTATTTACACTGTTCTGTTTATACTAACACTATAATCTTAACATGATGAGGATTATAGTCTTAAAATAAACAGAATAATATTATATATATATATATATATATATAATATATATATATATATATATATATATATAAAGACTTCAACCCACAGAAAACGAAAACAAATTTAAATAAAGAACACGTCATTATGCCTTGAAGGAAAGTATTTCGGCCTACAATAACAAAAAGGTTCCAAAAAGGGGATAAATTCGTGAGAACCACCCAATCTGTTCACGACTCGACCACTGGACCACATTTATTAGACAATCTGAACTCTGCCGCCGAATATAATGGCACATTCATTTTTCTTTATTTTACATAGAACTCACTCTGTTCACTGCCTTCGAGTTCTCGAGGCTGTGTACATCAAAATTCATCAGCCTAGCCTATGTAAGCAGAATTATCATTTTATTCATTACTTGTGTTTGTTTACTGGAATATGAGCAATCTTTTTCCATTTTATACTCTTTTTGGAACCTTTTGTTATTTACAAATCGTCAATTTGTTTACAATTAAAATCTGTTTCAACCGTATTCCAATTTCCCCTTGTCATTCGCTAATTGTGCAATGGTGTCTACATTATTGGTTTTCTTCGCCAACGTCCACATTCTGATGAAGTGTTGACCAAAAAGATTTCCTTCAAGGTATAATGACGTCTTCTTCATATATATATATATATATATATATATATATATATATATATATATATATATATACACATATATATATGTGTGTGTGTGTGTGTGTGTGTGTGAAAATATAAAGAAAATAGGAAAGAACTGGTTAGGTAAATAATCCAAAGTTCTTTAGTATTTTTGTTATTATTTTTAAACAAATATGCTATGAAAACACGTAAATTTCAGGAATAAGTTATTCCAAAAAAAATTTCGCTTGAAGATGGAACAGAGCTTACTTTAATTCAATTTAATTCAGATAGTTATAAAGAAGTTTTCGGCTCTTGTTTTGAAACATGAGAACTCTTGTGTAGCGTGTTGGAATCATATTTTTAAATAAATAATATATATATATATATATATATATATATATATATATATATATATATATATATATATATATATATACCGCCCGCTCTTTTTCATCAATATCTCTGCAAACATGAAATTTTATTTTAACTTCCTCTTATTTTTCAGCAGTGAGGAGTTATCTGTTTCTTTTCCTCTTAAATCGAAAATATCGGCTCCTAATGCATACTAAAGAAATTATTATACTGTTTCCATTGTCATTATCTCAACCCTCTTGTTTACCAGGTACCTGTGTTCTTTTAGACAATTACTGCAAACTACACCCCAAAAATGCAAAACCTTATATTTTTATTCCCTAACTTACTGTCTTCTTATGTATTTCTTATCTCATTGATACATCTGATCTGTTTGTTTCGTATGTGACATTTCATTCCCGCTCGGGACCTGCATATAATCCATATATTGTGCAACAGCGGGGCTCTCGGGACATAGATGGATATTTACTGACGCTTTTTGCCGTTCTTTCGTCTCTTAGCCGGTTGTAAATACGACTGATTTCGAAAGTTATTATGGTTAGCATTGACAACTGAGATGTTACTCTTTAGTTTTTCTTTATAACTGAACCAAGGCCGTCCAACAGTCCATTTTCCACTGTCAAGCTGGCTATGGATGACGACCTTAGGTATTCTATGAAATATCTAAATCAGTATGTTCATATGGTAGATATTAATCAGTAATTTCCTTATCTATCTATCTGTCTGTCTGTCTGTTATGGTCCAAGTTCCTTGTACCACGGTGATGGTCCAAGGTTAGAACCAATGAAAGAATAACACGAACACGGGTATGGAATACAAAGATATATGACAACAGAAATATAATACAAAGAATTAGAAGTATTAGTAATGACTATCAGATTTGGTTAGAGTGAACTATGTTGTCTCGACAAGTATCACTATTCCAATGTCCTTACAATATGCTCTCAATTATCTCTCCTCGTCTTACAATATCCTCATACCTCTTGAGAGGCGCAGTATTTATAATGTCAGGAATAGTCGATTATTATTATGGGTAAGTTCCCATAACACTATCTATCTATCTCATGTTTTTCTATCTCTCTCATTCTTTCTGTCTATCTCACACCCTCTCTCTCCATATATATATATATATATATATATATATATATATAAATATATATATATATATATATATATATATATATTGTTACGAAACCAGAGAGCAGTAACATAAATAAGAAAAAATAAAACATATGCGGATAACTTGCCAAAGATATGGCCTCCGTTCCATAACGATAGTATATTACTCTCGCAGAAGTCAAAAACATTTGAATAAGGAATACCAACAGAGACAAACTACATGCACAAATATAAAGTATAATCCAACTTTAATTATATATAAACAATTAAAACAAATAATATCTGAATGTTTTAAACATGCGTATACATTTTTTTGTTTTTCTGCGAACTATATATATATATATATATATATATATATAAAGAAATATAGTCTTAAGGTGTGCTATATTTATGGAATAAAGTGCTCAATATCAGAGATAGAGCGTCTGTAAATATAAAAGTGAACATAGAAGTCAACACTTAGAGGCGACAGTCTGTTTCATGCTATATGCAATCGTCAGGCCACGTGTGCTGTTATTTTTCTCGGCTATTTATATATATACAGGTTAGTGGTGCATTGTGGATATTCTGTTATGGCGGTTATTTCACCGGAAGTCGTTTGTTTCTATTTAGGTCAAATTATATTGCTTGTTTTTATTTTTGTTTCTTATTTTATTTATTTATTTATTAACGTAGTAAAAATTTGTTTATATCACTTATTTAACAGTTTTGTTTTGGTTTGGGAATTTAATTAAAGCTATTTTTTCAGTTTTGGGGTTGATTGTTGTAGTTCATTCTAAGTATTATTTTGGCGGGAACAGATTTTAATTGATTATCTTTATTTGGGATTGGTTTGTTTATTTATTTACTTGGATGAATTTAGGTTAATTTATTTTACTTGTATATTTTCTCTTTTCGGTTTTCGATTTTTAAGTAACATAGTATTTTTTTATGTTTTATTTCTATTTTTTTTGGTGGGGGGGTTATTTTGTTATTTTTGCTTATTAGTATATTTATTTGTTTTTATTTTATTTTTTCCGTTTTTAATTTTTTAGGTTACGTAGTAAAAATTTATTTTCATGTCTGCATTTTGAGATGAGTTCGGATCTTTTGTTTAATAATTTATTTTGGTCGGGAAAAGTAATGATAGCTATTTTTTCCTCCGAGCAAAGTTTGCAAGTTTTTGATTGCTTATTGTAGGCTGATGATTTTTTTCTTATCTTCCAAGATATTTTTGGTGTGATGTTCGTTTTGTTTTTAATTTCCCAGATATACTTAGAAAGCATTGTACTGTTTGCATATTTACTATTTGTGAAAGATGTTTTGTGTGTATAATTTCTTTGTTTCCAGGGTCCTTCAGTTACTCCTATGTATACTTTTTCTTCATTATCTGGTGATTTTATCGTGGCTTGGTATATTACGTTGTTTTGTAAACAAGTAAATAAATAAACAAACCAATCCCAAATAAAGATAATCAATTAAAATCTGTTCCCGCCAAAATAATACTTAGAATGAACTACAACAATCAACCCCAAAACTGAAAAAATAGCTTTAATTAAATTCCCAAACCAAAACAAAACTGTTAAATAAGTGATATAAACAAATTTTTACTACGTTAATAAATAAATAAATAAAATAAGAAACAAAAAGCAATATAATTTGACCTAAATAGAAACAAACGACTTCCGGTGAAATAACCGCAATAACAGAATACCCACAATGCACCACTAACCCGTATATATATAAATAGCCGAGAAAAATAACAGCACACGTGGCCTGAGGATTGCATATAGCATGAAACAGACTGTCGCCTCTAAGTGTTGACTTCTATGTTCACTTTTATATATATATATATATATATATATATATATATATATATATATATATATATACAGCAAAGAAAGAATGAGCAGCTCTAAAAAGAGTGTGCTCAAAAGGAGCCCACTGCTATAAAAGTGCTCAATGGATATTTAATATTAATTTGAAAAATGGTTACCTAATGATTGTTTGTAAACACAAGAAACCTATAGCCCTGTCACTGCCTATATGTTTGTTAAATTTATTTATATATATATATATATATATATATATATATATATATATAGATAGATAGATAGATAGATAGATAGATATAGATATAGATATATAGATAGATAGATAGATAGATAAACCTAGTGAGCCAGACAAACCTACCAGGTTTCACCTAAGCTGATCGTCAGGAAAAGCTGGCTAATGAGGCGTTGTTTTTTCTTGTCTTTTTTCTTCTTTTTCTTTTTCTTTGGTCACGTGGTATGTTTTTGATTGTCGCCTATAAATATGCTGTTTCTTTTGCCTCTTTAGCCAGCTTTCCCTGACGATCCGCTTGGGTGAAACCTGGGGTAGGGTGGTCCGGCTCATTAGGTTTATCTACGTCTGCTCTACGGTTGTATTGAGCTCTTTTAGTTAGTTGTTTACTCCTGTCGGGTTTTTTTTTTCGTTGTTCTTTAAACCTGTATCTGTGCGATTTTTTTCGACAGACTTTCATTTTTCTTGCTCTTTCTTTTTTAAAAACCTTTTTTTCCTTCGTGATTGACTTGATTATTGGCAAATCAATAATTCGACGGTTTTTCGAAACGAGTATAATTACACACACACACACACACACATATATATATATATATATATATATATATATATATATACTCTGTGTGTTTTATATCGTAAAAAAAAACAATTATAAACTTACTATCAAAAATACTTGACACGTGTCTTCCATCTGACAACAACTTGGATACGAGTATCTTATTATTCAAGGAATTGATAGTTAGTTTCGTCATTAATCACATTAATATTGCTATTTAATTATTTGTAGAAATAGTTTCTTCATGATATATATATATATATGTGTGTGTGTGTGTGTGCAAAAATATATAGAAAATCAGACTAGACGATGTCATCTTCCGCTTTAAATTTAGATCCCCCAACCTTTCTTTGACTTGACGTCTGTGAATGTAACTGAGATATTAATACAAATTATTAACCCTTACGCCCCTTTTCTTTAAACAATTGCTCTAGCCGTTACCATAGTAATCTTAATTTCAATAATGAATATGCTTATAAAACGCGTAAATTTCAGAAATAAATTATTCCAGTAAAAATTTCGCTTAAAGATGGAACTGAGCTTAGTACTTTAATTCAATTTAATTCAAATAATTATATTGAAGATTTCGGCTCTTCATTTGAAACATGAAAACTCTTATGTAGCGTTGGAATCATATTTTTAAATAAATAATTATATATATATATATATATAGTAATACACGGTTGGTAAAAAAAAAACAAAAAAGCTTGGATAGCCCAACATGTAAGTATATCAAAACAAATTGGTACCTGAAGAAAAATTGGAAAAAAAAAGAAAGAACTAGAAACATCCGAACAGGTTGAAATAAATCATCCACTGCCTTAAGTTTTTAGTCCAAAGAAAAAAAAAGCAAATAACACAAATAACACGCGAGTAATAAAGCTAAAACGTAGAATGCTCAATACAGCAAGTAAAGCTGGGATAAATAAAATATATAATTAAGAGCCTGGAACAAACTATCCAGGTTTCACCTAAACAGATCTTCAGGGTAATCTGCGCGGTAAGTTATTTTATGTCATTTAATATATATATATATATATATATATATATATATATATATATATATATATATATATATATATATATATAGAAAAATATGAAAAACTGGAAAAAATACCTGGGATTTCATCGGACAGGGCTTTGTTGACTTGGCAATATTAACAAAAGCCCATTCCGATGAACTGGTGAAACGCGTGGCATCAAATTTCAGTTTGTCTTAATTTTGATAACTATATATATATATATATATATATATATATATATATTAACATCGCACGTAATAACACACGTTGTATGTTAATATATATATATATATATATATATATATATATATATATATATACATATATGTATATATATATATATACATATACATATATATATATATGTATATGTATATATACATATATATATATATATATATATATATATATATATATATATTGTCTGGCTCCTACAAATTTTAATTTTATCTGTATTAGTAGCTGAGGATTATTTTTTTTTTAAATTAAGTTCTTTTTAGTATTCAATAGTTTCATTGGAGATATTTTTCAGCTTTCACTTTTTATCTTCCTTTGTACTCCGATATCCTTATTCTAAAACACAAAGCTTAAATTCGATAAACTTTGTCGTTTGTCTGATTTTTTTTCTTTTTGTGTGTTTGCATTTCATTTCATTCGAATCTTAAAAAAAAATAAACAGCAGTCATGTTTAATATTTTTTTTTTTTTTGAAAGACGTATCACATTGAGAGAATCTGAATGTTTTGTTTGTCACAAGCGTAGATTTGATTGAATAAAAATAATCAAGAAAAATCCAGTTTTATTTAGCGCCGCTGAAAAATTCTCAAGCAAAGATGCTATTTGTGTATGATAGCTTTTCTTTCTCTTAGTTTTTTTCGGATCACTTTGGTTCTTCGATCTGGTGTCTCTGTTTTAATGCTCTTTATTGAACTGGCTTTATATGTTTCATCGTTCGTATTCATTTGGATGAAACAATAAATGAAATTTGTAAGCAAGTAAATGTGACGAGTATGTTTTTATGTGTTTGTTGAATAGGAGAAAAGGCGGGTTACTCCAGATCATGTCAAAAATCTTTATATGGCAGTCAATTGTTCTCGCAGTGTACGGATATGTCAATATTAAATCTGTCCAATAAAAGCAAAAATATTAGATTGTCGTTAAATTTAGCTTGAAAAACTACAGTATTTCATTAGGATGTATTTTTTATCAATAAAATTTCGCTTTTCTCATTGAGTCCAATATTTTCTTTTAATCATCTGACTTCCTATGCCTCTTTGTAAGAGATGTTTATTTATTGTTTAAAAATTAATTTTATTTTTGGGATTCTCTGTGTATATAACGGTTTGTTTTCTGGGTTGCTGGCATCTTTCTCCTTTTTTCTCTCTGTCTCTCCCTCTCTTCATATATATATATATATATATATATATATATATATATATATATATATATGTATGTATGTATATATTGTGTATTTATAGAGGTTCAATAGAAGATGACTGACAAAGCACTGCAATAATCTTTTCAGTATATTTTCCTGGCACACTTACAATAGATTCCATTTTGGGACCTCGGGTGTGTAATAACTATCCAGATGATCTTTGGACTTGAGCACTTCGAGCTAATCTATTACTTATAATCAAGGATTATTTTTTTGTTTGCCTGAATATGTAGATTTTTATTACCAATAGAACACACTCATCACATTTTATTCATAATTATATATATATATATATATATATATATATATATAAATATATATATATGATAAATGCGAATGTCAGCGTCACACATATTCTAACTTTACTCCGAAAAACCTACGTATGATACCATTTCGAAATCAGTAAATTTCGTGTGTAAATTAAAAAAAAAAAAAATAACAACATTCCAGACCGGAACCGGACGCGCAATACTGAAATTTTGGATTCCCAAATTGTCACTACTGCAATTGTTTTCGGCGATTTTTTTTTTGTTTTTTGTTTTTTTTTTATTCTTTTTTTTTTCTTTTTTTTTTGGGTTTAGGTGATTTTTTTTTTTTCTTTATTTTCTTTTTTTTTTGTGGTTTAGGTGATTTTTTTTTCTTTTTTTTTTTGGTTTAGGCGATTTTTTTTTTTGATTTTTTTATTTTTTTTTTTTGGTTTAGGCGATTTTTTTTGATTTTTTTTGGTTTAGGCGATTTTTTTTTCCTTTTTTTTCTTTGTTTTTTTAGTTTAGGCGATTTTTTTTGATTTTTTTTCTTTGTTTTTTTGGTTTAGGTGATTTTTTGACAAAAGTTTTTGTACGATAACAATTTTATCACTCGGAAATAAGTTTGGGAATTATCGAAATTAATTGCGAAATGCATCGAAAGTCACTCACGAAATAAAAATAATTGCTTGTATAGAAAATAAGGACCTAAGTACATCAAACTGTCATTAAATTAAGTGGCGACAGAAGAATTATCGCTCAACGTTTAAAAGGTAGTGCAATACTTAAATGCAGTGATCAATTTTGAGTTCTGTAGTTTATTGTTGTCTATCGCATCTACTATTCCTATTGTGATGAAGGCCCAATCAAGAGCCCTCCGTAAGGGCTAGCTTATATTTTGCATATAGGCTAGCTTTTAAGTTAGTATATATATATATATATATATATATATATATATATATATATATATATATATATATATATATGTATAAACTTTGTATGTGACACTATTTAGGGTTGTTAGAAGGAAAGAAGAAAAAAGAAAAGGCGAGAATTAAATTTTGGTGATAAGAAGCAATCACGAACAGGGCACTAAGCGATGTTATTTTTCTGACAAAGAAAAGTGGTAAGATTTTATTTTCATTATCGAGGAAAGTAAGACACTGGATATAATTTGATTTATGACGACGCACCGAATGGACGACAGCAGTCTGCCCATGGCAATGGTGAAAATTTCAGCTCGGTCGGGTGGCCTGCAAGGCAGAATACTAAGAGATAGAAAAATTAAATGGGTCGTGAGAAGTATGTCTCTGGACCTCCCGCAGAGTACTGAGAGATAAAAATTAATTAGGTCAAGTTCTGACCGAAACCAAAATGTCCGTTGGACCACACCCACATCATCTGTAAAAAAACACCTGTTTTATGTCGAAGCTGTCCACGATAGGAAAATTATTTTATCAGAACGAATATTTCGCGCAAGAATGCGAAATCGCCAAATGACCGCCCACTTGATAATTGGCGAAAAGTCTCTATTGATAAAGTCTAGACGACATTCGGTTAAGATAAGAGTCTAAGGACTTGTTGTCGGGCAGGAGAAAAGAAAGAAAAGAAAAAAAAAAAAGGAAGATATTTTTTTTTTTCTTTGAGCAAGATTTTTTTTAACCGAGGCCAGTCTGGCCACGCCCACACTGATGGGCGCACATTGGCTGAATGGTGACGTGAGCGGTAGGCGAAGGTAATCATGTGAAGAAGGAGGGGAGGCCTGTTAACGTCCACTGAAGGGATCGGTGAAAGTTGCCATTGTGAAAGAGAGGGAAAAACCGTTGACACCCTCTGAGGGTATGGGTGAGATACCAATATGAGAACATGAGAAGATGGGAGGACGATTCCCTACCCTAGAAAGTAAAGACCTCCAAAAATGGGAATTACTAAATTTTCCTGACCAAAAACAAAGAAAATTCTTAATGCGGATTTAGAATTATCGAGGAACCTCAAACCCCGACAGGCCCACCCCGGTTTTCGTCGGCGTCCATATAAGAAGAGGCGCAACGAGTTACGGCAGTTGAATTAAGGAGTTCGCAGCTGAGTTGAATTGAGTTGGGTTGGAGTTGCAGACCCGCCTCGCAGGAACCTGACTGAAAGATCCACGCATTCTCGACCTCAAATTCTAACCAAGAACAATTTATTTTTCAAGAACGACTTGACTCACACCACCAAAACAAGTTTTACGAATATCGCCTGAAGATACACCAAAACCAGTTCCTTAAAAAAAGAAACAACTTAAGATATTAAGACTGGCCTAACGAACACAAAGTGTCACGAATCCATATAAGCGGGTTGGTAGAAAACGCAGTCCTGTATTCAGCAACCAGATATAAAATATTGTTATCCTTTTTTTTATCACATTTGAACTTTTCGAGAAATTATTTTATTTTCTTTTACATATACTTGTGCGGTGTTACCCTTGATCGAACTTGGCTTGCATTACGGCCCGCGACTGATTGATTTCGTCTGCCTAAGATCAATTCACAACGTAGGTAGGTTAGACTAGAAATCAAAAGAGTTACATCGGTAACCAGACGTTGGAGGCGAGCTGGGAACGACAAGGCTGATACCGAATCTAACCAGATTGCCATCCGAATCAGCAAAAGGTTATAACGTCACATTTGGTGCCGCGACCAATACCAAGTCACATTGGTCGTCACAGGACAGGATAGGACGGCGACTGCGCGGAGACAGACGGGGTGACTTCACAATTGGCGGCGCGGCCAGGGAGACGTCACATTTGGCGCAGCGACACCGGGGGACGTCACAGTATATATATATATATATATATATATATATATATATATATATATATATATATTTATGTCTAATTGAAAAAATTACAAACATTATGCCTGCTTATTTTTATCACAATCCTTTCAGGTTCACAAATATTTTTCCATATATTCCAAATGAATAAGTCAAGAAATGCACTCTAACAGTGAGAATCACTTTCATTTCTCAAAAGTAATAAAAGGGCTTTTCGCTGTTACAGTGCATTGCCTTATTCAATTGTAATATACAGGAAAATATATGTGATTATGAAAGGGCTATGATAAAAAAATAATCAGACATGCCTAAAAGAGAATTTGCTGTACACAAATATATATATATATATATATATATATATATATATATATAGTTATCAAAAAATGTGTGTGTGTGTTACTATAAACGTTATCTCGTATAAGACACTCAGTTTACTTCAAACTGTATTTATTTCCCTTAGCGGATTTAGTACTTGAGAAAACTTAAAACACAAAAAAAACAAAACAATGCAGAGCTTTGAAGCTGTTCATTCCCGAGCATTTAAAGAGCACCGGATCTGACGTTAGTTTCTTCTGTAATAAATACTATAGGAGAGCTCATATTCTTGATTAAGTTTACACGACTTTTTCGCTAAGGATTAAATAGAAGAGAAAACTTAGCTCTCTAACCTTAGATGGCAGTCAATATACAAAAATGGATTACTCTAAATTCACAACTGACGAGGAAGAAAGGAACAATCGCTCAACTATCTTTCCTAGGAATTCAAAGAAAAAAACACAATCTGTTGAAAGCCATGATAATATACATTCTGAAGAGACGTATTAAAAATAACTATTACAATTAGGTAAATTTTAAAAAATAATGGAATGACGTAATGAAAAAAACGTAATTTATTTCGAATCGAACTATTTGTAAATTTTTCCTTTCAGTGAAATATTTGGAATTCATTGATCGAGAAACCAGTACATATTTGGGTTAAAATTTATAAAATCTTTATATCATTTTTTTTTTTCAGGAAAATATGCTTTTCCCTGTAAGTCGTTTTTATCGCTCTTTCCCGTATTGATGGGAGTTTCCTACTTTACCTTTTATTTGAAATAGTAGGAATCTCAACATATTTATTACGTCATTATTTTTCTTCTTCTTACTATCCATTTTAGTTGTTGCTGCTCTTGTTAGTCATCAAATGATGTTCTCTGTTATTTGGTAGAATTATTTGTTTGTGAATCTTTAGCGCCATTCCACAATATTTAAAGCAGGATTACGTTTGCTAAGACCCTCAGGCTTTACTCGCTCATGTTTAACCATTAATCCTAGAATTGTATACAGCTAATACTTTCGATATTTCTGAACTGGTTTCGTGTCCTGCATAGCAGCCAGATGGATCGAAACTATTTATGGACATAATTCGAGTTTCAGGCTGATACTTTGGTTTTTGTAGCAATTTTCAGTGTTAACTTTAAACAGCCATTACTACAGCCAATTTTAAGTTCAATTACATTTTCTACTATACTAAACTTGTTATAACTGATCCATACACCGAAACATCTCTCGTGTTTAGTATTTAGTGTTTACTAAATCCACATGCTGCATTTCTCATGTTAGATTCATGACATGCGCCATCACTGCTTTCATTTCACTTCAAGATCATAGTATCTTTTTTTGGAAAGGTTTATTTTGAGTCTTATTTCTTCGAACACTTAGAAGGGGATTTTGATTTTGTGATCAAGATCACTCTCATCCCAACTATGAACACCTATATCATCAGCATATCTCCCCTCACCCTCAATAGTGTATTAGTTTTTAAAATAAATTATCTCTATCTATAAAAGGCAGGATTTGTGTGTGTGTGTGTGTGTGTGTGTGTGTGTGTGTGTGTGTAACGAATGCCCGGCCGCAATTATCGAGGGATTTGCACCAAAATTTACATGCACATGCTCCAAGTTAGCGGAAAGGCCAAGACCGATTTTGCATTTCCCAACTCCCATCGATAGTGAAAACAATTGATTTTTCATGCTTCTACGGCAGTTTTCATGCAGTTTGCGGTCATTTTCTACTGGCCAGTGTCAGATCCTATAGCTGGCTGCCACAAATAGGCAGGAAGATTCTAATGGCCAGCGTGAGAGCCAACAGCTGACTGACACGAATGTTAATTAGCATGCTAACATGCAAAATAAATCGATAGCTGCATTCGTCACAAGTGGGAAAAATTTAAATCTGCGTGGCACTTTACTCCAATTGGCTCATTCGCTTGCTTAAACTCAACGTTGATTCCGATTCCGCAGAACTGGGTTGGGTGTGAAAAAGTATTTGTTGTTAACATTCTTTTTTCATTCGGTTTTTCCAGGTACGTGTCCTTTTTTAAAGTTGATCGTTTTGTGTTCATTTTGTTTAGTTCTTTTTTCGTAATAGATTTAATGTTTAGTATAGAGCTTAGAAAAAATTCGCAATGTGAGATAAGCAATAAGTAAGGCATGTAGCAACATCAGCACGGCAAAGGGAACTCCTTTAAAGGCAAGGAAGGGTAAAAAATATTTTAAGTGAATTGATAGCGATTGCTGTATGAGTAGTACGATTTTTGAATCAAGCACGGGCAACGACGGGCCATACTGCTAGTATTAGATATAAGTGTTTGAATGTGAAATATTGAATCATAAATTTTAATATAAATAAAGCAAATAAAGGAAAGTAATGCTAACGGAAGATTTCCGGGTTACTTGAACAAACTGTTTGCATTACTGTCGGTTGAAATTTATAGAATAATTTTCTTAAAACAATTGTCTCAAGAAATTATACTGATGGGAGTTTTCCTTGCAAATGTTGAAGGTAGTGTTAAAGTCAGCATCTTGATTATATGATTCTTTAATTTTCTAATAATATCTGCAGTCCATTTTTATTGTTGCTGCTGTTGCAATTCTTTCAGTGATGTGATTTTTGTTTCACTCAATTTATTGTCATTTTTTCCTTTTTGTTAAATACATACGATTTGTGAATTTTTCTTTTGCCGAACAATTCTGCATTTATAACCGACACTGTAAAACGTTGAAAAACGTTATCAAAATAAGATTCTAATAAGCTATAAGCTTAACAATTAAACCGAACTTTAATCTAAATAAATGCCATTGAAGAAATATGACGTTTGCAATGATGACTCACATATATTTTCCCAGGCTTTCATCAACAAACCCTAACATATGAGGTAATAACTTGACAGAGAATCAACAAGAGAAAAAACTAAAAAAAAAAAGAAAAGAATATGTGACGATAAAAGTTAATTTAAATTCATGAAACAATAAAAGAGACCAACGACACACAATTAACACAATTAATTTAAAGGTCATTGAAGTGCATTCCTAATGAAGAGAAATCTCACATGACTTTTGGATTTCTTTATATCTTGGCTAGCAATTTAACGCCATCGGCACATGCTTGTATATATTTAATTTTTTGTTGTTTGTGGTCGTTAAATATTCCATACAGTAAAGCGGGAAACGAAAGTTAATGACATTTATTTGCGCCCGTCTATCTTCAGACGGCGATAAAATCAATCGCATCAGTATTTTGTCTGAGAGTTGAACATGATGTGTAACGAGGGCATGGTGGGAAAGTCAAAGTCACAAGGTTTGCGATGGACTGCAGGATGAAACGTTCACAACGTTGGTGGGCGTCCCACGCGTACATTCATTCCTAACACATTAAATCTCTTACACATGCACATAAAAATATACAAACATACATACACAGACTTGTAGATGGTTAAAAAAAATCATAAACATATGGGGCACACAGTGAGGATAGAAATCACTACTCAGTCGTAATTGATCTAGTAAGACAAGCTATTTAACCATTACACCACACACACACACACACACACACATATATATATATATATATATATATATATATATATATTTGCTAATCCGTTGGTAAATAATCCAAGTGAATCCTAATAATATAAAATGTTAAAACTGATCCACAAAAAGAGCTCAAGAGGTTATTATAAGAAGACATATAAAATACATAGCATAAAAATTCAAAGTCACCTCATTCGAATAGCTATTTCGACCCATAAGATTTATTTGTAGGTCTTCTTGGGAGGATTGTGGAAAGGACAAAAGATAAGGGAATTCAAGAAGATAGAAGATGTTGATTGACTTTGCATTTAAATATTTGAAGATTGTATTTATCATGGAAGCAATTAAGTGGCAGGGAGAATTCCACAGGCCGTGAGTAAGAGAAAAGAAACTACTAGAGTAGAAGTAGCGCTTGTATTTAACTATGTCGACAGTAAACAGGTGGGACCTATATGCCAATCTAGTAGGAATTATTTCAATATATTTTCTGTTTATACCTTATTTTTATTGATACAAATATTTAAACAAATGCTCTGTTTATAAAAAAACAGTATTAAATTCATTTACCGGCCTGAATGTCTCAAAAATTCTATAGACGCCTCCTCTGTAGCCAAATGGTTTAGCACGTCATGCTATATGACGGTACCGGGTAGGATACAGTTTCGATTCCTGTCGGAGGGCAAAATTTCACGGACATTCAGGCCGGTAAATTTTATTAATACTGTTTATTATAGAACATTTTTATGTATTAAACAGTGTATATTACGTCTATCGACCTGCGCATTCAAGAAATCTTAGTAAAGTAAAATGTGCATCCAGGCAGTGACCTTTTGTGGGAGAACAAACGTTTGTTTCATTGTGCTTTACCGCTCGGCCACGGATAATGAAAGCAATGTTCTATTTTCCACTTTTAACAAAGAATCATGGCCCTCCATAATTTCCTGTTCTTTTTAGATCTCTATAAATTTTCTCTATTTGTTATCTCTCCTAAACGTTGCTCCGTCATCCATTTACTGATGCTCGCTTGGTATTAAGTTGGTGCAAAAATGATGTCGTTTTCTCACATAGTAACATATGTGAGACATTGTTGTAACGACATTATTTTTGCACCAACCTAATAGGTTATGAATTGTTTACCTCTGTCCATCTTGCCTTCAATCTGTTCTGAGTGTATTAAATTTTCGAGACCCGCTTTTCTCGTAATATGCCCTAGAAATTTCAAACGTATTTTCGTGATAGTATAAGAGCTCTTTTTGTTTGCAGTTTCTCTAAACTTTTGGTCGCTCACATATTTAGTCAACCTTCCTCTGATTAACCACATTGCTGTTTCTTCCAGTCTCTACTACATCCGCCAGATTGTCCAATATTCACTGCCTTAAAGGAGGATTGATAATATTCAGAAGTTCAATATCCTTTTCTTTTTTTAAACTAATTGGTGTCTGTTTCTCAATAATTTTCTTGCCTTCTTGTTTCAATGTCGCACTTTCCGCTCTCTGTTAAAACACTTTCTAGATATTTATTTTTTTTTATACTTGTTTGATTTTGGTATCCCCAATTTATAATTTGAATATCGGGCTGTCCTTTTCACGGACAACCATTCTCTCTGTTTTCTTGTAATTGATATTTAGTCCTTTCTTCTCGCTTTCCTTCACTACCATCTGTAGAAGTTATTGCAGTTTCCTTTCTGTGTCTGCCCTCAACAATCTGTCACCTGCATCTCTGAAGTTGTCACGATTGTAAACACAATAATGAATCAAGACATGGCTTCTATTTATTTTGGAATCGCTACACTGTATAGGTTGAATAAATCTGGTGAGAATGAACACCCTTGTCTTACACACCTTTCTATTTTTGTATATCTACTGAACTAATTTTCTATCTGTATGTCGTCCTGGATATGATGATAATCTACATCCGCGTCCTGGGTAAGACGATAAGCTACGTCCCACAGCAAGGTCAGGAGGTTTTGAGATTAGTGGAACCAACTCTTAATTGCTGGTGGTCCCAGGTTCATCCTGACCCGGTGTGGTAGCACTTGTTAGGGTCCCAGCTATGGGTAAATAGTTAAACTCCAAACTGGGGTCAAAATACTATGAAAGCGTAAAAATAGATTTTAATACCAGAAATACTTTGTAAAAAAATATTACCAGCAATACATTTTTTGAAAAGAAAAATTACTAGCAATACATATTTGAAAAAAAAAATTATCAGCAATAAAAAATGTTGTCGGCGTTAAATAGCCCATTGAGGTTGATATCCTGCATACCAAGCCAAACCATTACATTTTTGCAAAAAAATATTACCAGCTATACATTTCTGCAAAAGATATTACTAGTTATACATTATTTCAAAGAATATTACCAGCGATATATTTCTGAAGAGAAATATTACCAGCAATAAAAATTGTTGGCATTAAATAACCCAGACAAATCAAATCTTTCTGTATGTATGCGCTTTACTGCCGGTATAAATTCTAGATCATTCTAATACCCTTCTCAAATATTTCACGATTACCTATCCGTCCCGACAATTCTTTGTGTAGTACTATGTTAAACGCTTTTACACATTCTATAAAACACATCCTTCTGCATTGTATTGTCCTTTCTTATATCATTCTGAGCATAAATATTGCATTCCTTGTTCCAGTGTCTTTTACGAACCCACTCTGTTCTGGTCCTATTTACTGTGTTATTCTACTGTGTGCTCTATTCCTTAGAATTCGGATAAGTTTTGTTATACGGCTCATTAGCCTGATTGTTATATGGAGTCCACATTCGTTTGCACTTGGCTTTTTTATGCTGCGCTATGAAAATAGATTTACTTAGGTTTTCCAGTGTCTCACCAATGTGAGGCTTATTTACACTGTAATCTTGTCAATTCTCAAATCATCTAAGGTTGCCAAGCATCTCTATTACAATTCCGTGTTGTCTTGCTTCTTTGTTTCTCTTCAATGTCGCCGGTGCTGATTGCACTTCAGATTTTGATATTTCTGTCTCTTCGATATTTCTCTGTGTTGACCGTTATTCGCTTTCGCTGTGGAAGTGTTCTCAGACGCATCCGTTCCATCTTTGAAGTATTTTTTTTTAAATATCGGTGCCCCATCTTTGTTTTTTTATGCATTCTCTTGAGAATGTCTTTTGCTCTATCAGTTCACTTATTTTCCTATATATCTGCTTTATTCTTTCAATTTCTAGACATTTATCATTGAGCCATTTCCCATTAGCCTGTCTGCATGTGTTCCTAATTTCATTAACCAGAGTCCTATATTGTTACCCGTGCCTTGTCTTCATGTTTTTGTCTTCTTTTCATCCTATCGAGAACTTCATCTGTCATCCATTCGTTTATTTTTTCTTAGGATCAGCTCGATTGCTGATGTTACTAAATCTTCTATTAATGTGTCCCATTTTGAGATTCAGTTCTCATTTTGTAAATTATATCTGATTATATTTCTCCTTCCTATTCGGCTCATTCAGGAGTGTGTGTCTGTCAGTTATGTGTACACGCTTAGGCGATCATGTATCTTTCTATACATGACTGACGAGGCAGATCTTTCCCGCAGTAGGTTGCCATTTCGTTCTGCACTGGACCAGTTGCCATCCAACGCTATGGAATGCGGTCTGTTCTGCTTTTTACCCATAGTCCTGAGGAGAAGAGGAGGATTCATAGGGTGTTAGCACGTAAATGAATCCGATCCACTATCTTTTAATCCACCGGGCCTGCCTTTGTGTAATATTGCATTTTGGGTGTTAATTTGGCTTTATTAAATTTATGTATTTTAATTTAAAGTTTGCATATCACTGGAAGATGGTCAAAGCCGCACTCGGTATTTGGGTATATTTTGAAGGCGACGAAGATGTGGTTCTACAGAAGGATGCTGAAGATATCATGGACCGAGCGTGTGAGCAAAAATGAGGTCTTAGAGAGGATGCAAACAAGGAGGAGGCTTATAATTAACATCAGGCAGAGGCAGCTGAAGTTCTTGGAGCATATAATGAGGAAGGTGGCTCTGGAGAATCTGATACTCACGGGTCGAATAGAGGGACAAAGAAAAACAACGCGTGACATTCCTAGCGGCCTTAAGCAAGTAGATGACAGAACGTTGTCTTGGGGAGGTTGTCGAGGGAAGTAACTCCGAGTGCTGCAAGGGATAGGGCGTGGTAGAGGGCCATGATCGCCTGCGTCCTGAAAGAAAAGTCCGAATTAGCTAACTATTTCATCATCTCTCTCATTGCCAACTTTGGCATTCAGGTCCCCCATGAAAATTGCAGTTCCTGTCGATTTGCATTGAGTCTGGGGTTTCTCTACGGTATAGTAAAACTTTTCAATTCCTTCCTGTTTATTTTGTGCATTTGTTTCATATGCAATTATGACGGTTATGTTTCATATGCAATTATGACGGTAAGTCTTTCCTTTCTATTTAATAACAAGAATTTTTTCCGGGAGTTGACAGTATCAGAGAACAAATTTCTTCATGATAAATATCAATCCTACTCCACGTCCCTTTTTCTCCCTGCCTCCATACATGATCTTCTGGTTGTAAGTGAGGAAATCTCCCTTGTTTGCTCACCACATTTCACATACGCCTAAAATATTAACATTTACCATCTTTATTTCCTGTTTTATGTTTTCTAACTGGCCACATTGATTTAGTGTTCTGATATTCCATATCCCGGGAATTACTTTTTGTTTGATGCGCAGAGTCACTGGACGAAAGCCCGGTGACACCTGTCGGTAATTTCTTTCCATAGGGGTAAAAAGATCATATTCCAAGCAGTTTCATACTCTCCTTTACACTGCTTTTGCTAACATTCTATCCATGACGGTCAGATGAACCCTGTAACACATATAGGACCAGGTGGGGAATTAATTTATTTACAATGAATCCCCTTCACATCGCTATCTTTTATAACTTGATTATTCCTAAACCGGATTTTTTTTAAGTTTAAAGTAATGAAAATGTTGCATTAAAAATAAATCTATTAATTATTTAGAAAAAAAATTATCCCAACTCTCAGCAGTAGAAATCAGCATTCTCTGATCATTAATTAAAATTGGCTTCGAGCAAATGAAAACAATATGTCTTAGAGAGGATAATAATTTTTGGAACCTCCGTAACTGACACTACAATATCACGAAGAATTACAGCAAATAACAAACAACACATCAGTTGAATATTTCCATATATAGAAACGACTAATATCATATATATATATATATATATATATATATATTTAGGTCTGACGATTGCATATAGCATGAAACAGACTGTCTCCTCTAAGTGTTGACTTCTATGTTCACTTTTATATTTACGCATGCTCTATCTCTGATATTGAGAACTTTATCCCTTAAATATAGCACATCTTAAGATTATGTTACTTCATATATATATATATATATATATATATATATATATATATATATATATATATATATAAGGCATTAAAAACAAGAAATTTTATATTGTAGGCCATGATAGATTTAAGACAAAAATACACACCAGTCGACCGGTTTCGTCCCCTCTCATCAGAACTGTTAACGGGGAACTAAAATTATGAGGAAAAGAAAAAGAAAAAGTCTGTTATGGATGACATGAATGAGTGGACAGGGAGAAATAAATTATTATAAAAATTATACCAACAAAGATGCTAGAAACGCAGCACAGCAAGTCCAAGCAGACAATCTCTTTGTTTGCAAAGAGTAGGTTGCCTGGACCTGATGTAAATCGTCTCCAACACCTTAAGATCGAATAATGAGTGCGAACTGGCCAAAACGGAAAACCAGTTCACACTGAAATCCATCGCAAAAATGGGATTATTTATAAAGTGATCCGCAATCGAAGACCCATACGTGTTACGAATGGTATCGCCTAAAGAAAAATTTATATTCAGTATTATAGCAGGTACGTGTTGTTTAATTCTAACGTCCAACCGCTGTGTCGTTCTACCTATGTAATCGCATCCACAACTACATTTGAAATTGGTAAAAAACAGAATTAACATGGTGGGGGGTAGAACATCTTCACACATAGATTTCAGTGTGAAATATATATATATATATATATATATATATATATATATATATATATATATATATATATAGGAAAGGTGTTTCGTTGTTTCTAGGCTAAGGAAAGTAGTACGTGTCCAGGATATCATGGGTAAAGGGCACTGGACATTTTAAAAATCAATATGTACGAAATTTGTCTCTGGGGTGACACCAGGCGTTCCAACGTGACAAACCGACACGTTATGATTGTTTTTTTTAGAAAAATTACTTAAATGCCAACAAACGCAACATATTGGTGTATGCCACACAAATTAGTTACGAAAAACCCCGTTAAAAAGTTATGCTCCTGTTTATAGGAAAATTTAGCAACCAAAAATGCTTCGAATTTGCAGAAACTAGAAATTATTGCCAGTGAAGAATAGAGTAAAATACCTACCAGTTTGTATTGTGACCTTGTAAGGAAATATCAAAAACGATTGTACGCATTTGTGGCAATAAAATAATCACATCCCCTTTCCTCGTTTATAACCATACATTAGTATAAGATAAAACATTTTAAGAGCTAAAGCTGGATTAGTCGAATAAAACCTCTACTTAGAGCTTTTATTATATTACAACAGTAATCGAAAATAATGGTTACGTAATTGATTGTTGAGGCAAGATCTCAAATAATTTTGTTGTGAGCAAAACAGCACATAATTTCGAATCCATCATTTGTGAAAAAATATACCTGAAATTTCCGTTTGAACATTTATAACTTTATTTATAATTGCGTTGGCAGATAATTCTTAAAAGCAACTCGTGTTATTATGTTGTGGATTCCGAGTTGAAATCCGGTAGCAATAAATAACAAACGCCAGGAATGAATATATGAAAATAATGTATTAAGGTAATAATACAAACTGGTAAAGCAGGTTAGTAGTTCCAGGAATACGGGTTAGTAGCAAAATATATATATAGTCTTTAGTATTGAAGTATCACTGTATGACTTCTTACTGTGTCTACTTGCTCGCTCACTGTGACCTACAACACTGTTACCTCACCCTCACTCTTCCGGTTACCTACAACCTTTTACTCTGTTACTCTGTACTCGACTCGAATCTTCGGTCTTGCTCTCCTCGGGTATTCACTGGCAGTAGTATAAGTATACACTAGTTGAGTCCATTTGTATAAAAAGGCGTGAACCCCTCAACATCTTATATTGTACCCGATAAATTAACTTTGTTATATTGCTTCTTTGGCGATAAAGTCATTGCTCGTTAAATAAGTGCTACACATATTAGACCTGCAATTTGTGTCCTTTCTCTTGTTGATGATAAAAGTCGAAGACTACTTGTGATCCCATACTTGATCTGAAGAGAGTGAGAGAGAGAGAGAGAGAGAGAGAGAGAGAGAGAAGAAATAAATGTGCGTGCATAATGTGAGTGCATAATCTAATGTTAATGTGAGTGCATAATCTTCTTTCTTTCTGTTGTTCATAATGACGGTCGTCTTGAGTATAGAGTCTAGAGGTTAGCAGTGAATATCTTGAAGACAGTAGGAAAGCGTTGTTCACGTTAGCAGTGGATATTTTGGTAAAAGGTAGCAGAGCATAGTTCGTCCTTCTGTTTCTCTTCGCCTGACAAGCTGAACTGGACATCCGGGTAGAGTGAACAAAATGGCCGCCTTTATACACGCCGGATTGAATGTTCTACGTTTTCTGATTGGTTAACCTTCTATTGGTGGACTATAAAGTGAGTCAAGGCACTTTGACTAACTCACTAGTACATATATATATATACACAAAAAAACTGCAACATAAGATTATGCATTCACATTAACACACATATGTGTTTCTGATTAATCCAAACGTAAAAATAAATATATTGGATATACTACAACATGCCTAACACAAAGACTCACGTTACATCTCTTTGACCATAGCTCTATTACGTCTCATTTAAATACACATGGATACTTACCAAACTATATCCGCAACATAATCGTTGATAATACAAATATAATAGTCACATCCATATGTATAAAAATGTTAAAAATAATGGAAACATTATTATTATTAAAAAACAAAACGCCAACACTCAATAATATCAACTATGAACACTGACAGAATATGTTGACCGTGTTCAGAAAATTTAAAAATGTATATAACTCTAGATACGTACATAAAACATTCCATATATTCAGCTAAAAGAAAAAGTAAAATCATCCGTAATAATGGCTAAAAGTATAGCTGAAAGCGTTCGGACATTTGGACAACTTCTACAAAATTTATGTCTGGAAGAGAAGAAAATTATAAGAACATACGAAAAATTAAATAAAAAAGAAAATAGCCGCAGTCCGTTGTGAGTCTTTTTGCAATGAAACTTATATAGAAGAAGGATTGCGGCTGAAATAGAAAATTCGTAAATATAAATATCCATACATCGGAAAAATACTGGCAAATATATATAAATGTGACAGATACGCTTGTAATCTGTGTGGCTTTTGGCACTTGTCCCCCAAAAAGGTTTGTAAAATATTTGAAGTAAGGTGGAAATCCAAGGAGGAATGAGATGCTAGCAAAATACAGCATTACTAAAATAGCGAAAATGCAATGCAGAATGGTGGAGTAGTGAGAAGGCTTGCTTTCACTTAATATAATATAATAATATAACGAGCAAGTAGTCATTGGTGCGAAAACTCAAATAATAATAATAATAATAATAATAATAAAATAACCAATCGCTTCAGTTGTCTGCGTTATTTAGCATTAAGAATATTTAATGAAATGTGCTTTTTATCTGAGTATGTACAACTTAATGGCGGTCAACTATATTATATGATCTCCGATCGAAACTGAAAACCTTGCGAAGAAGAAGAAGAAGAAGAAGAAGAAGAAGAAGAAGAAGAAGAAGAAGAAGAAGCGGGGAAGAAAAGAAATCAAAATGACGCCAAAGTCCGCGAAGAAGAAGAAGAAGAAGAAGAAGAAGAAGAAGAAGAAGAAGGTGGGAAGAAAAGAAATCAAAATGACGCCAAAGTCCGCGAAGAAGAAGAGGGGAAAAAAGAAATCAAAATGACGCTAAAGTCAGCGAAGAAGAAAACGAAGAAGAAGAAGAAGAAGAAGAAGAAGAAGAAGAAGAAGAAGAAGAAGAAGCAGAAGGGGGAAGAAAAGAAATTAAAATGACGCCAAAATCCGCGAAGAAGAAGAAGAAGAAGAAGAAGAAGAAGAAGAAGAAGAAGACATATTGAAATGGTACGAGCCTTGTAAACTCGTCATCACTGAAAGACAACAAACTTTAAACAAATTCGAGCTCTATAACAATCATAAGAATATTTGAATTTCATTAGAAATCAGTATCATTGAAAACTGAAATTAAATGTCGGATAGTTCTACAGTACAGAGGGACCATAACGTGACACTTGTCGCGAGGAGTGGGCAATTCTTGGCCTTGACCCATATGCACGCGTATGGGCATCCCACGTAAAAAATACCTTGTGACACAACCTGCGTTAGTTGCAATGTCAGGTTACGTAGTTATCCATTCCTCCTTCATTAGAATTTTATAGAAGAATTCAAGTTATATATCTCTAAAATACAAAGCTTGACTTTTGATATTATTGATAGTATAATCTTTCAGAGATTATATTACAACAATGACACCTCCTTTAGGAAGTGTTAATTTTTATTTCCGACATAAAAAATACAATGTTGGAAGCTGAATAAATTCTTGTTCGTTTTGCAACAATAACTAAAAGCTATAACTTCAGTCAAGATGGGCGACTCTATACCTGCAAGAAACGAATCTGTTTAATTACCCGAAAAAATATGGCGTCGTATAAAATATGAAGAAATTTTAATTAATATCAAAATGATTTTTTTCAGTATTTCTTGAATTTTATTCGCCTTAAGGTATCTCAGTCCTGCTGAGTCTGGAAGGAATATGCGGAAGACCTAATTTCGAGACACAAACCCAATTACCGGGGAAAATTTATAGTTATGGATATTTTAAGCTATGTATATTATTTCGTGAAAATATAGTTCAGATAGCAAGTTGAGATTAAACTACATTTCAAAGTGGGGTTTTTAAACAGAAAAGAAAAAAAATAAACAAATATTTGAAAAATCAATTCGAAAGAGTGGGAAAGTAGAAGGTTTTTCGCAAAACAAAGAAAAGAAAAAAGAACGAACGAAAAAAGAAAGAATGAACGAACCAATGAAGGGAAAGAAAGCAAAAATAGAAAAAGATAGAAAGCAAAAAAGACAGAAACAGCGAACGAAAGAAAGAACGAACGAACAAACGAAAGAAAAAAAAACAATGAAGGAAAACATGAATAATATTAAAATAAAAATTAAGGAAGAATGAATGAACGAATAAAGGAGGGGAAGAAAAAATAAAGAAAAATAAAAGAAAAAAGATATGAAAAGAAAGAAAGACGAACGAAATAAATAATGAAAAAAATTAACAGAAAAAAGAACATCTCAAGGTGATCTTATAAAGAGTGCCGTCAGAGAGTTAAATAGATATTTTAAAGTGACGATATAGATCAGCTATTAGATCAGGCCTACAGGAATGTACGACGCCCATGACTAAGATACAAAGACAAAGCAACTTGTCAATATACCACATCGCACCGTTGAGCGCTTAGCCTTGGAGCGGGTAGAATGGAGATCAATGTGTTTTAGTGGACTCAG
Organism: Acanthosepion lycidas; assembly: GCA_963932145.1. Lineage (NCBI taxonomy): Eukaryota > Metazoa > Mollusca > Cephalopoda > Sepiida > Sepiidae > Acanthosepion > Acanthosepion lycidas. The sequence goes on along the minus strand of OZ010579.1, from coordinate 54,654,644 downwards.
CAATTTTCGATCTACTTGTCAAGAAGCGAAAGCAAGATCTAAAAGGTCATCCAATCTAGCAGTGATCTCATCTCACAATCCTCACACTTGCGCCATATGTGGCCTCCTTTGTAAATCACTAGCGGGTCTTAAATGCCACTTAAGATTATCGCACAAACTTTCATAACTGAATCAATAAGCTGTCAGATCTTCATACGTCGAAACCGACGGGACAGTCCATCATATATATATAACTCGAATTCCAGCCACATTCCTTTCGCTCTACTCGGAATAAACACTAATATAATTCTATTGGCATCATACATCTCCATCTTAAAAGACAGCCATGAAAATAAATTAGCAACAGTTAAACAAACCACTTGAAAATGTCTAATGTCCGAAATCGCTTAGGCCAATACAGATTAGGAAAATTTTTTACTCTCCGTTACCACCAGTATACGGAAACATTTCACAATTCTTGAAAAACTCAATAAAACTTAGTGAAATTTAAAATAAATGTCCTTCGTTTTTAGCTTGCCACTCATTTTTTTCCTTTCTCTCTCTCATTTTCTAGATTTTAAGTTTAGATCACATCCTTTTTTTATTGTGCGTAGTGTCACCACAAATGTATACAGACGTTTCCGGTGTCGGTTTTTTAATTCTAATTCAGGTCAGTGATTCGGTAGCGAATTATGCATAAAAAATAATTCATATTTATCAGTATCTCACTCATTTAAACCATTATTTAACTCCTCTCTTTAAAACTTCTCTCTGTTAAATTTTAATTCCCGCCTTGAACTTCAGGCATTCCTCTTCTTCTTTCTTCTGTTACACCCTCTCTCTAGAGCTTTCATAAGTTTACCTCTCACACTTGTTTCCCACTCCAACACATATACTCTCACTAATTTTTATTTTTTATACCCGGATTTAAATTTTCCGATTTCTTTTTGAATTTGTAGGTCTGATGAATTGGATCGTGATTACGATTCCAATGTAAGAAATTATAACCATGGGATATTAGTGATCGGGCCTTTTATATATACATAAATGAACATTGACGCTCAGACGCGACAGGCTGTTTCATGATGGACGCAATCAGATTTACATACGCTCTATCTCTGATATTGGGCACTTTCTCCCATAAAACTAGAACACCTTAAAACTATATTTCTTCATATATATATATATATATATATATATATATATATATATATATATATATATATATATATATATATTGTTATGGTCAAGATCCTTGTACCACGGTGATGGTCCAAGGGAGAACCAATAAAGAAGAACTCGAACACGGATATGGAATAACACAGATATATTACAAACATGAATATATACAGAGAAGTAGAAAGTGTTAGTACGAACAATCAGGTTTAGTAGGCAGAACAATGAAGTCTCGACCAGTATCACTATTCCAATGTCTTGTAGTAATTGTCTGAACGCGACTCTGTTTCGGACTGCCTCTGACTCGACTGATTGACTCGCTCGCCTTGACTGACTGACAGACTCCTGACAGACTTCTGACGGACCTCACTCCAGACTGAACGATATTTAGTCACCCCCAACGAGGGCATCTTGTGGCACAAGGCCGGTTTAACGTGGGATCTCCGAGCCCGTGAGCTCGACCAAAAATATGCCCTTTGAACTCGTATAAACGGTTTCAGGGTCGGTTTACCTCCCCGAAAGAGACTCCGCCCTTAGGCGTAGCCTCGTTCGGGTTCCTCCCCGCCGGAAGACAGAGAGTTCAACCGATCAGCCGATCAGCCTGTCGCCCGACTTCAGACTGAACTCCCTGCTTCCGCTTGAAGCGCAGTATTTATTACGTATGGGCTAGTCCATTATGTTATTATCGGTAAGGTCCCATAATATATATATATATATATATATATATATATATGTGTGTGTGTGTGTGTGTGTCTGTGTCTGTGTCTGTGTGTGTGTGTGTATGAAAATATATAGAAAATAGGAAAGAACTGGTTAGGTAAATAATCCAAAGTTCTTTAGTATTTTTGTTATTATTTTTAAAAAATAGTGCTCGATATAAAAGTAGAGCATGAATATAAATGTAGCGTGTTGGAATCATATTTTTAAATAAATAATTATATATATATATATATATATATATATATATATATATATACAAATTTTTTAAAGAGTATACATTTAAAAATTCTGAAATTAAATCATTTTTTAAATATATATGCATATCGGTATGTGTGGGTGGGTGGGTGGTTGTCTATGTGTATATATGTAGGCTGCAGCAATCCTTCTCGGGACACTTCCGTGGATGTGCCGGCGGTAGAGAATCACTGTAGTAAATGGTACAAAATGGGATATTTACTGCAGTCCGTCTTAATTTAGCATAACTTATGCCGGATATTTTAACACCTGCAAACTATTAAGATTATAAGCCACCAGAGCCTTGCTTCGTGTTGTATAGGCCATTTATTAATAATATTATAATTATGATTAATAATAATAATAATAATAATAATAATAATTATTATTATTATTATTATAATAACTATTATTAATATTATTATTGAATACCTTTTTCTGAGTAATTTCTTTTGCTAACTCCTGAGTATCAACTATTAATTTCATCGATATTGCTTACAATTTCTCCTATTTTTCTTTTATTTAATTATTCTTTTCATTTTTGTTGTTGTTGTTGCTGCTGCTGTTGTTGTTGTTGTTGTTGATGTTCTTCTTCTTCTTCTTCTTCTTCTTCTTCTTCTTCTTCTTCTTCTTATTATTATTATTATTATTATTATTATTATTATTATTGTTGTTGCTATTATCATATTTAGTTCAAAACCTTCTTTGTCCACCAGTACTTCACCTTTCGGCTATTTTACGGTTGTGCTTTAATGACTCAAGCAATTAAGCACACATCAGAAGCACGCCGAAAGACGTGCCTATGCAAGTGCTTGCCCGTATACTCATGCGTGCTCGCGTGCGCGTGTAACAGTTCCTCATCTTTTTCAAAGTTTTCATGATATTGCCATGGAAACAGCTAAAGAAGCTTCGGATCCGTCTCTTGGAATATTCCAGCAGTATTGCCGATCTAATTAACCAAAGAGACAATAAAGGAAGCGTTCTCTGAAGAGAATCGATGCAGTCTTGTTGTTATTATTGAAGAATTGCATTCATCTCCAGTCAGTTGTTGTTACTCGCTAACCTTAGTGGAGTTTGGGCACAAATCTGCAAATGGTAGGCATCGATTTAGTCTAGAAATTACTACATATTAGTAATTGTCAGCCAAACTGGCTCGCTAAGCCCTTTCCTCAAATGGAGACACGCAATCTTAAAATAGTTTTTACGTTATATAGATTAATAACTGCTTTTTTTTCACCCATATATGCTAAGAAGAGCGAAGGTGATATATATATTTTTTTATATCTATATCTCTATATATATATATATATATTATATATTATGATGTTCTTTTATGCATAAGCAGGGGCAGTTCAATGTACTGGCAAGTCGAGCAGTTGCCCGGGGCGACATCGAGGGAGCCACCATGCCGGCATGTTATTTGTTTGGGATCTCCCAAAACTAAAGATTATAAAAAAAAAACATACATGCGGCCATCCATGACTCAAGGCAGATTAAATTCTTTGGCTATATTTTCATTAGAAAATGATCTTATACAGAAGATAGGTGTAGAAAATGCCATGAAAAGATTTCCAGAAAAATGGTTTAGGTAGAATAATGAATGTTTTTTTTTTGTTTTTTTTAGTGTTAAGTTGTTTATTGTAATAAATTCGTTATTCTACATTTTTTTCCTTGTGAAAACTAAAAAAAAAAAAAAATGAAAGTTATCTTGCCCGGGGTGTCAGCAAACTTTGGGCCGTCATTATGCATGAGTACAGCTGAAACTGATCTAAAAATATTCAGTTCTAAGCGTCTTTAAATTTAACCCATTGCTGCATATTTATCCAATGTAGGGTAAACGCTGTTTTTCTTTTTTTAAAGAAAAATTACTACTACTACTATCTTACTAAAGCTACTACTATTACGACTACATAATTATTTCAAAATCTGATCTCTTCACAGGTTCTTCAACCTTCGGCTATTTCGCGGTCGTGGTTTAATGAATCAAACAATTAAGCACACTTTAGACAAAAGCTGAAGGCGTCCCTCGTTAGTTTGCGTATGAGGCGCCTACTGAGAACAGACAAGACTACTCAGTTGTAACTGCCTAGCAAACTTGCTCTTTAACCATTACACCGAGTAGAGTCACCCGAACAGAAACCAATTGTTACGATATACAGATAAGTTACGATTCTTACACGCCCGCATGTGAGTTGTTAGAATATTGAAGGTTTCCGATTTTTAGATCTATTGGTATCTCGCAGGTGGGATATGCCATGTTAGGCAGAAAAATGTGCTGTTTTAAACGTATTTTCAGTAACATTCTATGACTGGAAATGAATATATTTATTATTTTCAATCATTTCACCCGAAGGAAGGCGACAATACCACTAAGACGCAAGGGTTTACAGAGCAGTAGAGGGTGAAAAACTTTAGTAGGGAGAAAGAACAATGAACGAACATGATTCAAGGAGACAGAAGATGGCGATTGATAAAACAAGAAATCTGAAAAGCGTTCCACATGCGAGACGTGCGAGAAGAGAAATGATTAGAAGTGAAATTATCGTTACATGTAGCGATTGAAGCAGTAAAACGATGAGACCTAACAGCCAATCTAGTATTACAGTTAAATTCAAGCGGTCAATTCTGCCATGAAAATATTTATAGAGAAGACAAATGGAAGACCTGTCATGGCTGTGTGAAAGTGACTGCAGTCGAGATGCCATGTTAGGACTGAAAACATCACATTATCTTCTTTAGAATCTGTGGAGCATCACGGAATATATAGCAGTGGTCACATGACAAAATATGGGGCAATAGTCAATGCACGGACGAATGTGTAAGATCGATTTTTACGTGGAAAACGTGGGACCAAGAGTGCGCGATAAGTTGCTCTCTTGAAGGTTAGCATCTGTCATGATATAGAAGGACAAAAATGTTTCTCTATGATTAAAGGATAGAAGTTTCGTTTAGGAGGTGTTAAAAATATGAAATCTTTCTTTTACCCCAGATAACAACTGGTTGGTGGTAATTTTTGAGAGCATCTGCGAATTTATTGTTGGACCTATCGGACTTTATGGCAGAAATAATGAATTGTTTCATCAGCATAAATACCTAGTTTGGAGACTGATGGCATCATGATGGTCCTTTATAAAGATAAGAAACAACGCAGGTCATAGGATAGAGCCACGGGGGACCGTCGCATTAATGGGAAAGGATCTAGAAATGTGATCGGTCTGGCCGTATTTCATTTCAGGATTTGTTACGAACGATTAGATTAAGTTAATTATCAGATCAACGACATTATCGCCCTTCAGCTTGTGGCGAAGGTGAGTATGCTAAACCCTGTCAAACGCCTTCGTGATATCTAGAGCTACAACCCGAGGCTCATCGTTCTTCTCAAAAGACTGATATGAAAATTCAGTATTAACCATTAATAAATCGGTAAAACAAAGGAATAAAAAAAACGTTGTTTATCTGAAAGGAGTCCGTGTGATGTGAGAAGCCGATCCAATTCTGAGTTGATTAAAAACTTATATCATTCTGAAGTAAAAGAGATTTTTTTTTCCAGATAATTCCTTCTATTTGTTTTAATTATCAAGAAACCTTTGTATGTGTTTGACCTGTTTCAGTTTTGTAATATCGGTCCTCCTATATGACAATGTATGCTGGGCAATGTCATTACAAACGGAAAAGAGACATTTGCTAAGAGAAGTGTAGTTCTACAGTGATTAAACACTTGATTAACAATTTTCAGGGAAAATAGAAACAGGAAGGTTACTTATATTTAGACCCATAAAGAGAAAGTTGACAGTGAGAAACAGCGTGTAGCCTACCTAACGGATAACATCACAGTCCCTTGCATAGATCTAAAAACCGAAGTTCTGTGAGAGTCCATTGCGAAATGGATAGCAGAACATGGAATCAGAATGGT
>OZ010579.1:54591122-54643622 GCA_963932145.1 Acanthosepion lycidas | reverse complement strand
CTCCCCAGACATCAACCTCCTTGATTATTATGCGTGGTGCGCGGTTGTCCATAAGATCAACAGAATTCTTTGTAACACCAAAGATGAAATGAAGGCAAGATTACGGCAGCATTCACCAACTTAAACTATGAAACCGTCAAGTTGCAGGAGATTCAGAAGTCGTCTGGCGGCTGTGGTTGAAGCCAATGGTGATTTTAATGAATAAAATTACTCTTTAGTATTTCAGGATATTTTTTGTGTCATTTTGGTAAATATATCTGTTAAAATCAGGTATCAGTGTTATTTTAATTCTTGCCTAATTTAGATGACAATTTATCCATCGCACTCTGTATATATCAGAGTTGGGCAAAAGGAGCTCGCGAATCATTTACGACTCTTAGTTTTAATATGCAGTACGTAGAAATATGTAAGCTTCGATCCTTTTTTTCATCACAGATAAGATAATTAAGAAAAATGTCAAGCCTTATATTTATTATGGAATGAGACACCATTAGATTAAAACGTAACATTAATGTTAATGTTTATGTAGGAAAAACATGTTTAAATTTTGTTCATGACTTGCAGCTCTCAAACATTTAAACTTTATCGTATATGGCCCTTACATTAATCAAGTTTTGGCATCCTGATAGATATGTATATTTATATATGTCCAAAAATGCATTTCCATATTTTTTCAAGTCTTATATCTTTACACGTGTTTTAAATGTTTTTCTATATCGAGAGAAATTCCTTTCTTTTTGTCTTATGAACAGAGTGGCATCGGGTTTCTTCTAACAGACTTTTCATTAATGCCTGAATGAATATCTGCTTTCTCCAAACAACGAAAATTCGATACTGTAAAATAAATAGCCATTTCTCCCGTATGTTGTTCAATTTAGCTGCTAATTGTTTCAAAATGTCCTCCTTCGGCTCCCACCTTTATGACCTTTACTCTTTTTTCCGACACGCAGAATCTCTCGAGACCCAGCCTTCACTGATGTCAGCAGCATGGTGATAGTTTCATGGTTAATGTCTTTAATGTCATCAAACTGTTATGATTGCATCTTGGTGCTTCCGGCTTGAACTCCGCTCAGCGGTTTACCAATGAAATTCGATAGGTGCAAAAATATTGTAGTGGGATTCTAGACGTTGTCAGTTTGATACATGATTCTGCCGTCTTCAGTGACAATTATCACTGTGAAAGTAGATTTATCATCAGAGATAGCCAACAGCATCAAGCAAATTAGCTCAAATTCAATATTCATACGATAGATATATGTATCGTATTTTGTTTTGTATAATATATCTTCAGACCCCATGTTTTTAAGCTAAAACATGAAATAAATTAGATAGATTTTATAATATTAGGTTGGTGCAAAAATAATGACGTAATAATGTCGTTTTTGACGTACTTTTCAACGTCAAAAAACGACATTATTACGTCATTATTTTTGCACCAACCTAATACAAACCGGAAGTACAGCCACCCCTATATAAATTTTGTTGGAAATTGTGCCATTTTACCAATTAAAGTCTCAAGCATATTTCACTAAAATAAATAATTTTTTGTACTCCAGAATAGAAATGAACCGGATGTTTAGCCATTGAGGAATCGGGGAGCCGGGTTCGAATTCCAGTCAAATCCATTGCATTCACTTACGTGCTAATACTCTTTCGAAATGTATAAATCCTCTTCTACTCACCACCCAACCAGTTATGGGTAAATAGCAGAACAGACCGGGTTCTATAGCCTTGGATGACAACTGGTCTACCGCAGAAAGAATTGGCAACCTACTGCGAGAAAAAATTCTGCCTCGTCAGTCTTGTATCGAAAGAATGATCACCTAAACGCGTATCATGCATGGCACATAACTGACTTCTAATTATCGTTTTAATATTTACTTTCAGATTTTTGGGGAAAAAGCAACTAAATATGCCCAGTAATACATTATAATTTGTTAATTAGCCTATCATTTTTTTCCCTTTTAAATGAGTTTATTATATTTCTAAATATTAAAAAAATATAAAAAAAAGAATATTGTCTGGCATTAAGAATGAAGTGAGAAACAAAAAGAGCCGACATATCAAATAACATTTTTAAATAATTGCTATCAGCTCCTGCCTACAGTATGTTTTATAATCTATAACGCTGACTGTATTTTAAATCTTCCTGTTTCAAGTAAAGTTTTATTCTAACTGAATAAATACAATTCTGAAAGCTTGAACTTGTGTGTAATACAATTGCATTGGTGGCCACAATCTTACCAATATAAGATAAGCAGATGACACAGTAATGCTAGAAGACACGGAAATGAAACTACAAAACATATTACAGAAGGTAGCGAAGGAGAGCGAGAAGAGAGCGAGAAGAGAGCGAGAATAAACTACAAGACAGACTACATGGTCATTAGCAAAAGGATGAGCCTGAAATGCGATTTGCAGTCGGGGACACTAAAAACAAGCATGTGTGGAAGTTGAAATAGCTGGGAAGTGGTTTGACGGAGGACGGTAAGTGCGACGTTGTGATCCGAAGAGGGATTGGGATGACCAAGAATGAATTTCAAATGCTCGACAGAATACTGTGAGGCAGGAGGATTTCTTTGGTGACTAATTAAAGAGTACTGAGCTATTACGTGATATCTGTCCTCCTGTACAGCAGCGAATGTTGGACGGTCTCCTCAAAGATGAAGAAGAGACTCGAGGCAGCAGAGATGTAGTTCTACAAAAGGACACTAAGGATGGAGCGAGGGTGTGAGCAACGATGAGGTCTTGGAGAGGATGCAAATAAAGATAAAGCTTATACTTAACATAAGGAAGAGTCAGATAAAATTTCTGGAACACATAATGAGAAAGTAGAATCTAGAGAGTCTGACACTCACAGGTCGAATAGAGGGAAAACGAGGGAAGAGAAAGCAACACATGACATATACCTGGCGGGCTTAAGCAAATGAATGGCAGAACGTTGTCTGAGGGAGTTGGCAGACGCACGAAACTTATTGTGAGCCACAAGATATAGGGGGAAGTTGAGAGCCATGATCGCCCACTCCCTGAAAAGACACGGCACTTATTAGGTTGGTGCAAAAATAATGTCGTTTTTTGACGTTAAAAATACGTCAAAAACCGACATTATTTTTGCACCAACCTAATAAAAAGAGAAAGACGGAAAAAAGAAATATTGTAGTACATCTATACGTACTTATCTTCAGATGGAAAAGCATTTACTTTAATATGTACGTAAATAATTTTCAGCATAATCTCCTTCAAGGACGGCGCATTTAATACTGTTGTGAATATTAATCGCAAATACTAAGCATTATACAAGTTGGTCCAAAAGTCCTCTCATAATGTAGCAAAAAGTAAATAGAACAATAGAAGAACGAGTAATACAGTAATACAAAGCACACGTACTGGATTCAGTTTATTCACTTTCATTGACTCTGTCACATTACAGGTGCTCGTGTCAGCCATTTGAAATAGAACATTATATTATGTAAGGGTAACAAGACTTTCGGACTACACTGTACATTAAAAATATCAAATTAAATTTCAGGCACAATCAAGTTGCACTCAGTGTACATAAAGCTGTCTCTCTATCTGTCTATCTATCTATCTATCTATCTATTTTATTATATGTAGAATTCTTTCGACACATGACATCACTTCTATGACACAAGCATATTTTATCTTGAAAAAAATGACACGATGTAGCTAATAAATGCCTTCTTTCGATATTGGTAACATTTATTCCCCATCGTAACCGAGACATTCAAAAGTTCTCCCAAAATTTTGAAAGAACTTTTGAAGAGAAATAACATATTCTAAAACTGGGAAATAATGAAATAAAAATACACACAAATCAATTCGTTTGAATATAATACAACTTCTTTATACAGGGTGTGACGGAAATAGAGCCAACATATACCTTCTAGAAATGCCTCCCACACAATGGTAAGATATTAGCGGGATGAAGACACCATTGACATTCACATTCTCCCGTCACATAAACAGCAAATCAGTTCCTAGGAATCAACAGCCAAACATCAGCATATACTTTATGATTATAGTGGTGAAGGCTTTAAGAACTAAACACACTTCTTTGAAGGGCCAAATCAAAATCCCCAAACGACCCACCGCAAGATTTGAATTCATTCCTAGACCAGTTACCATCCAAGAAGTTTGTTCTGCTATTTACCCAGGAGGGAGAAGAGGGTAGTAGTACGTAAGTTAAAGTAATGAATTCTACTGGAATTTGAATTCGGCTCTCCGATTCCTCAATCCGCTATCCACTACTTCACTGTCTCTCTCTCTCTTTCTCTCTCTCTCTCTCTCTCTCTCTATATATATATATATATATATATATATATATTGTTAATTTGAAACACTGTTTTTGAGGCCATAATTGCTAGTTGTACTTTTTTGGGTTTTTTTTCCATTTAAGGCAAGCTGTCTTTGTGCGCGTGCGTGCGTGTGTGTGTCTGAATCTATGACGAAAAGAAACATTAACATATCCAACGTGTTTCCTCTTCTAAATTTACCAAGGCAAATATAAGGATCAAGTATTTAGAGTTTGCCTTTATTCATATTGTCCTTTCACAAATATATTTTACTAATAGAAACCTTAATTTTGGACACAGACGCGCACACGCAGATACGCACACTCAACCCACTTCAAAGTGTATTATATATGTACGAATCACACTTTTTATATATTTACCATGGTACATATAAAATTACTTAGGGCAGGAACGATTTCGATTTATTTTAATTGTCTATAGTCCAAGACTATGGCAAAAATTAATAAATGGTTATAAATTCACATCAGTATACGGATGCGTTTTAGCTGTTTCTTCTTTTTTTTTTGTGCGAGGATTTATTAATTTTCTACACTTTGTCGTTAAACTCATTCCTTATCGATAAATTTACAAGCTAACATATATATTATGAAATGGACAAAGTCCGAGAATTGTTATATATATATATATATATATATATATATATATATATGTATATATATATATATATATATATAGAGAGAGAGAGAGAGATAGATAGATAGATAGATAGATATAGATATACAGATAGATATTAGGTTGGTGCAAAAATAATGTCGGTTTTTGACGTATTTTTAAGGTCAAAAACCGACATTATTTTTGCACCAACCTAATAGATAGATAGTTTCAATGGAATTTCTCGGATATTCAAACCGGTAAATGTTGTTAATAGTGTTTATTATAAACAGAGAATTTACTCAAGCTTTTGTACCTATAAAAATAGCGTGTATATAAATATATATATATGTATATATATATATATATATATATATATATATATATATATATATATATATATATATATATATATATATATATATATATTTATTTGAGAAAGAGTGTTAGATAGATATATAAGTTGTCCAACCCCAAATGCTTACCTGGGAAGTAAGAATAGAGTTAATTTTTAGAACTGAAATTAATACATGAAATATTTTACAACTCCAGCATTACAAATTTTCAATTAGCCTGTAAACTTTTCAGTCCACTCCCGAGTATATGTATATATATATATATATATATATATATATATATATATATATATATATATATATATATATATATATATATATATATGTGTATGTCTGTATGTGTGTGTGGATGTTTGGCTGATTTTGTGTAGTGGTATATCAATCTCTATGGGCCATTTAATGCCGAAATATATTTTGAATACAATTTTGTGGCTTCAGCTAAATATATCCTGAATGCAACTGTATGTTTTTAACTACAGATAAAGATGTATTGTTGATCATTTTACTATAAGATGTATTGTCGGTCATATTGTTATAAAATGGATTGTTGATAATTCTGCTATAAAATTTATTGATGGTCATTTTGCTTACAAAATTTATTGTCTAAAATTTTACTATAATCAGGTATTTTTCGTAATGTTTTTATATAAAAAATATATTCCTGTTCTTTTTATTACAATAATGTATATTCATACTTTCATAGATTTTTTTTTATTTTTGTTACCCTACCCGGGCCTTTATAATTGGGCTCACATTACGGGAACCTGGGAAGAACAGCTACAACACGCTTCTCAAAACCCCCAATCTCCCGATCAGGGACCTTGTTTCGGATGTTGCGTGTGTATATATATATATATATATATATATATATATATATATATATATATATGTGTGTGTGTGTGTGTGTGTGTGTTTGTGATATAACGAAATATAATTTTGTATGATTTGACTATGTGGATGTTAAACTAATATATATTTGCCCTAACGGAGATCTATGACAGGTATTTGGATGCAACCATAGCTGACGAGTTTGCTCGTATTTATTCGTGTGCAATGCAAACTTTTCCCTCGATTTGAGCCTAAAATGTAGGACTGCGTATTATACACTTAAAATAAATATTCACTTCTTTTGCGATCACGTGCGTAGCCATAATGACAGTGTTATGTGTGATAATAATGGTTTAGTTACGCAAGTCTTACTAATTAACCCATAGCAAAGCTAATATAAATGAACCCAACGTTAACTGGAACTCGGCTTTCCGATTAACAGTTCCGATGGATTATCTTTTACATCGCCGCACCTCTAGGTATTGACCAGGCTCGATGTTGCTTAACTTCGGTGATCAGCGATATGAGAGAAAGTCAATTATTTCGGTAGTAGAAACAAATAAAACGTGTAACAATAAGTTTAAATCCATTAGCAAATTGTATTTATTTTTTCATATACATATGGCATCACGCAGTCTGATATATTGCTGCCGGTATCAGACGTAGACGTCATGACAACTCTATCTATGTTGTCAGCTTGACATATGATTTTGCCGCAAGAATTCATGTTTGTGGGCTTCCAAAAATATAAAAAGATGGCATTTTTATTGCTTGCTCAAGTTCGTGATACAGCATTGTATAATTTCAATGATGTGTATTTCAAAAGTTTAAGAAAGATTTAAAATTTACTATTTTTAATCAATAAGAACCTGACATCATTTTAACTGGTGTTAAATTCAGTCATTGTAAATTCTAATATATCAGTGCCTATTATACACAAACAAATATTTTCTATAATTTCGTAGTTCAAAATTAGAGATGTTAATCGTCCTAACAGGATTTGTATTTGGAAGACACAGTCTTACCAAATAAAGTTATGGCGCGGACACAATGTCGAGAGCAGACACAGAAAAAATACTGAAGGAGTTCCTAGAGGAGGTAGTAAAATAAAGTGAGAAGAAAGGACTTACCATCAATTGTAAGCAGACAGAAAGTATTTTTGTTAGCAAGATGAATATTCCAATATGAAAGCTAGAGATACATAAATCAAGCAAGTATCAAAATCTAAATATCTGAGAAGTGTTTCAATAGAAATCGGAAATTATGGCAACGAAATCGGAAGAAGCATTAGAATAGTGATAGATGGCTTCCAAAAGCTAAACAATGTATTAAGAAACTGGAAAAATTTCGGTTACATCAAAGAAAAGAGTGTTGCATAATTATGTAATATCAGTCCTACTCTACAGGCGTGAATGCTGAACTATTTCCTCAAAGATGAAAACATTTGAGGCAACAGAAATGGGGTTTTACAGAACGACGCTAAGAATACTATCGACTGAATATGTGTGTGAGGAGGGAAGAACGAATGAGATTTAAATGGAAAAAAGGAGGTTTATACTTAGAAAGTGAAAGACAGTTGACATTTCTAGGATGCCTAATGAGGAGAGAGGACATGGAGAATTTATTATACAGAGGTATACTGAAGATAAGTAGGATACAGAGAAACCTGCCTAACAAATTTGTGTAAATGGATGGCAAAGCGAGAGACGAGAAGGGTGGAAAAAAAAAACTTTACAAAGATCTACAAAGAATAAGAAAAAGAGGGCACCGCCCACTTGGAGAGACAGGATCGCCCACGTCCTCAAAAGACACTATCCATAAAGAAAGTTATATAGGTGTCACAAGCTCAAGAAACAAGCATCAATCAAGACTGGTAAGAAAACATTTACTGGACTGAAGAACTTATTCTAACTGAAAAAAAAGTGTTTTAATAGAAAACTTGAATAAATTCCGCCGTAAATAGAACTTTGGTCAATGATAGCGAATGTTTACTTTTAAAGATACGGCAAATATTGCCATTGTACATGAATATGTATCTGTTTATAATTCTGAGATGAGATATTTTAACTATGTAAAGCAATGGATAGCAGCTCTGATTGAAGTATTCGCATTCCAGTTGTGCTAATACCCATGGGAAAAGTATGAATCCTCTTCTTCGACCCCCAGCTATGGGTAAATAATACGACAGACTGGGTTCTATAACAGTGAGAAGGGAAAACTCTGAATTCAAAAACGGACTGGTGAGGGTTGGGCTCTGTCACGCTATCATCCCCAAGAAAAAACACTTTGTGTCTGTATTACACATGGTGCCTCTGTGACCCAACAGGTCACGGAATAAAAAAAAAAACATTATTTATCTTGTTCGGACTGTTGTCCTCATCCATATTGTCATATCCATGAAGTTTCGGTCGTTGTACGCTCTGACCTTCTTCAGGTGGTATTTGGTGGAATTTCGAACCGAACCTTTTTTTCGCGCTCGGGGGTAAATTGTTCTTATTCTAGGTCTTTGGATATCCCCGTTTTACACCTCCCAACTCATTGATAAGTCAACTCTCCAACATTTGTTCTATCTGCTGACGCCAGGGTCAAGTCAATTTTCGGATCAACCAACGCTTTTATCTATGTACCTCTGGGGACATCAGTGAGTGAATTTTAGGTATTTATAAACCTAATGTACCAGTAATCATTTTTAACAGAGTTCATATTACTTTTTTTCATCTCAAATATCAAATATCACCTGAAGAAGAAGCGTACAACAGCGCGAACCATGTAAATGGTGTAAATAAAATATGTATATTTAGGATAAAGAAAACTTCGAAAATTTTGCTTTTAATAGGGAATATTGTTGAGTCAATTCTTCTATAGTAAATCGCATCAATTTTATCATTTCGAACCCTGTTCGGAATGTTTAGTTCTGTTAGTTTTTGACTATCAAGTTAGAATTTAGGAAAATTATTATTTGCTCACCGCCGTTCAAAATTCACATATTGTATAACCTGCGGTCGAATTAATCAAATTCACATGAAACTAATATTAATAATGGAATAATAATTGTTTTCATTGTCATTTTCTAAACCTGTTTTGTTCACCATATTAATTAATTATGATTAATTAGGCGGGAATATGGTAAAATAAGACACTCTTGTGTAGGCATTGTGACATACAAGATGATCGAAATGTCTTTGATTAAGAAGATATCCTGAACAAAATAATTAACAAAATCGCACATAATGTTCACACACACACACACACACAGAGAGAGAGAGAGAGAGAGAGAGAGAGAGAGAGAGAATTACTATCAGTTGCATACTGATTCACTTATTCATTCGAAACACTATTTCCATTTACGTACATACTAAAACTCGCCTACACACAAACACACTCACTCCCATATTATCCCTCATACACACACAATGACACACGTACTTACGCAGTCATGAACACAAGCAAAATGGCTCTCATATAAACAAGATCGTTCGTGTACAAAAACATGCACTTACTCAAAAACACACGTAAACGGCTTTTTTCCCTTAACCACAAAGATACCCTCGTAAATTCTCTCTTATACAAATATAACTTATAAACAAGCGACTGAAATGTGTTTCTAGTTACGAATTATGGTAAGCGAAAACGAATTCTTAAAGAAAACATGAACTACAAAGACACTTTTGCTTATGTGACATTTGTAATTGATGAGACACAAAATAAGAGGTTCTGGAGAATATAAAACTCACAAGGCATAGTGAAGATTAGAGAAGATAAAGGAAGAGTAACCTAATTAATTTATGAATGGCTGGTAGATCACGGAAAACAGGAATACTAAAATGTCAGTTGTTATTTAAAACAACAAATATCACGAATATTTACGCTATCGTCCTCATTGTTATTGCAACATTCTTGACATTTCGGCCGATGTATGCTTCCGCCTTCGTCAGGAGAAATTTCGAATTGAACTCTTCATTTAGTCCAGTGGATAAATGTGTTGGTTGATTTAACGAAAAAAGTGGCTTGACTCAGAGTTGTGAGTTCAATACCTTGCCGCAGCAGAGGTGAACATATACATATAGAGCTGAGTTACTAAAGGGAATTAACTGAAACTCAGATATCCAGAAAATTCATGGTACGTGGGACTAGAGCAATCTACCCCCCGGTGCACTAAATAAAGGTTTCGGTTCGAAACTCCAAAAACTATCAGCTGAAGAAGGCCGGAGCGTACAACGGCTGAAACGTTGCGAATATTATAATAAAGATGAGGACAACAGTCTGAACAATTTAAATAATGTAAATAGTTACAAAATCTCATCTCAGAAATATAAGCAAAAATCAAGGAAGATATGGAGAGCCATAATAACGTACGTTGTAAATGGATACAGCATTTAAAAGTATTAAATATGAAAGGTTATGAAAATATCTGCTTAATTAACACTATCGTCATTTCGATAAATTCATACGATTTTATCGTATAATTTAATCATGTTTTACCCAAAAGATTGTTTATATTTCATCTATCGACATTCTTGTAAAAGCCGTACTAGTCTTTACGCAAATGTTTACAGACAAATCTGCATTTCCCATGATTTTATCATCAGGCTTCTTGCCATCTCCGTGATCCTTCTTCGCAGTTTGACACCAGGCACTTCTCATCCAACTAAAGCGGACGGGGAAGTGTGTAGACGCGTATTACATGTCACCAACTGATATCTGATACTAATTTGTGCACTCGTCTGTCAGGTCCCCCTCCTTTCGTTATTTGTTCATATCAGTTTTATCAGCAATAGAAAATTGAAATATCCGAACTCCCGTGAGTCCATGTGTCACAACAAATTACCGTCTCGCTTTTCCGACTCCCTCTCTTCTCATTTTTTCTCGTTCTTTTTCTCTCGCCATCTCGCTATATCTCTTTTAGATTTGGTTAGTGAAAGGAAAATCACGTTCTTTAATTGTTTGGGCGGGACCGAAGTTTTACCATTTGTTTTCGCAAGATCAACGGCTAATCGCTTGGCGCGAATCACGATTAATTATCGACTAAAATAAAGAGCAAACAAAAAAATAAAAAAATAAAAAAAATGGCGAGGGTGGAAAAATAAAAAGCAGACGTGAAAAGAGGTTTGCATGACCGCAGAAGGCGAGAAAGAATTGGCGGCACTTTGGAAAGTAAAACTCTGCAATTAAAAGACGAAGCAACTTTCTTACGATATGCTTAGCGTTTACCGGCGTGCAGTGCAAAATTGATGAGCCGAGTCCAAATTCTCGTCATATCTGTTCAGTTCACAGTCAACACTTTAGGATAATACACAAACTCATCCCTATTTTCTTCCAGCTATGAATAAAATAATGAGATGATCCTGCTCTTTAGACTTGATTGACTGCATGCATAGAAGAAGGATTAATCTAAATTCAAAACCAGACGATTTTGAGTGATTTTCGAGACCAAAGTTATTTTATTTTTCAAGTAGTTTAAGTTCTTACAAGGAAGTATTCTGACAGTAAATAATGTACATAAAGATTTCGAATCGTTACAATATTTTTACAACACTACTGGGAACTGTTTCAAATGATCGATATTTTCATCATTAACATGTTGTAGGTTTTACATTTTTTAAATGATTTTTTGTTGTTCTAAAAACATGCCTATTCCTACTTTGTATCTCAGGTTGTGACTGAATTCTTATTATATTCATAATCTCTGCACCAGTCCATTTTTTAACCAACCCTAGCACTCATATTATTCTAGAATAATGTTTGTATGTAAATACAGCATCCTTTCCTTTTCTGTTCCCAGGTCTTTATATTTTCAATGTTTGTCACATTCTTTTACTCAGTCGTTTAAATCAGCAGTGATGTTTCTGTTCATGATTGAATGATTGATTCGTGTTCGATGGGTTATCAACACTTTGCAAGTTATTTAACGCAAGAAAATATATTTTCAAGATTATAAGAATTATTGAAGTAAGTGGACGTTCTCTGGGGGTGGAAGCAGAGGTAAGGAACTTGTTGAGAGCTGCAAGGGATAGAGGGCACATACAAAGAAAAGATACAAGTCTTACTCATTAACACATAGCTGAAAAGAGAAGAGGTGGATTAATACTTTTCGCAAGTGTATTAGCGTGTAAGTGAATAGACAGAACCTATCTGGAATTAGAGCCCTATCCTAATGTTTTCGCTAAAGGTTGTTGTTGTTATTATTATTATTATTATTATTATTATTATTATTATTATTATTATTATTATTATTATCTTTGATTTCTGGCGTTTACACATTTCTTTCCTTGTCCCGTCCAGGGACCTAAGGTTAGAGATGGTATCATGACAATTTCCACTGACGAAAAAAAAAATTACATAGACAAAGCCCTTCGCAAAGTGTGGGCTGTACTTGTCAGAATAATTTTTTGCATCTCTTTGACGCATGGACATCCAGAAATCCCTTCCAACCATTCCTAGGGCTTCAAACACATTTTTGAGATTGCTATTTCAAGGACCTTGTATTTTGACAGCTTTTTGAATATCTTCAAAGATACATTGCAGTCAGCAGGGACTGCCATATCAAAATGGAGGCACTTTTTTTGTTTGTGGTCTTTAATAACAATGTCTTGGCGGTTGGCTTAGATTGTACTGTCAATGTGTATTGTGTAGTCGCATAGAATTGTAACAGGTCCTATCTCCGTAACCGGGTCTGAGTGGTGTTCATACCAGTTTCAGTTTTGTTCCCGTAGAAGTTGCAAATTTTCCAGTGCAGATATTGGGCTACTCTTTCATGCCGGGTTTTATATTCAGCGGGTGTCAATATCGTGCAACCTGATACTAGATGAACAATTTTTTCTGGATATTTATCACAGAATCTGCATTATTATTATTATTATCATTATTTTTATTATTATTATTATTATTATTATTATTATTATTTGCATTATTATTATCTGCATTATTATTTTTATTAACTCAATTGCTCACTCTGCTGCTAGGAACATCGGTTCACTGTGTCTTGCCTGAAGTCTTTTCAGGCAGGTATCCATCTTTCTTCTCATCTAATGACCGAGTCTATCTTAGAGGAGGCATAAGCGACGCTGTCTCCGCCAGCCGCCGCCAACCAGATCTGTTTTCTGCCTCACGAGTGTCTAGCCAAATCCATTACTTGATGATGTCCATCCAGCTTTTGGATTGCCTCCCTTTACGTCTACCCACTTCCAATGTACATTGAAGGACTGTCTTAGGTAAAGTATTGTGGCATATGACATGCCAAATTCACAGCAGATTTTTGCTCTTTACTATTGCCAAGATGGGCTCCTGGGGGCCTGCCACTTGTGTTACTTGTCCCTGTATAAAGTCATTTGTCCGGCGTTCTCGGCCTCTGAATCCATCTTATGCATTTATAAATCTATAATTAGTACTTTAGTACATTACTCCTGAAATATCATTCTCCTGCTATATATCACGAAATTCTCGACAAAATCTAAAGCAAGCTCTGCAATTTTATCGGTGTTTTCCACCGCCTTAACATGACTCTGTCTTTTCTTTAAATATTTTCATGGAATAAAATATTTTCATAGAATGAGCTCTCTTCTTTGGTACCTCGTTCGCATGAATTTAAGCGTACTATTGGATTGCCAACTAATTCTGTTAGATTTACCGTTGAAATAACTTGATAACACTGTAAGTTCTTTTCTTGCACTTCTCAGCTGTGACACTCTCTTCCGGGGTCTTGCTTCTCTGTCACAAACGATATTCAGAAATTTAATTGCAACGTCAATTGCCATATTCTACATAAATTTGTTCTTTTATTGTTCTTTCTACTCATTAATTTTTCTCATTTTCTTTCAGTCTAAGCAACCACCGGCGTCTTAGTGGAATTATCACCTTGCTTGGGGTGAAATCATTTTAAATGATCATTTTATTTTAGACAGTGTAGTTGCGGATGTTGCCGTGGATGCCGTTGATGAAATTTACTCTCTACTTATCTCTGAATCCTGGAGTTTTCATAGACACTTGTATATTTTAGGTGTTCATACTCTGCATCCTTTCAATCTTGGCCGCCATGTATTTTATGCTGGGATAGATTCTATGAAATGTTAATTAAACTGTTTCTTCTTGACAGCATTGCAATATAGTTGAGCATGTATATCTTTCCGTTTTTGTTCTGCGTAAAGAAAACCAAAATCAAGCAAACACGGAAATTTAAATATGTTGAATGTGTTTGAAGCGAGGACAGAAAATCTGACAGCGAAATCAGGATTCGCATTGGAAGAGCGAACTATGCCAATGTATAGTGAAAGAAGATTTCGTTAGAAACCAATAAAACATGTTGAACTTTTATCCAATCTCACTCCTCCTAAATGGCCGTGAATGCTCCTCACAGATGAAGAAGATATTTGAGGCTACAGAAATATGGTTCTACAGAAGATGGCTGAGAATACGATGAAATGAACTTGGTGAGGAGGAAGTTTTAATGAAAATGGAAACGAATTGTACGCCTATACTTAAAATCCGAAAGCAGCTGTTGAAATGGTTAGCAAACATAATGAAGAAAATGGTGCAAAATGTTGCAGATGGTGTCCAGATAGAAATTGTTTAACATAATCCCCTGAGAAGGTCTCCGATTACGGGTGCTTAGCAAATAGCTAGACATGACTCCTAAATCGACTTTGCTGCCTCGTCCTTCAAGCTTAAAAATGCAACCCTTTTGACTTCCGGCATACGATAGTCTTGAACAGTTATGCAGTAATTATTATTATTATTATTTTTAGTAGTAGTAGTAGTAGTAGTAGTGATGCTATTCTTCTTCTTATTATTATTTTTATTATTATTAGTAGTAGTAGTAGTATTAATACTATTCTTATTATTAGTAGTAGCATTAGTATTATATACTATGCTCTTATTATTACTAGTAGTATTAGTATTAATACTATTCGTCTTATTATTATTAATATTAGTATTAATACTATTCTTCTAATTATTAGTAGTAGTAGTATTAGTATTAATGCTATTTTTCTTATTATTATAATTATTAGTATTAATAATAGTATTAATACGGTTCTTCTTCTTCTTATTATTATTATTATTAATATTATTAATTATCCTAAAATAAGTCTACTTATAGAGGCCCGATGGAGTAATCGACAGTGGCTCTGATTAGGGAATCGGAAAACCGAGTTTCATATCCAGTCGAGTTCATTGCATTCACTTATTTGCTAATTCTGTTGGGAAACCATCTCTTCCCTCCAGCTATGCGTAAATAATATGACAGACTGGCCCCTATAGTGTTTCAACATTCCCGGCACAAAAGGTACCAGCAAGCCATTGCACTTTTCTAACATCTTCTCTATGGGATTTATATAGAATTTTAGTGTTTTCGACCAGAATTTTTCTTAAGAGTTTTTGTAAATTGTGGGTTGACAGAAGTTTTTATAGCACTTTGATATAAGTAACACGTGAGGCGTCGACTCGAGGAAGTGGTAGTTAAACCGACAGAAAAACACACAGACACAGGCGCGCGCCCGCCCACACATATATAATGCTGTTTCCCATCTCGCAAACTTATAGAAAGCGAAGATGCTGATGCAACCTAGGCTGTTGAATTTTTCCATTGCTTTCTCTGTGAATGTTGCAGCACTATGTCCAGGTTTTATTTCGGTGTTCGTATCGAACTTCCTACGTACCTTGATCCCAAGATTTAATACAAAAATATTTGTCACAAACATATTTGCGCGTAAGTATATGTAACGAACTACACTGAGATTTGAACTCTGCTTCACGACTTCCTATTCCAAATCGCTATCTATTCCACCACCCACACATCCACTTTACTATCATTACTATGCTTATTACGACGATTAAAACGGCATTTAAATAACCCTATCCTAATGTTTTCGCTAAAGGTTATTATTATTATTATTATTATTATTATTATTATTATTATTATTATTATTATTATTATTTCCATTGATTTCTGTTATTTACTCATTTTCTTTCCAGGCCTTAACCAAAGACTTAAAGTCAGAAATTGCATCATTGAAGTTTTCTGTTGAGAGTTTTTGCCAAAAACAAATCTTCATAATTAAAACATTTGTCAGTAATTTTTTTTAGATTTTTATTTGCAATTAAACTGTTATGTCGTTGATAATTCATTATTAGTATTATTATTATTATTGTTATTATTATTATTATTATTATTATTGTTGTCATTGTAGTAGTAGTAGTAGTAGTAGTAATAGCAAGAATAACTGTTGTTGCCTTCGCGGAAGCTCACTATAACAAGACGGAGAATAATCGGTGGAAATAAATCAAAGACGACTCTTAAATAAACGTGGATTTATAGAATGCTAAAATATTAACCACCGATCGTTTAAGTGATATTGCTACATCCATAAATCGTTTTAACAAAATATTTCTCGAATCACGCTAATTTCATCACGCACGATAAATTGCCGGACAGGACTGGCATCAGAACGAACGGTTGGCAGTCTGTAAATTGAATACAATTGTCAGAAATGAACGCACGTGAAATTTAATATTGTTTCGCATTAAATCACATTTGTTTATTGGCCGCGCTAATGAGTGTATCGAAAAAGAAAAGAAAGACGAGGCAGTGTCAAGTGGATGTATAACGATGAAGAGGAAAGAACGTTTAAGCATGGTGTTTGAGAAAAAAAAATGGCCACACATTACAAACAAGAGGAGAAGCATAAAACAAGTGTATCGTTGGAAAAACTCAAACGACAAATCAGTCAAAAATAATTCGATACTTTTCAGATTTGGGGATTTAATGCGTAGCTACATCAATAAGTCTGTAGTCTAATGATAAAGAAACAAATATATTTTCAGCAAGAAATATTTTTCAGGATAATCTATTAGCTTATCCATTCACTTTAATTAATGATGGACATTATTTAGATAGGAAAAAAATATATCATGACCATTTAAAATCCCCATTTTTGTTAATATCTACTACATAGACTGCGGACTTATTGATTTGACTTCCGCTTTACCTAATTGCCTTTATTTGATATATAATAGAAGTGGCGTCACGGTGATTAGTGGAATCTGACTGAGTCTGTTTTGTCCACTTTGCACTAACTACTTTGGAAAAGTTTTGAATATTTATAAAGGAACAAGGCAGATTAGGATGTCTTGTTTTGGGTGGCAGCACGATCACCGAAATTAAGCAACGTTTGCCTCGTTTGTAGCTACATGGGTGACCACTTGGAAATATCAGGTGCTGTAAGCATAGATGTGAATGGCTGTGATGGATAGCGTCACGAAATTGTTAATTGGATAGCCGTGTTCAAATTCCCATTAGGTTCGTTACATTCCCTTATGCGCATATACCCCTGGGGAAAGTATCAATTCAATACTTCTCGCCTTTAGCTATGTATCATTATACCATTATTATAAAAAATTCTTCCGAATTAAAATAATTTTCTAGCTATAAATAACTATCAAAGGGTTGATAATCCATAGAACATGTATCAATTAATCAGTCTAACACAAACAGTGTTATGTATGGTTACATGTCATGTCCAAGCAGCGTTACACGGTATCATAGCACACACGCTGTAAGGAGTTTACAAAATAAGTTGATAATACGTTACAAAGCGAAGCTTTTTCAACCTCTATGTGACATTACAGAAATGCCGGAGAAACGTGAGTTTACTTGTCAGGAGGAAAATGAAGGATGTAACATTAGAGTAACATTACTAGAACGTCACAATCGCATCTCACAAAACAAAATGCAAGGAATCTGCAAGAATGAAAGTACGTTCCGTGTTAGCTGAGATATTTTCTGTGAATGTCAAGTTCTCAACATTAATGCTTTTTAGTGTGCAAGACGACTCATCGGCACCGACTCAACACCGCCGACTCAACACCGCTGACTCAATACCACTGATTTCATCATCTTCGCAACTCAAATCCAGGACAACTCACCACCAGCGCGAGGACAATTCAATATTTTTCGTCGGCTTTTTAAAAACAAATAAGTTATTTATTAAGGATGATTTTTAAAACAAAAAACATTTTCAAACTGAATAAAGTAATTTATTAAGGATCATTTTATTTTAATACATGAATTTATTTTTAATTTATTTTTTTAGCATCCTGTGCAATTCCCCTCAAATATTCAGTTGGTGATCATTGTGAAAAAGAAGAAACAATATGCAAAATTATTTCATCTGCATTCATATATTTCTTGACTAAGAATTTTGATTTTCGGCGTGATAAAACGTTTGAAAATTAAACACCAGTCATCTAAATAGGCTGTTGTAACTATTAAATCCCTTAGACAAACAGCCAAACTTTCAAAATCTCTCCGACCCAAAGCTGATCTCCGAGATCAGCACACTGTAACAACAAACACCGGTCTGAATCTATGAATTCGAAGTCAGCGTTAAGTTAACTACCCGTTAGAGTAGACTGGTGCTGAGTTATCCTGGCGATGAGTCATCCGATGTTGAGCCCCCCTCCAAATTTTCTTTATCTTTTTGGTTTTGGCTTTTCTGTAATGCAAAAATACGAAACAAAATCTCGCGTCCGTAATATTTCCATTTGTCTTTCTAAAATGAACCAGGAGCATTAAGTAATAATCACGGGAAAAAAAGTCGATCCTAGAAAAGAGTTTCGTTTAATATCTTGATGCACTTGCCGTTATGTTCTTTGTTTTTACATTTTGTAGCATATCATTACCATTTTAAATGTTGATGGAGTTCTGTCCGACAAAGTGAAGAATAAAAATCCTTCCACAATAAAATGGCTTCCGATTTTGTCGAAATAGTTTAAATCTCAAAATATTGCTGCTGCGAAAGGTATTTTTTTCCGAATTTATATTGCCCGTGTACAGTGTAACCCTGATATAAGAGAGTTGTCGGGACCGAAGAAGAACTCTCTTATATCCGGGTTTCTCTTATATCAGGGTTTGGTCTATTTTGTTTAGGTAAGTATGGCTCTTATTTGGGACCAGAGAAAATCTCTCTTATATCCCAGTTTCTCTTTATCCGGATCTCTTATATCCGGGTTACACTGTATATCAGAAACTTTGAACGCCCAGTAGCAGAAATTCACAAGTCTATTCAAAACCACTGGCTTTGATACTAAGATACGTGCTGTGCAAACACATGCCTGGTCTAGAGAGTTTTCATAAAAAAAAAATAAGCCGGAAGTTGTCCACTTACCAAAAATACTGGTTGATTTCTCAACTGTACCTTCTATGTGTCGCTTCTCTTCAGAGGATGGGCAGTCATGGTTGTCTAAAACTTCCCATCTCTTATTGCAACTTTTCTCAATTTGCTAAAACTTTGAATTTTTTTTTCTCACAGGCCTTTTTATTACTGGCGGCGCTGTAGATTATAGATAATGTATTAATAGTAACTAGAATGTAATATTTATTTTTTCAATGTGGTCCAAGGCCAAAAGCGTGTTGTAGTGATACTGGCAAATTAATATGCCTAATTTGCATAAGTTCAGGAGAAAGCCAATATAGCTGGTCACTGAGAATACCGAAGAGGGACACATGCTTAGCGACCGACTAGTGCTAAACTTCGACTTCACATCACGGGTATAAGAGAAGGATGATTTTCCATCATAAACTTAGACAGCTAGGATTACTAACCCAAACATACTGCAGTATTCCTTACTCCAAAACAACACATTCTTACTTGCCATTCTTTCTACAGCCATCACAATATCTCAAGGACTTTATGAAGTTCTAGCTAGTTCTCAAATGTACAATTTGTGTGTAGTGGTTTAGGGAATAAAAATAACAACTTTCAAAAATGAATATTTAGAATGATTACAATTTTATATACAATAAACTAAATAAAACAGTGTTAGCAATGGCCCCACAATCTTTAATCGTATTAGAAACATCAGTTAACTTGACGTAATTAATGCGAAACTACGTAATTAACAATAATCATTCGACCAACAACTCGTCAAATGCACACCTATCCATACACAAACATAACAACTGGAAAATAATTCTGCAGTTACTTTTGTATTTTTATAGTAAATTGGTTAAACACCAGTTGAAATACATATTTTTTTAATATTAGGTTGGTGCAAAAATAATGACGTAATAATGTCGTTTTTGGACATTAAAGAATACGTCAAAAAACGACATTATCACGTCATTATTTTTGCACCAACCTAATATCAATGATGTGTGAATTAATAGTCCCTATTAATATAACTTTTCGCTGTAACCCGAATATAAGAGACCCGGATATAAGAGAGATTTTCTCTGGTCCCAAATTAGTGCCTGTGTTAAAGTATATAAATTAGAGCAAACCCGGATATAAGAGAAACCCGGATATAAGAGACTTATTATCCAGTCCCGGCAACTCTCTTATATCCGGGTTACACTGTATATATATAAAAAAAAATCTAAAGTGAAAACAAGAATTCAAATAAGTTAGAGGATGAGGATAATCCCTCATCTCAAGTATTAAAATGCTGTGCACCAATTTTCTTAAATAATTATGTCTGTTATGTAAACATGTAAAATATATTTTTGGATAAAAAATTTAGTTTTCAATACGGTCTGCTTCCTTTTCAATTCATTTAAGTCATCAACAAATGTTAATGACACTGGCCGAACATTATACAGTGAAAATTTCAGATACTATTTCATGCAATATTTTCGCTGCATAATTGAAACATTATCGTATATATGTAATCACTGGAGTAAATGAAGGTTTTCATATATTTTATTAATTTCAAACGGATTACGTTTAAATAACTTACCAGTATAACATATTATTGAATTAAGTATATAATTTTGCTTAGTATTAATAATAAAACATTTTACTATGACAAATGTGCTAAGTCTCCAATCAATTTTGTTTTATCATCTTCGAAAACATTAAACAGTCAGCATATTTCTCCACCATTAAGAAAGATTCACAAGTCCAACTAGTAATTTTCTACTTAATTCAGTTACATTATTAAGTGTGTGTCTTTTGTCACAACCGGGGTCGTTTTATATTTCATGATGTCATGCATTTTTTTCTTGAAGTATTTCGCTGTATTATTCTCGCTGTAGCTTGCACGCCATCATCACGGCATGTCCCGTCGTTGTTCGTGCAGCTACGGAGAACGCACAAATTCTGAATTTAAAATACACGTCTTCCTTAATGTGCAAATTCGTGATCCACCACATGGAGCCGATTATCGATTCCTTGTTTTAGGGGAGGCTATGTTCTGTTTGTCTAGTTTTTTCTTTGTTTCTTTTTTCTTCTACCGCCAAAGGGATTTTTCCAAAAGTTAAAAAAAAGAAGAAGAATGTGATGTGATTCCCGACATGCAGCATGACCAGATTTTATAAGGACATGAATGTACTCCTTCGCAAGTGCAAAGAATATCTCTCGGTATTTTTCTGGATGATTTAATGAAAACTGGAATATATTCTTTTTTTTTTTTTTAAATAACAGCCGATGATTACGTAACTTATTCCACTTCTTATAAGACGTCACGATGCATTAGACGTCCCATACAAAAAAAGAAAAAAAAATTGAGAAAAGAAATCATTATTTGTGTACTACATTAGGGGAATGAAGTACAAGGAAAATCAAATCTTTTTCGTTTTCTAAAAATGTCCGCAATTCCTCCACTGGATAGTATATTTCAGCATGAAAAATGGACTACTTATGACAAATTCAACACAAACCGAGATGTACTAAATTTATACTAGCTATTTATAATGTAATGATTAGAACTCTATATAGTGAGGATCTCGGATTGCATATTGATGCCTCGTTGTCAGTGAAAATAAAAAACAATGTCTTTTTCAGTTTTTGACGGGCTGCTTTGTTTGCTCGCGAATTTTTGACACCGTTAACTGATTCGTTTTTTTACGGCTTATCAACACTTTGCAGATTATTTAAAGCCATTAAATATTTCTAGATTGTCAGATTATTTTTTAGATAACGATTTAGTGATGGAAGACTAACCCATACCTTAGTGGATTCATACTTTTCCCCATGTTTACATGCATTTAAGTGAATATAAAGATGTAACAGAAATTAGAACTCGGCTCTCCGATTAACTATACCGAACTATTATCCAATACACCACCCACATTCAAGCTTACAGTATTTGGTATTCCAAAGCGGTCACTTATCTTGGTACAGATCAGGCTCGACGTTGCTTAACTTCGTTCGGCAACCAGTTTTAGAACGTGATATAGCCCTAAGCCTGATACTGTTATGTATGATTATTTAATTAAGCCAAAATACGCAGCATATGCTAATGAATGCGTAGTGTACAATAGAATTATTCTAAAATGTCTACCATAAATACTGCTGCTACTTTGGGACCAGCAGTTTAAGAAATAAGAAAGAAAGGAAAGTGTTACTTCAACAGGTGTTACTATAGCAGGAAT
This sequence comes from Acanthosepion lycidas, assembly GCA_963932145.1. Taxonomy (NCBI): domain Eukaryota; kingdom Metazoa; phylum Mollusca; class Cephalopoda; order Sepiida; family Sepiidae; genus Acanthosepion; species Acanthosepion lycidas. The sequence goes on along the minus strand of OZ010579.1, from coordinate 54,621,147 downwards.
TTTGCTTCCTGTCAATATCCCAACTTCGTGAAAGCTGTTAATTTAATTTTGAAACACTGAACTTGTTTTAATTTTATGAGCTCAGAATTGGTTGTAACTAGAGAGCTGAAGCTCACTTAAATCACAAAATTATAAATCCTGTATGCAATCTTTGATTTATAGGACGCAGGATATTTTTTAGGGATGTTTTATAGGAAAAAGAATGCATCAATATGTTTAGTAATTACTTAGCTAACTGCATAGCTGTCACTCATTTTCGGCTAAAAATCGCAAAGTATTAATTAACAGATAAATGTTATTAAGAAAAAAGTAAAGAGAACAGAACTGTGACGTCATTACTTTCATCTCCCCGAAATTGCATGCTGGAGAATCTCATCCACACAGATGAAGAAAACATTTAAAGAAACAGAAATTTGATTCTACATAAAGATATGGAATAGTGCTGCGATATATGGTCAGGAGACCCCGCTGTTTGTGTCAAGGTCCTCAACAGAATCCAGAGACGGATATTCACTGGGGTTGGTCCAGACACCGTTGGCATCTTGCTACAGTCAATTTTTCACAGACATGCCGTCGCTTCACTCTGCCTTTTCTACAGATATTTCCACGGTAATTGCTCCGTCAAGCTACTTTCTCTGGTTCCCAAACTGCACGAATTTAAACATGCTACTCTGTTGGCATCTCAGCACCACCCTTACACTGTCGAAACGGTTAAATGTAGCTGTCTCTTCTACTCCAATAGCTTAATGTCTCACACTTCCCGTGTGTGCAACTCCCTTTCTTTTACTTACTTCTCGGATCGATATAATCCCCAACTATTCAAATGCAACGCCAATCGACATCTCCTGAAACCTCGATTCAATTCTCCGTCCTTCTCTTCACTCTCTCCTCTATCACGCTTCTTTACTCTTGCTCCCACTCTCTGTATCCGCTTGCATGCTAGGGGCTCTCCTGCCTCGCTTGGAATGGAATGCTTAAAAAGAAAAATATCAAAATTGAAACAAATCTGACGTTGAGACTGACAATGGGAAAGACACTTTTTCGTTAGCACAAAATTATAGTGTTATTATTTTTTAGCAATGGAGAAAACTGTAGGCAACAGAAATATGGTTATACAGAAGGATAGTAAGAATTGCATGGATGGGGCGAATAAGCAACGAGGAGGTCTAAAATAAAATGCCAACAAAAAACAGCTTTTGTTCAGAATCGGGAAGAAACAGCTGACATTCTTTGGAAACATATTAATGAAACGTGGACTGGAAAAGTTAACTCTTAATTGAGAGAAAGTAGCTTGTGTAGCTGCTTGGCGTAACTGGAAGCGGGAGCCTCAGCAAAAATAGACAAATTTCTAAGGGAGCCAATAATAGGATGTTTTGGAGAACCATAATTCCTCATGTCCTGACAGGACCGGTCACATAGAAGACGAAGAATGTTGTCGACTCCAATATGCATATGGTGAGATGCTGAAAATTCTTTGGTCAAGTCTACTTTGCAAATTACCTACTAAGACACAGAATAACCGCCAGTCTTGTTATGGTTTTGCTTTTCGGAAGAACGTCTTGGTTAAGACGCTCAATTTTCTCTACCCCTTGTATCAAGAAAAGTGCAAAATAATTAATAAGGTAGAACCAATGCGATATTCCATACAATTTATGAAATAGCAAAATCATGCTAGTGCTTCCCAGAACAGAGTTTTGTCAGTTGATTTGAACAAGCCAGTTAATGTATTCCGTATCATTTTCTATATATATTTAAATGGGACTAACAGCAAACGAGTGACTATTGACAAATACGTCCAAGAAATAGGTCAAGTCTTTAAATTATGTTAGCATCCGATAATTGTCAGAATATTTAAGAGATAGAAAAATTTCGTTGGAAACAAAGAAAAGGGTAGTAAAGTGTTACGTGATATCTGTCTTCATTTATAGCAGCGAATGCTGGACAATTTCCTCAAAGATGAGGAAGAGACTTCAAGCAACAGAAATATGGTTATACAAAAAGATACTGAGGATAACATGGGCAGAATTTGTCAGCAACAACGAGGTTTTGGAGAGAATGGAAACAAAAATGGAACTTATATTTAACATCAGGAAGAAGTAGTTGAAATGTCTCGGGAACGTAATGAGGAAGGTAGGTTTGGAAAATCTGATATTCACAGGACAAACTGAGGGTATGAGGGACGGAGCAAATCAGCACGTAGTATAGTTGATGGGCTTCAGCAAATGGATGTGAGAATACTGTTTGGGAGAATTAACAAATTTGACACTATTGTGACAGTGGTACTACGAAATTACGATTGAAAAGGTTCATGTGGAAACCCGTATAAAATTGCAGAATTAGAAGGGTTCAAAATGTTAGAAAGAAAACTGAATTAAAATTTAAAGAAAAGAAGAGATATTTTTTTCTTTCTGATAAACATAAACACCGAATGGAATGTTAAAAGTATAAAATAAACGAAGCGAATAAAAATTATGAACCCGAAAGCCGGAATGTAAAACAATCTGAAAATACTTGATGTTTGAAATTTGATTATCCCGAAAAATCATCGTTTTTGAATAATTGACTGTTTTGGTGTTTGAAGATCATTGAAGACCGGGGAGCGAATTTGGCTAAAGCTGAAAGAATTCGCAAGGCCGAGTTTGGTAAACATGGACAGGAAATTCTTTGGGTCGTAACTGGAACTCGGCAAACAAATGAGAATTCTTTGCCGATTTAAAATTGATTTTTAACCATAAGAGTTTGTTAACGGAAAACTTTTTTTTTGTTATATATCATTCCTATGAACACTAACATCTTTCCTATGAACACCAATCCTCATAAATACGTTGGACACCATTGTAAGTGGAGGTAATATGCTGTCTAAGTAGTGGTTTACCTACTTCCCGCCGCTGGCGAGTATTTTATTTTGTTCATGTTATAAAGATTTCCATTTCATTTCTAACCTCCGTTTTTGTTATTCCACATTCAGTATCCCTTTCTAGGTTACAGCAGTTTTGATGAAACTGTCGTTTGTCAAGTAATGTGTGAACGAAATTTATTGTTTTGGAATAGCTAACCACATTTTTTGACGGTCGTTTTATTTCGAAATGATTTTTTGAAATGTGTTATTGATAACAGATGACAGAACGCTCTAAAAGTTTGTATTCGTTATCAATAACACATTTAAAAAAAAACATTTCGATTCGCATTATATTTTTTTGTCTCAGATACTACCTGAATTTTACCAAAAAGAATATAATTTCCATGTTTGAAGATGACTGTATGTACAGTCGAAAGTACCTGTGCATTAAAGAAAGATCTTATACATCTTATAATGTTAAAATGCAAAGAGCATAGCATTCATCGAGTGACTGGTAGGTTAATGCACCTTTACAATTTTGTGAGCGAAGGGATTTCGCCATTTCATATCATTAACTTTACTAATTTACTTTTTGTATGAATGATTCATTGTAATATACATGTACATGGGTATGATATATTTATGGCATTTATAAAGTGCTCAGTAAAAAAGCACAACAGGAAAACTATCATCAAACCTGAACAAATTAAACCCACATGTAACTACCGATAAAAAGACCAACTGTCCCTTAAACGGCAATTGCGTACAAAACAGGGTAATATACCAAAACAACGGTAATAACATAAGATATCGAAGAAAAAATAAAAACATAGTAGTAACTGAAGGACTCTGAAAAAAAAGAAGAAACTACGCATACAAACTTCTTTCGCAAATAGGAAAATACGCGAACAGGACACTTCTTTCAATATGCCTAGGAAATTAAAAACAAAATGCAAATCACAACAAAAATATCATGGAAAATAAGGAAAAAAATAACAGCCCGCAACAATCAATCTAAAAACTTCAAACTCTACTTGGAGGAAAAATAGCTATAACTAACTTCCCAGAACAAAACAAATTGCTAAATAAAGGATCAGAACTCATCTCAAAATGCAGACACGAAAACAAAATTTTACAACGTTACTTAAAAATCGAAGCTGAAAAGAATAAAGAAAAATAAATAAATTAAAAATAAATATGCAAAATCACGTAAAATAAATTAATCCAAATAAATGAATAAATAAATCAAACATAAACAAATTAGCGAATCACTCCCGCCAAGATCTTTGTTAGAACAGACTACCCACAATGCATCACTGATCTGCATATATAAATAGTCTAGAAAAAAAACATAACGCATGTGTCCTGACGATTGAGTTTAGCATGAAAAGGTTTGTCGCCTCTGAGTGTTGACTTCAATCTTCACTTTATATATATATATATATATATATATATATATATATATATATATATATGTAATGCAATTAACGTCAGTAACCGCCTAATTTTCTTTCAATTTTCACCGGAGTCTAGATATTATTCACGTACTTACTGTAAAGTTAGGTGCGGCTTCGAAAGACGAAGTATCGTTAAGACAAGGAAGCAAAATAGATTGTTTAATCATCTTTCTTGTTCTTCTCTTTTTCTCTCCTTACTGTCATACAGAGCTAAATTCAAATAAAGCGTGATTAATTATGCAAAAAGAAAAAAAAATCAGGACAAAAATCTGCTGAGGGGTCAGTGATATGGAGAGCAGTTTCTTTTTTTTAGTTTTTGGCCCATGCTAAATAATTGGAACATAATTTTTTATTCTCTGAATTTTTCATTTGTATTTTTAGCTTTATTGACATTAGAACTATATATAGTAATTTCTAAATTATCGGATTTAATTTACACATACACACGCACACATACACACATACACACACACATTTCGTACTTTAGGAATTTATCGAACTATTATTAAGAGAAACCCGGATATAAGAGAGATTTTCTCTGGTCCCAAATTAGAGTCTCTGTTAATGTATATATAATAGACCAAACCCGGATATAACAGAAACCCGGATATAAGAGACTTATTCTCCGGGCCGGACAACTCTCTTATATCCGGGTTACACTGTATATAAAAATATGTATCTTTTTCCCATATACATATATATATATATATATATATATATATATATATATTCACACACGCGAACACACACATCTATCTATCTATTATATATATATATATATATATATATATATATATATATATATATATATATATATATATATATATAAAGAGAGAGAGAGAACGGCACATGCATATGTGCACACATACGTACAAGACATTTTTTTAAGCCTTATTTAAGGGTACGACACAACCTTTCACTGTAAACAAATCGGATATTTCTCTTTTGTTTGTTTATTTTCCTTTTCACCTTTTGCGGATCTTAGGTTAGAAGTCAAATAGTCAGGAAGAAGAAAAGTGAATTTGTGTGAAAGGAGTGTCCAACTAACTCACGGAACGCGCCATTTCTTTCTTCCTTTCTCTTCGTATTTGACTTTTTCTCTTTTCTTGCAGCTTTTTGTTGTTAACTGGCACATTCGATTTGCTTCTATGACGTCGGATTGTTTGATTATTATTATTATTATTATTATTTTTACTATTATTATTATTATTATTATTATTATTATTATTATTGGCCTTTTGTTGCTGTCTGTTATTTGCTTTCTGGAGCGGACTGAGTTTGTTCAACACTAAATGGACCCTCGATTGTTCGTATGCATTGAACTTTGTTCACAGACTCACGCTTATTCATATCTATATTCACACACATACACAACGATTCGGTTTATGCAGTAATATACGTTAAGTTCTGAAAAAGCGCCTGCTCTGGAGCGATTTTAATAAAATAGTTTCATATAATAGTGATGAAATATTAAATTCCTAATAAACCGAGTAACATTGTGCACTTTATATGGATCAATGGTTACAAAGAATTTTCTGAAGCCAAAATGATAGGATCATGATTTAGACAACGTACAACATCTCCTGTTTCCACGGCTAGGACCCACTATGCTACTTTCATATTAACAAACCTCCTTTATTCCCACCGCATGCCATCGGCGAGAAGTAAGTTCCACCCAAACAGTTTCTTCCTGCGAGCCACTGCTCTATGTAACAGACACCCAAGAATATGTTATCCCGATCACTACAATCTTAACCTCTTCAATTCTTGAGTCAACCGTTATCTTCCTGTTCTATCCATATAAACTACCCTTTAACGTAACACTCTACCGCTAGCGGCCCCAAGGCTTTGTACCGAGAGAACTTTACTGTAAAAAGAAAAGTAAATAATTGGTACTCCAGTACAATGTCCATACGCCATATTAAGCTAACATTAGTCATTTTTATCTTACAAAAGTTTACCCACTACTAGACCCAAGATCTAAGTCAGGTTAGAGAGTTACTGAACGAGGAGATGAATTACGTTCATATTACGTCGGTTCTCGTACGATGATCGAAGTTAAGCAACGTCGATCCTGTTCAGTACCTAGGTGAGTAACCGTTTAGGAATACCAGGTGCTGCACTCTTGGATGGCTAGAAATAGTTAATCAGAGAGCTGACTTCCAATTACCGTTGGGTTCGTTATATTTATTTACGCATTATTAAACTAAAGATATTTTCTGGGTTTAAATAACCCGCAAAGAGTTTGCAAGCATAGAAACGAATCCATCACTCAGTGAGTAAAGTGTGTAATATAAGATTAATTTATTAATGTTTGATTTGGTCATTCTCATTATTTGACCCAGAAATTTCAACTGCTTCTTCCTGATATTAAGTATAAGCTTCCTCCGTCTTTGCATACTCTCCAAAACCTCATCGTTACTCACATGATCGGTCCATGATATCCTTAGCATGCTTCTGTAGAACCATACCTCCGTTCCCTCGAGTCTCTTCTTTATCTTTGAGGACATCGTCCAACATTCGGTGCCATAAAGGAGGATAGATGCCACGTAGCAGCTCAGCACTTTTCTTTTGTTACCAAAGAAATCCTCCTGTTTCTTAATACTCTGCCTAGATTTTGGAATGCGTTTTTGGCCATCCCAAAACGTCTTCGGATCTCAGAGTCGCACTTACCGTCCTCTGTCAAAATTTTAAAATTTCCGCACCTGCTTGATTTTAGTGTCAAATAAATCGCATTTCTGGGTCATCCTGTTACTGATGACCATTCATTCTGTCTTCTTGTAGTTCATGCTTAGTCCCTTCTTCTCGCGCTGCTTCGCTACCTTCTTCAGGAGGTTTTGTCATTTTTTCCCGCGTTTGCTATCAGTACTGTGTCATCTGGGTATCTTATGTTCTTAGTAGGTTGGTGCCAAAATAATGACGTAATAATATTCGTTTTTTGACGTATTTTTTAACGTCAAAAAACGACATTATTACGTCATTATTTTTGCACCAACCTAATATATAAAATTTATCGCAGAAGTTCAGTAAAATCGTTGTCAGTAGAAAGACTTAGCCATAAGGGATCCTTAAAACCTTTTGGGTTTTCTATTCTCTAATTATTTTGCAGCTTGGTGTCGAATTTCTTTTATAATCGGTCTATATTTCTGAGACGAGGTATTGCAACTATTCACACTATTTACGTCGTTTGAACTGATGTCCTCAACTTTTTTACCCTATTCAATAAGTTTCGGTCCTTCTTCAGGTACGTTGAAATTTCGATCATATATGGAAGGAAAATGAAAATTGCCAACACCCGTTGAGACGAGGTTAAAATAATAATCAAAGAACATCACTGAAAAATACGAAAGCTCAAGGAATCGGCGCATATGCTATATTTAAAAAAATATCCAATCCGGCCAAGAAGCGATATAAATACAATATGAGAACCAGTAATATTGAGAACTAAAGAAAAATAATAACAAAAGATGGTAATATGTAATAACGTAAAAATGCTGATATGAATAATTATATTTGCACTCTCAAACACGTCATTTTTAATGTACAAAATACCTGGTAAATGTGATTCTGTTATATATAAATACTTTTCCACAAGTATAGTGATCGATGCGAATTTATCAACAGGACTCCAGCTTGCTGCAGATTATGTTTTAATGTAAAACATTGAAAGTGATATAGTCTACATCTGATTAATGTTAATAGTAATCTAAAAAATAAACTTTATTTTATTGTGCTTATATTTAATATATCCATATGAGTAATGGTAAAAAATTATAACTGAGACATTAGATTTATAAGCACCAAAATCTCATATATCCCAAAGGACACATGGCCCATGAATAAAGGCGTTATTTGAAGCAATCTAACAGTGACTTGATACAAAGATGTTTGAGTAAAAGAATAAAATAAATAAATAAAAACACAGAAACCAAGATGACTTGTAAAATTACCTGAACTAAAAGGGAATTACCTGAAAACTAAGTTATCCAGAAAAGGCCTGGAACAAGAACAATCTATGTTCGTGGACTAAAGTCTTTTGTTGGAAATTCCAACGTGTATCACCTGAAGAAGGCCGGAGCGTAGAACGGCGGAAATATCCTGAATAGGACAATAGATATGAGGACAACAGTCCGAAAAATGTAAGTAGTGTAAATAATCTATTATAATTTCAATGTGTTTGAACAAATTCCTGTCAGTTTACAGGAAGTGACAAAACTAATGGGATATCACTTTGCAAGTGTGATGGTTGCTAGATCCACCATAACTTAACGTCAGGGAAATACCGATATCTATATAAGCTGTGAGCTGAAATCTTGTGGGTCAGTGTTAAAGCCGGCTAGTTGTCTAGACTACGCAAATTATCGGAATTTGAATGAGGCGGGAGAGTGTCTGCTCGAACCGTTTCTGAAATTTTAGACCCATCTGACCTCCCTCGATCTATTGTCACATAAATAATAGATGGAAAGGCCCACCAAGGACAAATCAGTTGCGGATCTCTGGTCTTTTATATATATATATATATATATATATATATATATATATATATATATATATATATATATATATATATATATATATATTAGGTTGGTGCAAAAATAATGTCGGTTTTTGACGTATTATTTAACGTCAAAAACCGACATTATTTTAGCACCAACCTAATATATATATATATATATGTATATATATATATTGAATATAAATAATATCCTCCGTCGATAGATAGATAGATAAATAATTACTTATAATAATATAGACAATAATAATAAAAAAAAAAAAACAGAAAATTTTAAATCAACACGAAAACGCGAATTACATAACGCTTTAACGGTCAGTGATTTTTTTGCACCTGAATATGGCGTGTTTGTATGTAACTGTCTGGCCCCTCTGGGTGTTGACTTCAATGTCCATTTTTGAATTTATATACTCTCTGTTCCTGATATTGACCACTTTACCCTATAAATATAGCATACTTTGAAACTATATTTTATCAGATATCGTGTGTTGCAGACAAATTGTTCAAAAAAGTGTAAGAGCAAAATTATCAATTTGTTAGGTCAAGTTTGAACCGTTGTATTTTAGAAATGATTAAATATATCTTACTGGAATTCTCCGAGGATTTTATAAGACTAATAATCTCTACTTTGAGTAATAAGCATGTACAATTACTCTCGAAGCTTAACAGAAGAATCGTGATGAAATTGATCATAAACGAAAATGACATGTTCATCAAATTTTAATCATAGCTAAGGATCGAAATCTCATGGAGGATTGAAATGAAGTTCAAATGTATATATTTATTATTCCAGGATCATTTTCTAACATATTCAAGATGATTTTCGCCTTCTTTAACCTTCTAACTTTCTTTCGTCGAGTAACAAGTTGCCTCACACGTTTAACGCCCGATTTCATTTTCAAGCTTTTTTTCGCTGCAATTTGGACTGTCATAGGTGAAACTCTCTCTCACGCGCCAACCGAATTATAGATTCAGTTGGATCTTTTTCTAATTGATCTCTTAAGTTTTAAGTTGAAATGATGATCGTTCCTCCTGTTGTGACCTCCTGAAATAGTTTTTCTCTCTACTATTCCCTTTTTTTCAAAACTAATTCACCGCCCTCTTGATGGTTCTTGAATGGACTTTGATGAAGAAAGCCAGATTATGAATGTTGTTAACATTACTGAAGACCTGAATGATCTTTTTCCTCTCACCATTGCTCATTTGGGAAAACAGTTGGCCTGACACAAAGCGATATTTATTGTTATATTTCTAGCATTTTTCAGTGATTCTTTAGAGAGTGAGTGAGAGAGGTGGACAGTCAGACAGATAGATAGATAGATAGATAGATAGATAGATAGATAGATAGATAGATGTAGATGTGAACAGACTGAGATAGATAGATAAATAGATAGAGGGAGACAGAGAGAGAGAGAAAGAGAGTGAGCGAGAGAGATTGGCCGAGAAAAACAGACAAAGAGATAGATAGATAGATAGATAGATAGATAGATATTTGTCAGTGGTTATTCACCGGGGTTTTACATCAGTTTGGTTTTATTGTTTTTCATATTTGTGTCTTTTAAAATATTCTTTGTAGCCTGACAGACGCCAGAAAACTATTTGTTGTAAAGATTTATCAAACAAACACACTTAGATGAAGTCTAAGTTTATTTAAATACGCTTTTTCAGCAGATGTCGCCTTCAAGTTATATTAAAGTTCCAAACACAGGTGTGTACTTTGAGTAAACGTTTGCGGCCGGCGCCTGTCATTTCGTCAACATTTCCATTTTTTTGATTTCCTTCCGTTTTGTCGACTCTCAGATTTCTTTGTTTCTGCTGACGACTGTTCATAGATTTCAGTCCCTTAAGTCAACTTCGGCCGACCGAACCATATTCACTGATTTCAAATGAACAGTTTTTCAGGTACCACACCCACTACCCTTATTTAAAGAAGTGTTTCCCTTCAGAAAATGAAATTAATGGCCAACAATATTCAATTAATATTTGGTATCGGAAATTAATTTCAAATCAAAAGCGCAAAATTTAATTCCAAGAATTTAACCTATAGAGTTTCAATGATGCTTAGGCGTAATACTTGAAGGAATCACGCGCAAATTAATTCGAGATTTATAAACCTATATTTATGATATGTAAGATATTTTATACGATAAATATTGCCACGGACTTTGTAAATTAAACTTAAAATCCATTTTTAATAATATAATATCTTAGTTAGGATGCTTGTCTCCGTTAGTAGTTGCATAATTAAAAGAAAAACTTGTAGTTCCAACGAACAATTTATTTCATGAAAATTGCTGTTGCTAGACTTGGTCATTATTCGTTGGTACTACGAATTCTTCTTTTAATATAATATCTTCTTTGAACAATAAATTTGCTTTTCTGTGATAGATAATTACTTAAAGCTAATCCGTTTATAAAAAAACAAAAACAAAAAAAAACAAACAACTAATTTTACGTAAATATGTCTGCCATTCGTCCGTGTATTGAATACTGTTGTCATATCTGGTCTGATGCTGCTCTTGCGCAACTCGAGAATCTTGACGAAATTCAGAGAACTGTCTGCAATACAATCGGTTCTCTCCAGGCATCACGTCTCCAATTACTTGATCACCGACGTGATGTGGTTTCCCTCCACTGCCTCTTCTACAAATATTTTCATAGTAACTGTTCGGACGAAACTTATTTTTCCTTAGTCCCTGATTCCACGAATTTAAACGTGCAACTGGATTGACAAGTATATGTCACAGGTTTACTGTTGAAATAGCTAGATTCAACCGTAATTTAAAATCGAACAGTTTTTTTTAGAACTTCCCACTTGTGAAACTCCTTTTTGACTACTTGCTTCCCTGATAACTACAATCTTCAAAAATTTAAATGTATCGTCGATCTCCATGTTTAGTCTTCTTGAAGCCAGTTTTCTTTTTTTTTTTTTTTTTTTTTGGCAATTGATCAATTCTCTCTATTTTCAATTTTCTCATTGACTTCCACCACCTGTAACCGCACTTCTGTAGCACAATTGTCGCTTTGCTTGGAATGAAACGATAAAAAAAAAAAAAAAATAAGTTTTTTTAGACATTTTAAAAACACAAAAGACACAATTACCATCATATATTGAACCGATATTATTGACGAAAAATGAAAACGGACTGTTTAAAAATATCTAGAGAGTTGCTTTAAAGAAATTGGTAAATTTAAGGGAATTTGATTTTGTAAAAATATTGACATTTTGCTTAAAACATAACGAAAATACTATGCATTTACATGCGCTTGATCGTGAGCTTTCAGCATGAACATAAGTCGATGATAGTAATCTTCTGCGGTCACAACTAATTTTATAAAATTACGCATTAAATTAATTAAAAACAGAACAAAAGTGCGATATATATGCAATCTGTCCTTGAAAGAAAGAAAGAAAGAAAGAAAGAAAGAAAGAAAGAAGGGACACATGCCACAGTGGATAAAGTCGTTGGTTAGATCCAGTGACAAAAGAGTGCGAGTTCAATACTCTGTTAAGGCATTGGAGAACTTGGAGAGGTAAATTAACAGGAGATAACTGATAACTGACATCCATTAGATATGGCACGTGGAACTAGAACACTCTATCACAGTGAGCGAATTAAAGGGTTCAGTTCGACATTCCAACAACCTGAAGAAGGCCGTAGCGTACAATGACCGAAACGTTGTAATAAATATGGCGACAAAGATGAAGACAAAAGTCCGAATAATGTAAATAGTGTACATAATACCTCATCTCAGAAATATAGACAGATATTCTAAGCATATAGGAATTATAAACTTGTAAATATATAAAAGTAGTTCTGGTGAGAAAAATTGTCTAGCAGGACACAAGACCTAGTAATCGATTCGATATAACCTTTCCACTGCATGTCAGTGTAAAACGGCGCAACGAGTTCCTCGCGTGGAGGCTAGAATCAGCCTTGCTGATGGATGGAAGAAAGGGCCTTCTCAGACCATTGATAGAGAGAAGTTTTCTTGTTTGTTTTTTTTTTGTTGTTTTAGAGGTGTTAAAATCAAACTAATCTTTGATAACGGAAATTACAAAAGGGAAAGAAAAAAGTCTACGTTGCATGTTTCGCCTTTCGAAAGAACTTCTTCTTAGTAGTTTTATTGATGATATCTTAGATATGAGTGTGGAGACTAGAAATACGACAAATGCAGATTTCAGTTCTAAAACAAGGATTCAGGGACGCTTTGGTTTTAATTTAAATTTTTTTAAAAAAGTGTCCCGACGTTGTTCTACTTCTTAAATGTACATTTTGATCGTTATTATTTTTAAATAACTGACATTGTAATAGGATTGAGTGATTGAATCTTTCTTTCTTTCTTTCTTTCTGTTGTGGTAGGATCCACCTAATTTGCATAGTGGAGTACCGACCAAATAAATATGGTTGGTACCGGGAAGGAATGAGGAGATTCAACCAGAGATCGACTGTCGAACTCTATGCATTAGCAGAGAGGAACCCGGACGAAGCTTTGCCGAAGGGCAAGGTTTCGTCCGGGGAGGTAGACAGGCCTTGAACCCGTCTAGGCGGGTTCAAAAAGGCTATATTTTTGGCCGAGCCTACAGGTTCGGAGATACCCACATTAAACCGGCCTTGTGTCACATTTTATCCTCGTCGGTGGATAGATAAATATAGAGATTTAACCAGAGACTCTGCCCGACTGCGACTCAGTCAACACATTCTCCAGGAACGGTCTTCCCAGGAATATACAAAAGACTATATGTAAATATTGTGTACACTTTCTTGTTTCAATACATTTTGTTCTAAGTACATTTTGTGTTGCATTATTATTCCATGCTTTAGTCAAGTTTCAACACTTTCTTTCTTTCTTTCTTTCTTTCTTTCCCGTATATTTGATTCTTTCTTTCTTTCTTTCTTTCTTTCTTTCTTTCTTTCTTTCTTTCTTCCCGTATATTTGATTCTTTCTTTCTTTCTTTCTTTCTTTCTTTCTTTCTTTCTTTCTTTCTTTGTTTCTTTGTTTCTTTGTTTTCTTTGTTTCTTTGTTTTCTTTCGTTCTTTGTTTTCTTTCTTTCGTTCTTGTTTTCTTTCTTTCCCATATATTTGATTCTTTCTTTCTTTCTTTCTGTCTTTCTTTCCCGTATATTTGATTCTTTCTTTCTTTCTTTCTTTCTTTCTTTCTTTCTTTCTTTCTTTCTTTCTTTCTTTCCAGCTTATCCACCCTTTACTTACATTATTTACATTATTCGGATTGTTATCCTCATCTTCATAGCCATATTCGCAACGTTTCTGTCGTTGTACGCTCCGGCCTTCTTCAGGTGAGTTCAATTTCGAACCGAACCCTTTATTTCGCCGACTGGGTTAGACTGTTCTAGTTCCACGTACCATGCATCTTCCAGATGTCTCATTTATTCCCCTTTAACTGAACTCTCCAAGTTTGTTTCACCACTGCTGTGGCCGATAGACAAAATAAAGCGTTCCGTTCGAAATTCCAGTCACCTGAAGAAGCCCGGAGCGTTCAACGCTCGAAATGTTGTGAATAATGTTGTTGCAATAAAGATGAGGATAACAATTCGAATAATGTAAATAATAGAAGTAATCATAATACCTCGTTTCAGAGATATAGACAGTTATCCAGGCTTTTGATTTGAGCACCTCGATGTGGTGTAATGGCTAGAAAGCTTGCCTTGCCAGTACAATTACGACTGAGTAGTGGGCTCGGTCCTCACTGGATACCTCATACTTTAGGCCTTGTGCCGCATCAGAGCTACGCTTGGAAAATCTCTATCCACCCTTTTGGTTTATCTAATGTTGAAATAAATTTTTGCATTATAAAAACACTAATATTTTTTGTGAAAAAATTTAAATTCAACAGGTTTTTTTTTAGAATAACAATGATTTTCACAGATAAAAGACATAATATTTAAAACATTGCAGGTGGAGTAGATGAATTCATACCTTTTCCAAGGTTATTTGCACAAGAGTGAATGCAGAAAAAAAAGAATGGAAAATGATATGCTATAGATGCATATTTATGGAGGAAGACTCCAAAATATTAGGTTGGTGCAAAAATAATTTCGTTTTCTAACATATGTTACTATGTGAGAAAACGAAATTATTTTTGCACCAACCTAATAGTTAACCTTAGGTACATTTCCAAGTTAATGAATAAAATCCATTTTAATTGTAACTATATTCATGATATACTGAATAAAATTTCGTCAACGCTATATACATGGAAGGTCTTAATAAGGTGGGTAAAGTTTATTTTATTTTCATTGCGCACTGAAGCTTTTGATAATATTGTGGGAAGGGTCGCGGTGTATTTCACTGTATCTTATTGGCGTTATTCTTTGTATGCTGTTAAAACAGCAACTATGGTGTTAAATACTTTGCTAGGAACATTGCGTCCTCCATTAAACTTGTTCCAAATTTTATTTGTTCCAAAGAAAAATATCTATTTGCAGCACGTTTGAACGGAAAAAATGCCCCTGCTTACATAAGTATTTACGACGTGTTTAATATATTAGCTTTTCATATTAGTGAAAGAATTTTTTAAAAAAGCAAATTTCTGTTTCTATAGGTTTCGTCATGATAAACATTGTAGTAAATAATCTTAAAAACGTCTTCTGTTCGATAGTAAATTTGGATAAAAAAAAGAACCAACGATAAACAATGTTATAGAATAAAAATTGCTTATTATTAAAAATAAACAAAACAAACAAGGTTCAAATTTAGAGAATATTGTACTTTCTACTTATGTTAATGCTGATGATGATATTAGCCATTTTCATACAGGAAACATTCTGTATTCATTGACTAAAAAGTTGGCATAAGCGTCGTGTTAGGTTTGCAAAATTTTTCTCTTCAAACAGTTTTCAGGAAAAGAGAAACGTAAATGTTACTGCGCTTTCTACTATAGAATTTCTTCCCTAGCCTTTTATTTAAAGTTAGTGGAAAGTAAACCATTTAAATATATAAATATTATTTATTAGGTTGGTGCAAAAATAATGACTTAATAATGTCGTTTTTTGACGTATTTTTAACTTCAAAAAACGACATTATTACGTCATTATTTTGCACAAACCTAATATTAATATATTAAATCAATTGCTATCATAAATTGTAATCATTATATAATTTTCCTTTATATTTGGTTGGTGCACAAATATCAGATGTTTTTGTTGGGGAGTTATTTCCTAATAAAAATTGTTGTTTTCTTTACTTTTTTTAATAAAAAATATTAATTTATTTTCAGGTTATAGAAATTCGTGTCGACAATCATACTCACAGGAAAGATGATTTAAAAATGTTATTGTTGAATTGTTGTTTCTTTTTTCATAAAAAATATTGTTTAAAAACGCCTGATAATTATGCCCCAACCCAATATATATAATACTTCCTTTATGTATACTTCTTCGTTTTTATTAAAATTTTACAATCAAAATATCCGGCAGAGTAAAAGGAACACTAACTTACGTTGCTTGATATCCTTTTCTGCTAGTTTTAGAGTTGCATTTCTATTTTTATTTAATGGCGTAGAATACTGTAGAAATTCAAATTCTCAGTTGTAATGACCGTTAAAAAGAGGAATGGCACTATGGACCATTAAAATATTACAGTGGACCCCCAATTTACTATTTTTTGTTTGGACCCCCAGTAATATTACTTGGACTCTCAGGTTACATATGGCCTCTGCTTGAAATCCACTGGCTTAGAGATTAGTCAGAGAGGCAGCCAGGTTGTTGGCATTCAAATTTTGGCGGGTGCACGTTATAATTTGTCTATAATCTGCATAAAGAGTTAAATGATCTGAGAATGTTCTTGGGTAAATCGTTAATATAAAGCAGAACGAGGGTATGACCGATGGTGGGATGTGATGTGTATTGATAGTGTGTTGTTCAGAAGGTTCTCCAGTAACAAAGACTTCCATGGACCTATCTGATCGCGAAGAATGATAATTGCGAAGATTCTTCCAGATATACGATATCTGGAGAAATTGTGTAGCAACTTTCTATGCCACACCTTTTCAATGGCCTTTGAAATGTCTAAGGTGATTGGGAGGTGTTTTAACAGAGGACGGAAAGTGTAACACTGAAATCCGAAGGCGTATTTGAATAGCCAAGGAAGCATTCCAAAGGATATGCAATGTATTAGGTTCTCCCAAAAGTTCGTAAACACTTGCGAAAAATTGAATTTTTATGCAACACAATCCAGCACAATCGAGACAAGCGATGGATTCGGAAAGGGCAAGAGACACAGTCGGTTCCAAAACAAGATCGATTCGGCAAGAAAGTCATGTTGTGCGTTTGGTGGAACTTTGAAGGAATTGTGCATTTTGAGTTTGTTCCGAATGGTCGTGCCATCAGTGCCGAACTTTACTGTCAGCAACTGGAGCGGGTCTACGAAAAGTTGAAGCAAAAGTACCCGGCTATGATCAACCGAAAGCGCGCTTTGATGCAGCAGGACAATGCCAAGCCACTCACCGCCAGGAAGACCAAAGACAATTTTGAAGAGCTGGACGGCGTTAAGGTTTTGCCACATCCAGCCTACAGTCCTGGCTGCGCTCCATCAGATTACGGCCTTTTCCGCTCAATGCAACACTTTCTGAAGAGCCGCCGATTCGACTCGTTTGATGAAGTCGAGGAAGCGTGTCAAGAATTCTTTGATTTGAAGCCGGCTGAATGGTACTTTCACCAGATCCGAAAACTTGCAGATAGATGGCAGAAAGTCTTGGAAAATGATGGTCTTTATTTTGAGGAATATTTTTTGTTGTTTTTGTTATTACTTGGCGAGTAAATTTCCAATTTTTTGCCAGTGTTTACGAACATTTGGGACAACCTAACATTAAGAAATAGAAAAAATCGCTAGAAACAAGTAAGAGATTCGTGTGATATATCATCCTGTATAGAAGTGAGTGCTTCGTTATCTCCTCAAAGATGAAGAGGAGACTTTCTGAATTTCTGTTTCTTCAACAGAAATGGGGTTCTACAGAAGGATGTTGCCGATATCGTGGACCGAATGATGATGTTTTGCAGAAAATAGAAACAAAAAAGAAAACTATTAGGTTGGTGCAAAAAAATTGACGTAATAATGTCATTTTTTGACGTTAAAAAATACGTCAAAAAACGACATTATTACGTCATTATTTTTGCACCAACCTAATAATACGTAACACCATGAAGAGGTAGTAGAAGTTTTTGGGGCTTATAATGAGAAAAGAGGAATAAGAAAATCTGATACTCATAGAACAGATAGAGGGAAAGAGAGACAGAGGAAAAGAACGCATAGCTTACTTAGTGAGCTGGTTAAATGAATAATTGAACAGGGTTTAGGGGAAATAAGTGAAAGACAAAGTTTATTAAGAGCTAAAAGAGACAGAAATTTATGGGGAGCCACATTCGCTATATCCTGACGGAATTTGGCAAATAAAGAAGGTGATTGCACGGATTAATTTATTATCGATTCTGATATCTGATTCTGTATGCAATAACAGTTACAAATTCAGCAGTAGACCGAGTAAACTGAAATCCATATTGTTTGTCGCAGTTATTGCAAAAATAAGTTAAATGATCTCCAAATGTAAGCTCTAGAATAACAGGAATTCAGCAGTGGACATAGAAGAGTGAAATGCATATTGTTTGTCGCTGTTATTGCAAAAGAAATGTTAAACGATCACAACATGTTAGATCTAGAATAACATGAATTCAGCAGTGGTCCTAGAAGAGGGAAATGCATATTATTTGCCGCTGTTATTGAAAAATAATTAAAAGGATCTAAGAATATAAGTTCTAGAATATTATATATTTCTGGTGATAACAGCTCTTTTAATCGCCTAAAACGTCAGAGCAGCCAAGTAAAATGATTACACGGAAGAATTGAGTTATTCCAATACTTTGGATGGTTAGCTGTTTTGAGACAACGGCTCGGTTTGTATGTCAAGAAAATTTTAGTAGGAAATTATCCGGGGATATAGTATCGTGTTTTTTTTCCTATGTGAAACTTTGCTTCATGCTGCCAAATACTCATCGGCAAAAAGAACAAAAATGTTTAGATTTAGAAAATCATCAAATTGTCTTGATCGATGATAATTGTACAAAAGTGTTCTTCAGTGATTCATTTTTATACTCGTGTTATAACACAATACTTGGCACAAGAGACCTACAAGGTAGAGCATTACTGAAAATGGTGTCTCGTATGTACATAAAAATAAAGTGAAAACTGTGAGGGTATAAAGGATAGATAACGCAGACGGTAAACCCGAATAGGGTAAAATTGTAAATTTCGAGGAAACACTCACTGGGGAGTATATTCCAGAAAGAATATGTTTGAGTGGAAGATCTTTTTGTCCAGTGGAATACTTTGGAAATAAGATTAAATTAACCGTGTTGATATACCAAGTCAGTTCCTGACTGTAAACGTGTGAGATTGTGACACTAAAGAATGGAGTTCGTTTGAACATTTTCCCATAGAAATAGCGACAGATTAGCGATAGTTTTATAACGTTACATCTGTAAGTTGGAAAATAAGCGTCCTCTCACAAGGTGGTGTAAGCGATTTTGAACTCGGAGAAGACTGGAATGTGAAGATTGTTAAAGCATAGAAGGAGACGTTCTATCTGGTGCAGTACAAGGAACTAAACATTTGTCTATAATTTTAAGCGATCGGTCGAATATTGCAAGATGACATAGAGGTTTTAGACATACCTAAATTCCAGCCGATATTCAAAGCAAGGAGCTGCTTTTATAGTGCAACTCTTTATCGCGACTGAAGAAAATTGGAATTCTGCTCTTTCATTGCGAGTTATTTAAAATGTAAAGCCGTGTGACATTATTTACGACGCTAGAAAGAAAGAAGAAAAAAAGAAAGGCGAGAATTAAATTTAGGTGATAAGAAACCATCACGAAAAGGACACTAAGCGGTGTTATTTTTCTGACAAGGAAAAGTGGTAAGATTTTTATTTCCATTGTCGAGAAGGTAAAGCACAGAATTTATTCTGATTTATGTTACGGGGCGGCGAGTAAGATATATCCAATCTGCTCATGGCAATGATAAAAAATATTTTTTTCAAGTTGGACAAGAGAACTCCCGCAGAATACTAAAGAGATACAAATAATAATTAATTAAGCACGCACTGTCCGAGAAAAACAAAAATGTCCGCTGACCACCATGAAGGAAAGATTAAGCCTTTGTCTATATGCAGAATATCATTGAGAGAAGCATCTGGTTATTATCAGGGCTGGCTATGATAGCGAAACCATTTTATCGGATCAGTAATTGGCACCAAGAATGCAAATACGTCCAACTGACCACCCACTAGTTTCACGAAGGCCCGGGGTGATAAAGTCCAAGTGACATTTGGCTAAGATAAAAGTCCAAGGGTTTGTGGTCGGGCTGATCTGTATGTGGAAGCGCTCGGTGACGAGCGTGTTCGTCACGATGTGTTGAAAGAAGGCCCGCTAAGGTTATCGGCAGCAGTAGCGCTGGCCAAAGAGAGCCAGGGAGTTTGAAAGAAAGTAAAAAGAGGTGGGAAGAAGCAAGAGCTAAGTCGAGAGGTCTGAAGAAAGGGGGAAAGAAGGGAGACCCCCCCCGAGTGGAATCAGAAGGTCAAGCTAGATGTGGATGACCTTGAGTTGTGGGAAGGGGATCCCACAAGAAAAGGTTGGTCAACAAGTCATGGGTTCTCTAAGCCCACGCCGGGTCGATACGGGTTGGTCTGCTGGATATGTCCGACGAAGTGGGGTTTGCCCCCCGACTTCGAACAGGATAAATGTACTAGGTGTGGGAAGAAGGGACACCTAGCCAAGTGGTGCGGGTTGAGAAAAAGGTGCCCCACCGATATTGATAAAAAAGGCAGAGCCCAAGAGACAAAACCAGGGAAAAGCCAGCGGGGCACCCCGGAATTAAGAGGGAGGGTGGCCCAGTGAAAAAGTACGAAAGTAAAACGTTGGACATCCACTTAGGTAGAGGATATGTCCCCCCCAGGAATAAGGGAAAAGGTGGCCCAGTTGAAGAGAGGAAGAGTAAAATGTTGGATATGTGGTCAGGTGGGCCACTTTGCGGTAAACTGTCCAACAAGAAGGTGCTGGTTTTGTAGGAGACCAGGGCACCTGAAGAGGAATTGTATTCTTAGGAACAGCCGTGGGAGACTGGGAGGGGTTCAGCCGGGACCGCCCAAGTGCAGAAAACGTAGAACTCCACCATATGAGAAGAATGAAATGAGTTTAACCTACCGGCGCCTATGTCTGGGATGACCCAAGGGTGGGAACCCAGGAAAAGGAAAGCCCAAGTATTCTCTTCGCTGACGCAAGAGAAGGAGCTATCTTGTAGGGCAGAGATAGGAGGTAGAGCAATGAAAGCCCTGATAGACACAGGAGCGTCTGTTTCATTTCTGAGAGAAGAAGCATACAGACGGGTGAAACAGAAGAATGTGTTGCAGGAAGCGGACTTAGAAGTCACGAAGGCAGATGGAGCTCCCCAGGAGATAAGAGGGATGGCGGGCTCCCTGTGAGGATTGGGAAATTAATAAGCACCCAGAACTTATACCTAACCCCCAACCTGTGTAAGAAAGCAATCTTGGGAGAAGATTGGCTTCAGAGCCAGAGGGCTCGGATAAGAGTTCAACCCCACTGTGCTGGTAGTGAATGGCGACAGAACGCCATTGGGATGCCCACCGGAAGAAGATACAACAATAGTGGTGGAGGAAGATGTAAAGCTAACCCCAAAACGGCGGTGTCGGGAAGAGGTAGGCTAATGACAGGGAAGAAAATAGGAAAAGGAACCCTGCAAATGATCCTTGTAGTAGGGATGGTCCTAGAAGTAAATGAGGTAACTCTGTGTGAGGCAGTATTGGAGGCAGCTGAATTAGTGCCCATTATGATGGTGAATCAGGCCCAATAGACGATAAAGGTTAAGAGAAGGGAAGAGATAGGAAAAGCACTACTCCTACGAACTCTGAATCGAGTGAGATTCGAGGAGAAACGAGGAAAACTCGTAGAACAAACAGAAGGAATAGTAGACGAAGATATATTGGCACCTGATCAATTTAGGGCTAGAGTGGGAAGTCTGCTGAGAGATAATCGAGATGTGGTGGCCCAATCAGATAAGGAATTAGGCCAGACCCACACAGTAAAAGTGAAAATCGACACCGGCGATCACCCCCTGTGAAATTGAAGCCCTACCGAACACCTATTCATAAGAGACCCCCTGTGGAAGAGGCAGTAGAAGAGATGTAGGAAGCTGCGAAGATCGATCACCCCTTGGAGCTTTCCAATCGTGATAGTAGGTAAGAAAGATGGAGGGCACCGTTTTTGTGTAGATTTTAGGAAACTGAATTCTATATCGAAGCATTGGCGGTGCCATTACTACTAATCGATGACATATTGGCACTATTAGAGAAAGTGAAGTACTTCTCTACGTTGGACTTGATGTCCGAGTATTGATAAGGTGGACAAGGAAAAGGCTGCATTTACGTGTCACTTGGGACTATTTCAGTTCAGGGTGATGCCATTCGGTTTAGCCAATGCCCAGGGAATCTTCCAACAGCTGATGTCAATAGTATTAGGAGGATGCGAGAGCTTTGCTATGGCATATTTAGATGATATTTTGATATTTTCAGAAACAGTAGAACAACATTTTTTCCATCTAAAACGTTGGGAAGACTAAGAAAGCACGGCTTAAAATTGTCGAAGTGTCAGTTTCTGAAGGATGAGACTAGATATTTGGGATTTGTTATAAATGGAGACGGTATTAAACCCGACATGGATAAGGTGAAAGTCATGCCAGAACCTAAGACAGTGAGACAAGTAAGAGGCTTTATAGGAGCTATAGGGTACTACCGACGATTCGTCCCGGCATTCTCGAGAATTGCCATAACCTTAGTAGCCCTGACGAAGAAATACTCTAGGTTCAAGTGGACAGAAGACTGTCAACGGGCATTTGATACCTTACAGTTGACAGCCGTCTCACTGCTGACGTACCCAGATCTCAGCAAGCCCATGGTACTACACACTGATGCCAGTGAGCAGTGTGTAGGAGCAGTTCTTACCCAGCCGTGTCCCGATAAAGAAGGACCAGTGCCAGGCATACGAGAGGAGGTATCGATATACTTTCTTTCTCATAAGCTCTCAGAGACACAACAAAGATGGCCAGTAATAGAAAGCAAGCATATGCTATTATGTATGCTCTCCAAAAACTGGATTACTACTTGAATGGTGCGGTCTTTACGATAAAAACAGACCACAAACCTCTGCAGTACCTATTGCAGGCAGAATCGACAAATAATAATAAGATTCAACAGTGGACGCTAAAGTTAAGTGGCTACCACTGTAAGATAGTGTATTTGGCGGGGAAGGAAAACACGTGTGCAGATTTACTCTCAAGAATACCGAAACAACTGGAAGAAAGATCTGTAAAAGTAGCGCAAGGAGTAGATGATAAAGCTTATAGAATCGCAGTAATTAACTCTAATAAGCTAAAAGATCGCCCTATGTTAGAATCGGACGAGGAAGGGGACGCACAGATAATAACCGATCCCTACAGGACAGAAGGAATTGAGAAGGAGCAGGCAGACAGTGAAATAGCTGCCCTTAGAGAAAAGGTGGAGGCAGGAGAGACCACCAAGTATGCAGTATTAGAGGAAAGGCTGTATTATCTCTCAGGTAGGGATGAAGAAGTCAAGCCCAAATTGTATGTGCCCAAAAGTTTAAGACCAGAGATATTGGAACAGTGCCTCGAGAGGTTGGGTCACATGGGAATTGATGGAACATATGATCTAATAGGGAGAAAGTACTATTGGCCCAAACTGTACGGAGAGGCCACTAACTATGTTCGGAGCTGTGTAGTGTGCCAGTCGCAGAGCAGAAGGCAGGGAATGGCACCATTGGAGGAGATGGACGTGCCGAACTTCCTCTTCGAGAAAGTGAGTATGGATGTATCAGGACCATATGGGAAAACTGCACAAGGAAACAACTATATAGTGAGTTTTGTCGATTGGCTAACAAATTTGCCTGAGGCATATGCAGTACCAGACAAGAAGGCGAAAACTGTAGCCGATTTGATAATAAGTGATATCTTCCCTAGGTATGGCGCCCCTGTGCAACTTGTCACTGATAATGGCATAGAGAATATAAACAGCATAATGAGAGAAGTGCTGACAGGTTTGAATATAGAACACGTAAAAACATCTCCATATCACCCCCAAGGAAACGCTAAAGTGGAAAGGTTTCATAGAACCTAAGGAGATGTGCTGGCCAAGCTGGCCAGAGAGAATACAGGAAATTGGGATTTGTATATGACGCAGGCTCTTGCGGCCGTGAGGTTTACGATAAACGAAACCTCCAGATTTTCTCCTTACTTTATGTTGTTTGGCAGAGACGTGGTCCTGCCTGTGTATAACCTGTTGAAGCCCCGAAGAAAGTATATGGGAGAAGATCATCATCAGCTGTTGCTGGAACAACAACATAAAATATTTGTACAGGCCAGAAGAAGAATAAAGAGGACACAGAAGAGAAGAAATGAGAGAGTCAATGCTGAAAGAAAGGTAGTAGAATTCAAGGTTGGAGACCCTGTCTACTATAAAATCCAACAGAGAAGGAAAGCTGGACAAAAGATGGGAACCGTACTACAGGATAGTAGAGCAGACGGGTCCAGTATCATATGTAATATGGGATCAAGTGGCAGGACGAGCAAGGAGGGTCCATGTCAACAATCTGAAGAAGGCTGAAATAGCTAACCTGGAAATGAGTAAGCCGGGGCCTAAGAAGACAAGGACAAGAAAGGTAACTGGTTGAGCCGGAAGATATGGAGACGGAAGAAGATTCCGAGGAAAATGAAGAGATAGATCGACTTGGCCAGATAGACGAAGCGATCCGAGTGACGGAGTTCGAACCCTCGGTGGGGATCAGCGGCGTTAAGTCGGCGCCTGAATCGGTGCAGAGAAGACTCTGTGACGTCACCATCGCCCCCCCCCATGCCCAAAGAAAAGGTAAAGAAAAACGAAGAGATCCAATCAAGCAGTCAATGGCTCTAAAAAGAGGCACCCTAAACAAGACGAATAGTTCAACGAGTGGGAGGAAGAGGATCAAATACCCCTTTCCCAGCTCAAAGAAAGGCTAAGAAACAGGAGAGATTTAGACATCGAGTCAAGAAGTATTGAAGACGTCCAGGGCGATGACTCTAAACAGAAGGAAGAATCAGGAGAGGCAGAAGAGGACAAAACACCACCTGAACGGGAATTAAACACAGAGGGAAGGTTAGAGGTCGAGCAAGAACTAACTCTGAAGATGAGATTGAAAAGTGGGGAGAACCCCAAGTATCAGTAGAACAAACAAGGCGGTGCAGAATAGAAGCACTGGCTCATCCAAAAATCTCCTGGCTGACTGTGGTGGATGTGGATGGAGGGGATGGAGTCGCGAGCTGCACCTCACGAAGGACGGAAGAAGATTATTGTCATTGCTGACTGGCCATCAGTGGCGTCATGAAGTACGGCTTTGAAGTAGGAGCCCCACACACCTGTCCGGACCATTCTGTCTGCTAGGAGCTAGTTAGCCGAGGGAAGGGCTGAAGAATTACAAAATTATTAAGAAATTATGGAATAATTGAGTGAAGAATTGAACAAGTCCGAATGGTTATGAAGAATAAAAACATGAGAATTTTGTAGCCTTGCAAGAATGACCAAAATGAAAGGGCTGATGATGATGATGATGATGATGGTAGCCACACTGATGGTGACGATAGCGGAAGATTGGAAGCACAGCCGAAATACCATTTTTAAAAAGACGAGTGAAGTAATAATAACCAGGTCTAAATGTTTGATCACATTCGTGATAGATTTAAAACCATACGAGTCGCTACTAAATAAACTAAGAAATGAGCTAACGCAGCTGGATGCAGCCCGGTTGAAGGTAGGGCAAGATTATTCCAAGGAGAAAGGATATCTCAGTTTATTACACTCCCTAGAATCGGAGGCCACTATGATAGAGGCTCAATGGAGGGACATGCAAAATTACCTGAAGGGAATAGAGTTACTACAGACGCGGGGAACAAGATCGATAGTTCCGATTGTGGGAAAAGCGTTAAATGTCCTTTTGGAACAGTGACTGAAGATGACGTTAAATTCATAAGAAGGAAACTGGCAGAAGTGGAAATAAACCAGAGGACGCTAGCTCAAGTGGCAAGAGAGAGTGTGACAATATTAAATGTGACAAGGTTGGAAGTGGCCAAGAATAGAGTCAGAATTAATTGGTTAATAAATAACCTGGCAGGGTTGAGACAAGAGGTAATTAATGATACAGACACTATAATGATAGAATTACAGGAAATGAGTGGATTCATGCAAAGATATTTCCAACTAATGATATATAAGAATAAGGTACGTCAAACTAGTCAGCCTTTGATGACCTTGCTGGAATATGTGAGAGCGCAATTAGATATGTTGTAATTGGGACACCTCTCCCCAAGCATAATAAACCTGAGTCACATAAGGGAAGTGCTACTCGGAATACAGGCCGCGTTACCCCACCATTTAAGACTGCCAGCGGATTCCACCAAATAATTGTGGAAATATTATAATGCACTGGGATGTGTGACCTTGTTGGAAAATAGACGACTATTGGTTATGATGTCTGCTCCGTTGTTAGATAGAGAGAGTATATTCGAGATATACCAGGTTGCAAATTTACCTATTCCCTACCCCAGAAAAATCAAGGTTTGGGAATGGTAGCAAGGTACAAGATGGAAACAGAATACATAGCTTTAAATTCGGGTAGAACAAAATTCATGTTGTTAACAGCTGAAGAAGCTAGAAAGTGTAAAAATGATGCTCTAGGGACTTGTACATCGTTAAGGCCTATCTATATAGCTGGTAACCACAAAATGTGCATACTAGAATTGTTTGAAGGGATGAAAGAGGGAATTAAGAGAACTTGTCAAGTGAAGGTATTAGAAAACACGGCATTACCACAAGCTATCAGTGTGTCAGACGGGGTGTGGGCAGAGGCCACACAGAAACACATTAGCTTGTCTAGGGTATGTTGGGGAGAGTCCACAAGGACATTAAGAGTAATGCCACCATTATCCCTGTTAAAGTTACCCCTGGGATGTTCGGCAGTTGGGATATCTGTTTCCTTACCCCCCTATTACCATGAAGAAGAAAGATATGAAGAGAAAGATTCAATCATAGAAATGATTGGCAGAAGCTTAGTCAATTGTACAGAGTTGTGGGAGCCAATAGTGAGGCGATTCACCAATGTTACCTTGAATAAAATGCCAGTATTAATGAAGCCGATAGAAAAGATCGATATGGATCAATTGAGGGACAAGTTAAATGCGTTGGGAAATGAAGTTATGGCATGGGAAGATGATGAGCAGATCCCTATAAGTTGGTCAGCAATGATGGGTACATTCATGATTATAGCCATAGGGCGTATGGCAATATGGAAGATTAGAATTAAGAGGAAATTAACTAGCGATAATCAAATGAGCATGAAGCAACTCGAGAGGGAGATGCCGAGCAGTGTTCCTTACTCATACAGAATCGGCGAAGAAATTGCAGAAAGACTGGCGGAGGAGGCTGACGTGAAACCGACACGTGCGGCGGAAAAACCTCCTACTTCAGAGAGAAAAACATTGACCAAGAAGAACTAGCCATAGTAACCACACACATGCACCCACAGGCACATGCACACTTTAAATTGCATGAGAAACAGAAGAAGATGAAAAGAACATTACATTCGCATGTAGAACAGAAGATGAACAAAACATTACATTTGCATGTAAAACAGAAGATGATGAAAAGAACATTACATTTGCATGTAAACAGAAGAAGATGAAAAGAACATTACATTTGCATGTAGAACGATGATGAAAAGAACATTACATTTGCATGAAGAACAGAAGATGAAAAGTACATCACCTTCCATGTAAAACCGTAAAAAAAAAAAGAAAAAAAGAAAAGAAAAGAAGAATAGAATTGCATGGGACAGATGGATGATGCATGATGCCTGATGCATGATGCATGCTAAATAGTGTATTTCGGTTTAGGTGTCATTTACGAGTAAATAACAAATAGGTTAGGGGAAGATTGTGACACTCTTTACGAAAGTAGAAAGAAAGAAGAAAAAAAAGAAAGGCGAGAATTAAATTTAGGTGATAAGAAACCATCACGAAAAGGAAACTAAGCGCTGTTATTTTTCTGACAAGTAAAAGTGGTAAGATTTTTATTTCCATTGTCGAGAAGGTAAAGCACAGAATTTATTCTGATTTATGTTACGGGGCGGCGAGTAAGATATATCCAATCAGAATTCTAAAGAGATAAAAATAAAAATTAATTAAGCACGCACTGTCTGAGAAAAACAAAAATGTCCGCTGACCACCATGAAGGAAAGATTAAGCCTTTGTCTATATGCAGAATATCATTGAGAGAAGCATCTGGTTATTATAAGGGCGGGCTATGATAGCGAAACTATTTTATCGGATCAGTAATTGGTACCAAGAATGCAAATACGTACAATTGGCCACCCACCAGTTTGGCGAAGACTCCAGGTGATAAAGTCCAAGTGACATTTGGCTAAGATAAAAGTCCAAGGGTTTGTGGTCGGGCAGAAGGAAAGAAAGAGAAAAAAAGAAAAAGAAAAAGTAAAAGAAAAAGGAAATTTTGTTTTTTTTCTTTGGGCAATATTTTTTAAACCGAGGCTAGTCTGGCCACACCCACGCTGCTGAGCGCCCATTGGCTAAATGGTGGCATGAGCGTTAGGCGGAGGTAATCATGTGAAGAAGGAGGGGAGGCCTGTTTCGCCCCCTGAAGGGATAGGTGTGAGATGCCACTGTGAGAGAGAGGGGAAACCCGTTGACACCCTCTGAGGGCAAGGTGAGATACCAATATGAGAACAGAAGAAGGTGGGAAGACGAAAGACTTCCAAAAATGGAAAATAATAAAATTTTCCTGACCGAAAACAAAGAAGTGGATTGTGGGTTTAGAATTATCAAAGAACCTCAAACCCCGACAAGCTCACCCCGGTTTTGGTCGGTGCCCATATAAGCAGAGTGGCAACGAGTGAAAACCAGTTCGAGATAGAGTTCCAGTTAAGTTCGCATTGAAGTTCGCATTGAAGTTCGCATCTGAGTTGAATTGAGTTGGGCCCGCCTCGCAAAGAGTTTGCCGAAAGATTCCACGCAAATCACGACTCAATTTCTAACCAAGAAGAATTTATTTTTGAAGAACAAGTTTTGCAAATATCACCTGAAGATACACCCATAAGAAGTTTCTTAAAGAACGAACAACTTAAGATGTCAAGACTCGCCTAACAAACACAAAGTGTCACGAATCCATATAGCGGGTTGGGAAGAAGACGCAGTCCTGTATTCAGTAACCAGATATAAAATATTGTTATCCTTTTCTTAACAAATTTGAACTTTTCGAGTTATTATATTATTTTCTTTTACATATATTTGTGCGGTGTTACTCTTGATCGAACTCGGCTTGCATTACGGCTTGGCGACTGATTGATTTCGTCTGCCTAAGATCAATTCACAACGTGGGTAGGTTAGACTGGAAACCAAAACAGTTACTTCGGTAACCAGACGTTGGAGGCGAGCTGGGAACGATAAGGCTGATACCGAATCTAACCAGATTCCCATCCGAATCACCAAAAGCTTAGAACGTCACATTCAGTGCCACGACCAATACCAAGCGATTTGGTCGTCACAGGACGGGATAGAACGACGGACGCGGCTAGGCAGACGTCACATTTGGCGCAGCGACACCGGGGGGACGTCACAGCCGGGTCCCCACCCATTGATCTATTAGAAGACAGATACGAATTCTCTCATCATCATTATTTTTTAAGTTGCACCCATAGAGGTGAATTTTTATTTATTTAGATATGAAAGTTATCAAAAATCCCATGTATGAATGATTACTTCAAAATTATTTGACTACGTCAGAAAAAGTCGTCGATCTTACGTTATTGGGATACGGAATATTTCTTGGCGCTGTTGTTGGTCAATTTATTCGTTTACTTGGCGAACTAAATACTGCAGTATGCAAGGATATTAATAAACAGAATCGATACTGGTTTCCGTTTAAGATGACGTATTATCACGTCAGTAATTTCCTGGATAATTTTTGTTCAGCTCTGAGAGAGGGAAGCGTTAGTCTTGTAGCGAATAGCCATCAGTCATTCAAACTTTGTTTTCCTAGTTTGACTTTATACAAAACTATATGCACCGAGTGTCC
>OZ010579.1:54568622-54586122 GCA_963932145.1 Acanthosepion lycidas | reverse complement strand
AGAAGATGAAAAAAAGTGGAGTTGATTCACATTGGTTTAGTGTTATACTGGAACACATCTATTCTATAGTTAATAGACTTTCCCGCCTATAATAAGTATTAGTAGTAGTAGAAGTGGCTGAGAGAGTTGGTCAGTCAGTCGATGTCGGACGACCGTTAGTCGGATATTAAAGTATCAGCCACCCCAACTAGATTACAGCGTCATTACGTATTATATCAAGTTCCTAATGTTTTGTACGTTGAACCTATTTTAGGACCGACTTAGTACGAATACAAGCCTCCACTGTGAAACCACTACATTTAGAGAGAGTGAATTAACAATAATTATAATTGTTATAATCATTTTCTTATCATTATTTTTACACTATAATTAATTTTTTATTTATGTATTTTATGGACATAACAATCCCCAATAATCGTAAGTCATGTGATGAAGTTTGGGTTCATGTGGATTTAGTTTGGAAACTCCTAGAAATGTGCTTTAACTTATATAAGGTTGGTGCAAAAATAATGTCGTTTTTTTGGTTCTGGTCATATGAATAATAGTCTTGAATATAGTCTTTATTTTTATATTGCTAAGATTGTATAAATTGTTTTGAAGAGTAGATGTTTAGGAATTAGTAGGTAGTATTATATGCCTATTTTTATCTAGTTTATGATCATTGTTATTGTTGATGTTGCTGTTATTAATGTCATGATCTTTTTTAGTTGTTGTTTATTATGTATATATTTCCCTCTTAAAACCTGATAGAGTTCAAAGGTGTATGCGAGTCCTTGTGGATGCGAATTATTTCTACCCTCCAAAATCCCTCACACAGGCGAGATGTGGCAGTCATCTCGCTGCTCTATTACTAATTTCACGGAAAGTGTTTGGACGAACTACATTTTCGGTTCCGCAAATTCTGACTTTCACGGCAAGGACCCACCATGCCACTTACATTGTAGCAAACCACCCACATACCCTCCGTATTCCATCGGGGATAAGTAAATTCCACAGGAACAGCTTCTTCCGGAGAACCACTGATCTTTAGAACCGACACCGAAGAAGATATTTCCCCGATCACTACAATCTTAAGCTGTTCAAGTCCAGCGTTAACAGGTATCTTCCTCTACTATCTTAGTAAATTGTCCCTTAATGCAACACACTATCTCGAGTGTCCCTCGGGTCTTGTACAGGGTGAACCTTAGTGTAAAACAGTTGAATCCTGTAATTACAAGAGATTTTTTTTCTGTTGTCGTGATTAGAATATAAATTAACAAGGTCTTTTAGATGGTAAATTATGTGTCTCGCTGCCTATGAATTTTTAGCTTAATGTATTGTACTTTTGGGGGCCAGAAATCGTCGCTTATGACTGATATCATATTTCCTCAACACTTAGTATTTCCAATCACACTCCTCAGCCCAACCCACCAGTTGACGTTTAGGTCGGGCTGAAATTAATTTACCGTTTTTCAATTGATACATTGTGCTAAACGAAATAAATGATTTAAAATGGACATTTGAAAGAAATAAGTTGAAATAAAAACAATAAAACATCTGTTTTTTGAAAAACAGGGCATACATGTCATTAAAGATTTTAAAATGATTATTTATAGAAATCCATTGCCTATTAATATTGTCACCAACTCAGTCTGGCTTGCATGGATAGGCCTAAGACATACGCAGCCGAATGCATTTATTTCATTCTTATTTTTTACTTTGATTGTTTATTTACATTTTCTTGTTAATATAAACAATATCGATGAAATGTATTTCGTTCAGTCAATATTTTGAAGTTGAATTCAAGAAGGAATGACGCATTACGAAACAAGCTTATATGTTGACTCACTCGAGCTCAGCCCTACAAGCCCGGTCGCCGGTGTCGCCATTGCTATAGTCTAATTTTCATATGCTCAATTAGTACACCTGTATACCAGATTAAAACCCGCATTGGAAATGGCTAGGACACTTTGCAGGATACCACCAAATTCCAGAGACTCAAGCTGAAAAAATATAGTTCATTCATGGGTAGCCCAAACGAAAAATTACAAGCAGATTAGAGGCTACACGCAACGCCGTGTAGCTTCCAATTTACTATCTATCTATCTATCTATCTATCTATCTATCTATCTCTCTCTCTCTCTCTCTCTCTCTCTCTCTCTCTCTATATATATATATATATATATATATATATATATATATATATATATATATAACCATATGTCTGATTGACATTTGTTTACATTCGTAAAAACAATACGCGAGATTTAGCTGTTCCATTCTGTCGAATAAAGATAGCTCAGATACTATGACTGACACCAAACCGGTTGGGTTTCAATCGTGGGTTGAGGTATTCGGATGTCTAGTCGCACTGAGGAACGAAACAATACTGCCTGCGAATGGTGTATATATATATATATATATATATATATATATATATATATATATATATATATATATATATATATATATGCATACATATATATATATATATATATTATGTATATATATATATATATATATATATATATATATGCATACATATATATGTATATTATGTATATATATGCATACATATATATGTATATTATGTATATATATATATATATATGTGTGTGTGTGTGTGTGTGTTTGTGTGCGTGTACGTGTGTATTGCCGCGTATGTGAACGTGTTTCCATTCATGTGCATAATTATGTGTGTGAGTATATATATATATATATATATATATATATATATATATATATATATATATATATATGTGTGTGTGTGTGTGTGTGTAGGTGGGTGTTTATGTGTGTGTCTTTGCCTGTGTGTCAATGTGCAAATGACGGTAAATTTATATGATATGGATACATTCGTACATAGTGCCTATGATATGTCATTCACTGAACCAGACACACTTACACACATGTATGTATATGTTTGTGAGTCTGCATATATATATATATATATATATATATATATATATATATATATATATATATATATATATCCTATTACAAGTGGTTGTTTTTAAACTGTCACAAAGAAAGAATTAAAAAACAGCGTAGATTAAATTTCCCTTAAATAAATGAATGAATATGGCTTTCGGCACATCACAATTATCTTTGTGATCGCTATAAACGAAAATCGACAAAGAAAAAATACTTGATCATGATTATGGCCAGGCTAGAGACTTATTTTGGGACGATCGATAAGCTATTCCAAAATATATTGCATCTTTCAACTTTGTTTACAAGCAGGAAGGCATTTTTCCTCTTTAAATAAAAGGAAGAAAATATAGTTTTCCCCATTTTCATATCATTTTATTTATTTCTCTTATTAATTTTCCACATTTGTTTTCTTTTCTTTTTTACACCAATGTCCTTCATCAACAACAACAAAATTATTATTGTAGTTCTTGTTGCAGCTGTTGTTGTTATTGTCATGATCATACTTGTTGGTTTCAATAATGTTATAAATTTCATTTTTATAATCATTGTCGACGCAATGAGGCATCTATTTTAATTAGAAAGCCCACATTTATTTACAGACTTTCACTTTCATTTTTCGTCTTCCATCATTTTAAAAATAACAAATCGAATTACATGCTAAAATTAATAGTATTATTTATACTGTACTTATTAAAGATATATATATATATATATATATATATATATATATATATATATATATATATATATATATATATATACAAGTATATGATTGGTGTATACGGAATGAATTCCAATAACCAACAATTACTATTCTTAAAAGAGTGCTCAATAAAAGTAGAGCAGATATAATTATTTATTTAAAAAAATTAAATTAAATTAAAAGTATTTTTGTAGTGATTTTATAACATATTTATGTTATAATTTGTTTTTAAATAAATAATTATATATATATATATATATATATATATATATATATATATATATATATATATACGTGTGTGTGTTTTGTGTGTGTGTGTGTGTTCGTGTTTGTGTGTGCCGGGAAATGATCATTTTCGATATCGAGTGACGTTACGTAGGAAATTTATTCACAAACGTCCCCGTCTATCAAACCATTGACATTATACTCAATTTTGTTTATGTTTATAATTCTATCCCTCCGACCTCCATCAAACTATTTATGCTCCAAAAAATACTACATACATGAACAACCAATGTCCAATTCTATAATCATAATGGCAACATTTACACCCAAACTAATGGTGTTAGTATAGGAAATCTGTTCGGCCCGTGGTTCTCCAATGACCCATGTAGAAAACATGATATTTAAACAGGTCTGTAAACCTAAAATATATGTGCGCTAAGTGGAAGATATTTTTATTTTAGCGAGTAACACAAAAGAATTAGACAATCTCAGGACCACATTTGAAAGAAAAAACTCTGTCCTTTCCTTTACTTAAGAACTTAAAATTAAACTACCACTCTGAGACGTTCTCGTAGAATATAGTAACAACTCTTTACCACCTAAATGTATAAAAATACTAGCAGAAACCCTTGACATCTTTATTTTAAAAGAATGCCCACTCAGATACAAAATAACAGTGATAAAAAAAAAACTTCCTAAAAAGAGCACACCAAAATTCATCCTCTCGACTACTCTTCCTTAAGGAACTCAATTATGTAAAAGACACTAGTTAACAATGATTTTCTTAACCACTTTATATATCACTAAATTAGACTTTCTTTCCAAATAAATAAAAATGATAATGAAAGCAATTCAAAATAACACATTTTTACAAAAACCAAATGCACATCAACAACAAACAAGATGAATGTTCACTTAGAAATATCGAAAAGAAATACATTACCCCAATTGACACGAATAAAATATCAAATTAAATATCTACTACAAAATATTTAAAGCAGTTAACCTAATCCTCAAAAATAACAACATACCAGAAATCAAAATTTCAACGAACAAACATTATTTATGAGTTTAAATGAGCCTTAAGGAAATGTCTTCTTGATCAAACCGAATTTATATGTAATTACATCGACCACACGACTACGTGCCTATCTAGACGCTTTACGTTACAACTATCCGACCACAACGTTATTAGAACCGATTTAAATACAGATTTGACAGACTACATCCGAGGCATACCAGTAAAAGATAAAAACATAATAATCTCATCCACATATAAAAAAGATTAAAAATAATGAAAGCCTTAATAATAAAAAAGAAAAAGCCAACACTCAATAATGTTAACTACGAACAAGACCACAATGTGCTGTGTTAGGAAAATAATATAACCCTATATGTCTAGAAACATACACATAACCTATGCACCCAATGAAAAAGCAAAAAAAGATCATCCTTGATAATGGCTAAAAGTATAGCCGAAAGCGCTCAGAATTACAGAACGTTTGGACAGTTTCTACCTATTCTGTGTCCTAAAAAGAAAACATTTGTTTGAAGACAAGAAAAATTAAATAAAAGCTTAATTAAAATACCGCGTCTGTCGTCTTTAACGCGCGTGTGTGTGTCGGTACTTTTGTGTGTAGGATATATAATAGTACTCAAAATAAAGGTGGAGATGATAAAGTGAAATACGAAGGACAAATGTCAGACTGATCATGAGCTAAAATGATTATACATATATATATATATATATATATATATATATATATATATATATATATGACGATATTAGCTCTCCATATAATAATTTCATCGGTCGAGCACTGTAGCGAGTAACAAATAGGTAAATAGTCACTATTACTCCTCATAATGCAAGACTCTACTAGTGATTTTATTCTCTGAGTGGTTGGTGTGTTTAAGAAAAAATAAATACGCCAAAATTGGCATTTTTTTCTGTCGGTTAGAATCTCGGGCTGATACCACATCGGTTGGGTTTTGTTCCCGGCTTAAAGTGATTTCTGGTGTCTAGCCTCACTGATGAGTTCTGATACAGCGAAACAGTCTTTCTCTGGATAACTATATATATATAGAAATTTATATATATAGTAATTTACACATATATATATATTAGGTGGGTGCAAAAATAATGACGTAATAATGACGTTATAATGTCGTTTTATGACGTCAAAAATACGTCAAAAAACGACATTATAACGTCATTGTTTATAACGTTATTGTTTTTGCACCAACCTAATATATATATATATATATATATATATATATATATATATATATATATATATATATATATATCTTGCATCGTCTGATCTTGAAGTATCTGTTTGAGACTGGGGGACACCTCTTACTAAAGCTTCTGAGAATGACTATAAACTACATCCGGCAACAAGGCCTCTGCTCGGGAAATTTGCAAAGATACGGAGTGTGGCGCGATCTCTTCACTGCTGATGTTTCTATCTCTACCATATGTTAGGGTTCCTGCTTTGGGCCAATGGTGAATCCCCCCCACTAAAAAAAAATCAATAGTACATTTTCATAGGAAATTGACCAACCGTATTATAATCTATGACCCAACTAGATATCTAAAAATCTACGTTTAGCCTGAAAGTATAGAATTATGTGCAAAATTTCAGTCGTAGAAAGCATAAAATTAAATAAAAATTATTTAGCTTTGGCATTAAATAACACCTAGATGTTTATCTGCTGCTAAACAAATTCAAACCAACAATTCGTATTAAACAAAGTAAATGTAATGCATAATAATGATAATCGAAATAATGTGAGAGCTTTATTTATATAAGGTATAATAGAGAGGTGAGTGTTGCAACATTGTGGAGAATTGTTTTCTATGAGATCTCCAACAAAACACTCCAATTAAACATGTTGTGGAATCTCAGCTTGTAAATTAGCCAGGCGAGAATATAAAAACTTGAATAAGTCTAGAAGAATTAACATGTCCCAGGCAGAAAAACGAATCTCTTTGTCTAAACATAATGAATATATACCAGCAGACCATAATGTAATTCTAAAATAGATTAGCAAATAGATAATTATTTAGATCTTGCCGGACTGTTGAGGGAGTTGTGATAAATGAATGGTGCAGTTGTACTGGTAACTAAAAAACCAGTTGTGGAGAACTTAGATGAAAAAAAAGCCTGAAAGAACTTGGATAAAGGAGATGTTGGGACCCCCAGGACAAATACATTATTGATATCAAAGAGGACATGCTGTTTTCCGTCTACTAATCTGGCTGTTTTACTGAACTGGTGATCCAAATCTTCCTTACTACCCAATTGGGAAAGAGAAGAAAAGAACTCGTGCTTTTCTCAGGTGGAGGTGGAACTAAAAGTCTAGGTTATCATTTCAAATTCAAGTCAATTTCTGCGAATGTTTACGCTGCTCGCATTTCGTCGTAATAATAATAATAATAATAATAATAATAATAATAATAATAATAATAATAATAATAAGGAACTAGCAGAAAATTAAAAAAATGAGATTAACAGGATGCGGCGAATGAAGACTGAGAGGATACCAACAATAATCCGAACTCAGAGACTCGTGAGAAAAGGAATTGAAAATTAATATGAAAAATGCTATCGATTAAATGACAATTCTCCTACAGGGCCTAAGTACCAAAGTTTGGACTCAGCCCTACATGATACAAAGCAGGAAACATAGCATCCACACACATAGTAGTAGTAATAATTATAATAATAATAACTGATATTAAACGAATGGATGTCAAAACGTGAAAGCTTCTCACTTTTCACCAAATGCTTCATCCTCAGGCTCATGATGATCGTCTGTATATGCCTAGATCCGAAGGTGAAAGCACATTAAATGTTTCAGTGATGACATCGGCAGAGACATTGGATTAGACAAATGTGTAATATTAACATTCAAGAAAGGGAGAATTACGAAACACACCGAATAGATCTCAATTTTGTCACAAAGATTAGGGAATAGGAACGAGAAGAAGCCTTTAAATAAGTAGGACTTGGCGACGGAAATGGAATACATCATACCTAAAAGAAGGGGGAAGTAAAAAAAAAAGAATACGATAGATATTTGTGTATGTTGCTAAATGCTGAGTTGAATTTACCAAACAGAATATCACCCATAAACACTTTACCGGTCGCTGTGATGCAATACTCTTTCAACATCCTTAATTGCACCACAGCTGGCATTAAGCGAAAGAACACACAAACGAGAAAGCTTCTAACTTGCCACCGTATGATGATCTTGATCGTCTCTATTGTCCGGATCCGAAGGAGGTAGATGGTTAGTTCAACTAGAACTGTCTTACAAAACCACAACAGTCTTGTAAGATACCTGAAAACTAAAGCGGACTGGTTGATGACCTGTGTCAAAGAACGTGAAATAAATAAAAAAGAGCATTTTTCATTAATAAAGAAAGCCAATATTCGCAAAAGGGAATTTCGTGAGAGAAGAAATAACAAGAATACAACTACTGCAGCTGAAAAGAACCTAAAAAAAGAAAGCAAAATCAAATACAATGTACAAAATGCAGAACGGGTAGCAAGATAAGTCTCTTTAATGTCAATATTCTACCAAACTGGTAGCCATGAGTCGTTAAGTAGTGAAGGGCTAAATGCTGAAACCGAAAGTTTTTTGAAAAAATTGTAATCAGCACCAAATGCTGAATCTGTGATAAATACCTAGGAAAAAAATGACCATTTTGTATCAGGTTGCATAATGTTTACACCGACTTAAAATAAATCTCGTCATGTTAAAGTCGTCCAATATCTGCACTGGATAATCTCCAACTTTTATGGGAAGGAAACTGCAAGAAACCCGTATGAACATCACTCAGAGACAGGACCTGTAACACCCTTTATGGGACTTTACAATACACAAAGGCAAAAAATCAAC
This sequence comes from Acanthosepion lycidas, assembly GCA_963932145.1. NCBI lineage: Eukaryota > Metazoa > Mollusca > Cephalopoda > Sepiida > Sepiidae > Acanthosepion > Acanthosepion lycidas. The sequence goes on along the minus strand of OZ010579.1, from coordinate 54,577,370 downwards.
GCCAATCGTCCAAGCACTGTGACCAAAGACCACAAGAACAGAATGTGCTTTTTATTGACATGTCAGTCCCTGCAGATTTTAATGTATCTTTGAAGATCTTCAAAAAAACTATCAAAGTACAAGTATCTGGAAATCTAAAATATGTGGCACGCGAGGGCATCAATAATTCCAGTTGTAGCTGACGGATTGATTGGAAAAGGTTTCCGATAGACTCATTGAAGACATTTTTTGTAGCCCATGCTTTAAAGAAAAACATAAAGATTGGGCACACAATTACAGCTAAGACATTCCGCAGAACTTTATCTATGTAAAATATGTGTTATCTTAAATTGTTTATTTTTTCAAAAATGATCAGTGGAAAATGTCATAAAGCCATTTCTGGCCTTAGAGCTCTGGTTGAACCCCGGAAGGAAATGCGTATACAACAGCAACCCAAGGAAATGATAATAATAATAATAATAATAATAATAATAATGATGATGATGATGATGATGATAATAATAGGGATCTGAAAATTCTAATTCTACAGTTATACCAATAATAATAATAATAATAATAATAATAATAATGATGATAATAAAAGGGATCTGAAAATTCTAATTCTAAAGTTTTATCAATAATAATAATAATAATAATAATAATAATAATAATAAAAGGGATCTGAAAATTCTAATTCTACAGTTATACCAATAATAATAATAATAATAATAATAATAATAATAATAATAATAATTATAATAATAATAATAAAAGAAATTGTTATGAACACTATCCAGACCTGGTTACGGAGATAGAACCTGTTACAATTTTATGGAACTACACAATAAACGCAGACAGAACTATCAAAACTTACCGCCCAAACATTGTTATGAGTGACCACAAACAAACAAAAAAACTGCATCCTTATTGACATGGCAGTCCTTGCAGACTGTAATGTATCTTTGAAGATCTTCAAAAAGCTATCAAAATACAAGGACCTTGAAATCGAAATCTCAAAAATGTGGCACATGGGAACATCAACAATTCCTGTCGTAGTTGGAATCCTCGTATTGGTTGGAAAAGATTCCAATAGGCTAATTGTAGGGATTCCTGGAAGTACATGCCTTAAAGAAATACAAAAAATGTTCTCACGAGTACAGCCCACACCTTACGAAGGGCTTTATCTATGTAAAATATTTTTTGTGTGTGTGTGTCAGTGGAAAATATCATGATGCCATTTCTAACCTTAGATCTCACGGCGGGACCCGGAACGAAATGTTCAGACATCAGTAATCAAAGGAAATAAGATAAAAATAATAATAATTGTCAATGTCATAAGTTCCCAACTATGTTCCCTATAACGATCCCGTAAATACCTAACTCTAGTCTATCCTCTATATTTACAAGATCCAGCGACACGGAAAAACATGTAAATTTCAATGTTCCCCAAAAATCAAAATTGCTATCATTTAATCACCATAAAGTACCTTTTCTGCCTTCCATCAGTATGGCTGATGCTAACCTCCAAGTCCATTTTCTTTTGGCACTTTTTTAAATGACATGAAGCTGTGTTAGTATATTGATAAATTGCTAGGTCTATTGCTATGAAAGTTGGTTCACCGTACCGTGCCAAGTAATTTTTCTTGCGCATTTATAAATCTATCCGTGCATTGGATACTGAGACACTATCTGGTTTGGTGCGTCTGCTATAGATTTCGTGATTCTTGACAAAATCAAAAAAACGTATCTGCAATATAATCGGTCTTGATCGGCTATCTCGACATCATTCAATTTTCCATTGCCGTGACGTTATTGCCGCTGTATTTTCCATAAATATGTGGTACCTTGACTTCCTGAATTTAAGCGAGTGGCAACATATTTTATTGTCGTACTACTTAGATGTAATCGTCATTTCTACTTTAATAATTACTTTTCTTGCAATTCTTTCCTGTGGAACTCCTTGTCGGTTTATTGCTTTCCTACCACACTTCAATTTGTTGTCTTCCTGACACCTGTTCTTTTATTGTCCTTTATCCTCAATAAAGTCTTCTCATTCACTTACAAATCCCAGTAACACACTGCGTCTTAGTCTCATTATTGCTTTGCTTGGAGGTGTAATCATTAAGAAAATACAAGGAACCTGAGATATAAATCAGTAGAATTTTGTATCACCTTACAAGAATATTAACTTGTTATTAGTGTTTTCTTAATGATAACCTAAGTTGGAAACAAACATGTAGAACAAATTCTTAGTAGCATTAAAATACGTAAATTGAAAAAAAAAACTAAAAAAAAAAAACTTATTCATGTATACTTATGTTATTTTGGTAAATTTCTCTCTACATAATGACTAAATGGTTTTTCTCTCTGTTTTTTCTCACCTCGTCTGTTTTCCTTTTCCTGATACGAAAAACTTGTTTTAAAGAAATAAAAAAAATAAAACTTATTTATACTTGAGATATTTTGTTTGATTTCTTTTTACGGCTTATCAACCTTTTGCACGTTAATTAAAGCCAGAAAATATTTTTTGATTGCGTGAGGTTTTTTTTTTTTTTCTTTTTTTTTTTGAGATGATAATGATTTGCAAGTCGGGAGCGGAGAACTCTTCCCAAAGCTATTTTCGCGTAAGTAAATATTACGAACACAAATGGAATTGCAATTCCTTTCTCCGATTAACAATTCCGAGCTGTTATTCATTACACCACAAGCAAATCCAGATTCGACGTGGCTTAACTTCGAGAATTGTACGAAAACCGGTGTTTCAACGTGATATGGCCGTAAGCCTTTAGAATAGACAATAACCCAGACACCGTGTTCAAAGACCACAAAAACAGCATACAAGGATCTGGAAATGGAAATCTCAAAATGTGGTACATGAGGACATAGTCCCTGTTGCAGTTGGAGCCCTCAGATTGATTGAAAAATGCCTCAATAGAGTCATTAAAGCGATGCCTGTTAGCCCATATCTTAAAGAAATAAAAAAAAAATGTACTTACAATTACAGCTCACACATGACGAAGAGCTTTATCTATCTAAAATATGTGATCTTGGAAATAATAATAATAATGATGTTTCATCATTTTTCGATTTTATAAGTATCTGGTTTAAAAACCAGGTGAGAATAGATAATATAATTGAAACAGAATGCTTTCAAATGTTTTGAGGTGTAATTTTCTGTAATATATATATATATATATATATATATATATATATATATATATATATATATATATATATATATATATATATAGGTTAAGGTAAGAAAAATCGATTCCTACAACCTTAATATTAGTGTTGGTAAGGTGTCATGATGATAAGTATAGCCAATACCTCGTTAAGATTTTTAGGTTCTTGTTTTGATTGTCCAGATTGAACTGTATCCAAACACTGTACAGATAATGAGATCATGCTAGACAGACGCCCGGATAACACCTTGTGACCTTACTATTATTACTAATCGACACTCGTATTGAGCACGTAGCCAGTAGGTCGTAGCCCAAAGCAAGGGCTATGCGGGAAACGTCTGCGCTGGAAACACGATAATTAGTACCGAAATTGCTAAAGCCTCTTACAAAACTAAAAATGAATAAATAAATAAACGCAAAACTTAAATGCATAAATAATTAGAAGAAGAAGAAGAAGAAGAAGAAGAAGAAGAAGAAGAAGAAGAAGAAGAAGAAGAAGAAAGAAGCAACAAAAGAGAGGCAAGTATCAAGGAAGAAAAAAATATACGTAGGAAAACGATGAAAAAGAAACAGACAGTGCGGCGTAGGAGAAAGAGAGAATGCAATGAGGTCCAAATCCAGACTCCTCCTACTCATATTTACGAAACTCTTTTTAAACTAACTCCCTCATCCTTGAACGGCGCAGTGAAATTGCGAACGTCAAACGAAGGGACAAGCTAGGGTACCGGACGCTAGACACACAAGAATAACCTTTCGGTAAATTTGAGACGTGGGAGTTACAGCCCACCCCATTGGCCGTTTCTCTTGTATCGCCCAGCTGGTTTGTGTAAACGGCATTGAGTTGACGTCCTTACTGAGAAAATAGTTTTGCCGAGTTCTTTTCAAATTAGCTATTCAGTACCTCCCCACGGGGCCTTTTTTAGGGACCCCTCATTTCTCACCTTTCTTTTGTAGCTGAACAAAACAGCCCAACAGCCCGCTTGCAACCGAAAATCACTTAAGATATCAGTCTGTTGATGTTATTGTAGTTGTTGTTATTTTCGTTGTTAGCAACCGTGGTAGTTATTATAATGGTCGTGGTAGTGTTTTTAGTTTTATCCATCGGGAAAGAGGTGGTCTCTATTTTGAAGCTGCAATGAAGACAGTGTGAGAAAACTTAGTCTTTTTCGCGTCACAGAAATTTAAATGTTAATTGAAATTCGTTATTTGGATTGTTCTCTTCAGATGAAAATGAAAAAAAAGTCATATATTTGCTTATTTACTGTAATTACGTCCACCTGAATAATTTAAATTCTGAGAATGAAATACATTTTGATATATGTATGCCAGTTGACCGAGAGTTGAAAAGATTTATGCATCAGAAACATATTTTACGCTATTTACTCGAAATCTGAACTAAGAACTTGTATAATATGAAGAATTCAAATTAACATTTATTGGCTGTTGTGACCACTATCTTGAATTATATCGCTCTCAATCAGAACCGATTTTGTAGCAAGAACAAAACTAGGAATCAATTCGAAACTGCCAATGTAGATGAGTAAGTATCCTTCATAATCAAAGTGAATATATGCTCCTAAATACAAGAATATTACTAGTCATTAATTCATATATATATATATATATATATATATATATATATATATATATATATATATATATATTCAAAGAGAAAGATCAGATTTTACAAATTTAATAAAAATGTTAAGAGGCAGACAAATATTTGACACATTACTAGTTAGGAAAACTGCAAAGTTATTGGTATAAATTAAAATTATTTTGAATATTGATTAAACGCTTCACTTTGTTGTTATTTTTCTTCATATTTTGTATCAATTAAAATTATTATAACTTGTATAAGCTCTTGAAATGACCACACTACGAAAATACTCGTATTTTGTACTGCAATTTGTGAAGTGTAAATATATATATATATATGTATATATATATATACTTTGTTATATATATATAAATTATATATATATATATATATATATATATATATATATATATATATATATATATATATATATATATATATATATATACTTAGTTGTATTGATGTGAGTTTGCAACCCTAGCTTTCACGCGATTGCGATCGTATGCTATCTCTATCAGTGATATTGAATGCTTTCCAATAAGTACCGCGCAGGTATATTATATAAATAATATATATAGAAATTACACACACACACACACACACACACATATATATATATATATATATATATATATATACACACACACATTTAATAACATAAGTGCAGGAAACATGAGGAATACAAATAAACTCGGCTAGTAGATGCGTTTCAAAAACATATCGAAATTTTCTTTTTTCACTGCAAATTATTCATTATATCTTATTCAAGTATTTTACAAAAAATTAGACCCGATTACACAATATTTAAAGCTAAAGTTAGGTTTATATTTCATAATCATGCAATGAGATGAGGTAACAGAAACCGTAGATTTGTGTGTGGAATATCATTACATTGAATCGTAACATAATTATCATTAATGTTTTTTATCAAAAGCATTTTATATTTGGTCGTATATTAATTTAAAATATTCCTTTTCACTGGCTTTATTTTTTAAATGGAATAAAATCTTTCTGAATTTCAGAATTTGTCTATTGATGACTGGACGAAAGCAATTGGAAAACAACAATGGAAAAGAGAGGTAACAAAGCGTAAACGAAATAGCTCCAGTTTGTTCAACTTAGGAAACTTCGCATTGCTGCCAAAGCATTCTAAATTGCTGCAAATAACAAAGGCGAAAAGGAAAAATATGTAACTACAAATCAAATATAGCATCAAAATTTATATTATGATGAATACGCCCCTCTTCTGCCGAACTCGTCATATATCAAACAAAGATGCATAGTAAAATATATATATATATATATGTATATTTCAAATTCTCAGCGTCTCCTCTCCTTTATGCGCATGTGCAGTCGCATCAACGTAAATATCATTTTCGTCCGATGAAATCCTAAAGCACGAAAAGAGTCTTACGAGTACTTTTTCCAGTGTCATATTTCTTTTAATTGAAATCGTTCTTGATACATGAAAATTTATATACCGTTTTATCATATATATATATATATATATATATATATATATATATATATATATATATATATATATATATATATATTATTGGATAAGGATATATAGAATTTTATATATAAAGCATAAGTTTTGCGGAAAGATATATAACAAAGTGGAAAAAAAAACTTTTTCACTTTGTCATATATATATATATATATATATATATATATATATATATATATATACGTATATATATATATATATATATATATATATATATATATATATATATATATATATATATATATAATGAACAATCACGAAAAAGCTTAAAAAATCATATCGGTTATAATTTATTTCATGTATATTTTTATATTCATCTCTTCAGACTGAAAGTTTCTTAGATGTGGAATCAATCCATCCAGGCAGATATATCTGGATAAAAAGGAGAAAGGGAAATTTTTGCAAAACAAGCGTCCCTCTATAAGGGAGCTAAACATAATTAGTAGAAATACAAAATGGCATTAAGTATTGGTTAAATTTAATTCGAAAGGTTGCCGCATCCCCTCGTAATACATTTTGTTCAGTGGTTTTGATATGGAGGGCCTCCAGAATTTGAAGTTTTTGTTTATTATTTTCGTGGTGTAGTACATTGGTGGTGTCAACAAGTATTTTTTCTATCGTGAAGGTCGGTAGAAATGTGCTTTTTGATCTTGTGCAATAGAACTTTTACCCGGCAAATGAAGTGTAAAACATCTTGATAATATTGTGGTCGCCAAAATAACATTTGTAATTATTTTTTTGTCAGAGATAAAATCTCCGAAATGATATTTAAACTGGTGTAAAACGTTGTTTTTTATTACAATGAATTATTTATACAAAAAGTAAATTAGCAAAGTTAATGATATAAAATGAGGAAATCCCATTACTAAGAAAAAATTATAGATTCATTAACCTATCAATCACTCGATGAAAGTTATGATCCTAGTTTTTTTTTTAATTATAAGCTGCATAATCTGTTTCTTAAATACGCAAGTACTTTCGACTGTCCATTCATTCATCTTCAGGGATGGAAATTCTTTTGTTTTTGGTAAAATTCTGGTAGCATCCGAGACGAAAAAATATAATGCGAATCGAAATATGTTTTTTAAATACATATATATATATATATATATATATATATATATATATATATATATATATATATATATGTGTGTGTGTGTGTGTGTGTGTGTGTGTGTGTGTGTGTGTGTGTGTGTGTGTAAAACTTACTGAATGATACAGAAATGGTTTTGATGTAAATAAATTTAGAAAGGCATACATCAAATCTGTTAATTCAATTTATTCTATAAGACATACAATTTTTTTGGGGGGGAGGGGTAAATAGATATCTATCTATCTATCTATCTATCTATCTATTTATCTATCTATCTATCTATTATTACCGATGTGACTTCTCCTTGTCTTTTATACAAATATTTTCTGACGCACTTTTTGCCTTTTTGCCCCGACAACATGAATTTAAGCGTGCTACTAGATTGCCATTTAGGTCCCACATTTTCACTGTTGAAATAGTCAAATACAATCGCCACTTTTACTCCAAGTTTCTTTTCTCGCTCTTCCCACCTGTGGAACTCCCTTCCGATTACTTGCTTCCCTGATAAAAACAATCTTCAAAAATTTTAATTTAATGTCCATCACGTTCACTCTCTCTAAACGCCTCCTTACTAGTGGCATTCCCTCCTTGCTTGGTATGAGATGATTAAAAAAAAAAAAGAAAAAATGCTAAATCCAACTAATCAAGCGGAAAGCCTTTTTTTATTAGCTAATTAGGCATGTTGCAGGTAGAAAATTTATAATTGTAGCTGTTGTGGAAAAAAATTAGAAATTAAATTTCTAAATGAGAGATAACTATTTGTTTTATCGTAAGAAAATAATCTGTAATTTGATTAGCTTGGCAAAAACTTTCACATGCCCAATTCGATTAAATTTTATTCGTGTGATTATCTATTATTTTTATTGTAATAAAAGTACTTAACACTAGGATGGCCAGCTCCTTTGATATCTTTATTTACATTACGCCGTGAAGCAGCCATCTCTAATATATTCAATATTCACGTCAGGAATAACACGTCTGAAAAGAAATTCACAAATATTAGTATACCTCATACTGAAAGAAAGTGATTATATATATATATATATATATATATATATATATATATATATATATATATATATATAAATTATGTGTGTGTGTGTATAGATAGATAGATAAATAGATAGATAGGGGACATATACACAAGTATTATTGCTTGTGAGAAATTTTTCAATGCATTTACCCTATAAATACTCTAGGTGTCAAAAACGACACCTTGGATATTCAAGGTAAAACCTCAAATATCAGCTATTCCACTGAATATTTTTTAAAGAATTAAGTCTGTGAAGCATCTGTGCTAAAATTCAATAATTGTCCATAAGCCTCAGCATCGAACCAAAATTAGTTATTCCATAGTAATTTGTTGAAAATTTGAAGG
>OZ010579.1:54541122-54563622 GCA_963932145.1 Acanthosepion lycidas | reverse complement strand
TTAGAAATTTCTTCAAAAATATTATATAAAAACTCACTTATAAATCTTGTAATCTTGTTAACTTATAAAGAGTTATTTGTTAATAAAAGTATGTTAAACTTACCCACGGATAGATTGCTTTTGCTTATATATCTCTTTATTCTGAAGTATGATTTGGAGGTAAAATTAAAATGTATATAAGTCAGTGTTTGCATAAATTTCACAAAAATAACAAGAAAAAATTACAACTGACATAACCAGCATATTTTCCGCTTTCCACGTTTTTCTTTTAAAATTTACTGTCTTTCAATCTCTCTATTTTACGGCTTCATTATTGACTGGACGTTTGGCCTTGTTTACTGTCTCATGGTTGCACAGCCATTAACTGAATCGAGCAGTAGTGAACCCCTCCCATCAAAGACTATCTGTCCACCCGTCCCATCTGTCCTTCATAACCAGGTTAACGCCTTTTCCAAACTTGGCAAAAGATTAAAAAAAAATAATTGAAAACGAATAACAAGGAGTAAAACAGATGCTGTCCTGTCACATACCGTACTATTTGTTATTGACTATTTCCGACAAAATAACTCATGAATCCCATGGCATTCCAAGTCGAGCAAATTTCTTCGATATTCTACACCAATTGAAGAACACTCTTTTATAGAAATCTTTTATTTCGATTAGATCTTGGAATGTAAACGCTGAATATATATTCAGAAAGAATTGTAGTATATATATATATATATATATATATATATATATATATATATATATATATATATATATATATATGTAAGCAAATATATGGATATAGATCCGACAGTATGAAGAAAAATTTACTGAGAAAACAAACAAAAATCCTTATAAGCAATTATGCTGTTTTAATGTTAATATAATGTCAACGTCGGACGTTTAGGTCTAATAAACCATCTTCAGGACATATAAAATATAATTAACATTATTAATTCAACATGTCCATCGTCTTTGTCATGTTGAATTGATAATGTTCATTATATTTTATATGTTCTAAAGATGGTTTATTAGACCGAAACATCTGACGCTGACATTATATTAACATTAAAACAGCATAATTGCATATAAGGATTTTTGTTTGTTTTTTCCGTATATTTTTCTTCATATATATATATATATATATATATATATATATATATATGAAGAAAAATGTGAAGAAGATTCGCTAGAAGAAAAATGTGAAAAAATTATTCAAGACGGAAGCTGTCAACCAACCAGTTGTTTGAAATGATAGTCTGAACCAAGGCATGTACAATATTTCTAATATAGTTAAGAAACATAATTCTAAAATTATTAATGATATTAATATGCAGCATGAACCTTGATGTAACTGTAGAAATTAAAAGTGATTTTCCGCTTGATGGAATGTGTCTGGAAGAGAATATAGTCTACAAAGCTACTATGGGTGTTCAAGGCGTTCATGATTTAAATGGAATTTACCGTGAAAGATATTAAACAAACTCATGGTAGTACCACGTTATCGAGTTATAATCAAGGCTGCATGGTTGGCTACTTAACAGTTTCCATTCGACAAATATATCTTTTTTTTACAGACTAATGAGACTTAGACAGAAGCAAACTTGGTAGGAATTCAAAGCAAAATACTTTGTTAATACGATCTAATATATATATATATATATATATATATATATATATATATATATATATATATATATATATATATTATACCGCCGAAGAAAATACATATCTCAGATACGTTTAAAATACGTTATAAATTATAGAAGGTTGCTAAATGATAGTAGGTATTTTCATTTATGTTTAGTAAATAGTTTTTAATTAATAAGAATATCATCAAAACGCCACAAATTAATATAGAATTTTTAAAGTTTTAAAATTTTATAAATTATTCTAATCGAAATGTAAAATCCAAACAATTCTTTTAAAAATGAATTATTCATTTTAATTTTTTTTTCTTAAGTCGACAGCGTCCTTTATTCATAAAAGCGGTTAAATATTTTCAGTTGTAGTTTGATTTTATTTTGTATTTTAAGTTTCAGGGCAGATTTTCGGTAACTGTCAGTTCTCTTTTCGAAAAAATGACGATTGAATCATCCAAAGACTTCTGCTTATAATTTATATAAACATTAATCCACAGAAAAATGAATTTTTCGAAATTTTATAAGAATTAAATAAGTAGGTTGTAACTGTTTTTAAAAATAGTTTTCCCAAGATTTTCTAAAAAAATATTTCTAAAATAATTTTATTCCTTTGTTAATATGTCCTGAAAGTTCATTAAAGTACGATTATTATTTGACTTTCACAAGAATTTTAAAATCAAAGCAAAAAGACGCTAAAATTTCCTGTACTAATTTATAGTCACTCTATGGCGCAAGAAAATAATTAACCACACCTGTGAAGGTTATAAAAAGGAGTAAAATAATATATATATATATATATATATATATATATATATATATATATATATATATTATTATTATTATTATTATTATTATTATTAATAGAAATCTTATAAGTATAAGAAACTATACTCGGTCTGAAAACCTTCGGTGTCTTGATTTGCAAATAAACAAGCCAATACCAAAGGGGAAAATAAAGGTATAAAAAAGAGAAAGACCCAAGAACATGTACGTTAGCCGAAAATAATTGTTCAGCATGCAAGTCCAAGGCCCACAGAAAAAAAAACCCCGATGCGAGTACCCAAAATAACTAAATAAAGTGCTCAATACAATGAGTAGAGCAGACCTAGTTAAAACTAGAGAGCCAGAAAAACCTACCACGGTTTCACCTAAACGCATCGGCAGGGAAAGCTGGCTTTGGGGCATGGGCATTAGTTTTAAATCCATAGAGTTTACTAGTTGTGTTCTTATTTAGGTTGTTATTTAGGCAAAAATAAGCTCTCCATCATATATTAATGATAAACTTTTCCATTTTTTTTAATAAACATAATCCATATAACTGACGATTAGGTACGTGTATATTCTTTAGTGAATATCTTATATTTACACGCTCCATATTAGTCGATTTTAAACAGGGTAGGGTAGCCTAGAGCTGGATTATTATTAATAAAAATCTTATAAGTATAAGAAACTATACTCGCTCGGAAAAGCTTGGGTGTCTTGATTTGCAAATAATCAAACCAATACCAAAGGGAAAAAATGGTATAAAAAAGAAAGACCCAAGAACATGTACGTTAGCCGAAAATAATCGTCCAGCATTCAAGTCCAAGGCCCAAAGAACAAAAAACGCGATGCCAGTACGCAAAAGCCAGCCTTCCCTGACGATCCGCTTTTAGGTACCTCCACGAAAATGTAAACAAACAGAGATAGCATGATGAAAAAGACGCCGAACATGACGAAAACAAGTTTTTATCGTCTAATGTTCATATTATTATTAAAGAGGAAAGATCAAAGTATTTTGGGGGTATTTTTTTACATTTTTAATCGTTCCTAGCATGACCGAAATTTTCGTTAAAAATCTTGTTTTTTTTGTCAAAAAAATAGGACAGATAATCAATCATTTTCAATCATTTTCAATCATTTGATATAAAAGATGAAAATCTGACTGATATTCTTTTAAAAATAAATTATCATTTTTTCAAAACTGATTTTAATAAAATCAGAAATTATAATGTTTATTTAAAATATTTTGAACGAAGCATAACTTAGCTTCTGCGCCGAAAAAATGTAATTTGAAAATAAAACAAAGCAGGTCATAACCTTTCGCGTAGCTTGACAGGTGACGAAAGACACATTCATGACGTTTAGATAACTTACGGGAGGATAATTCTTTCTACGGATGGAAGGAAGTGAAATTATTTAGATTTAAGTGAACAAATTATTTACCTCGTTACTTTTAAGGAAAACTTTCAGTGCTCTAATTTTTCATTTTTTTTTTGTACTTAGCTTTCATCTTTACGTTTACGATGCTTTATGGAAAATATAAAAAAAATAAAAAATAAGACTGTTAAGAGTGAGATTAAATTTCATAAGAAACAGGTATCTAATTAATTTATAGGTACCTTTCTTATGAAATTTTATCAGAAATGTACATAAAATACTATAATTTTATGTACATTTATTACATTTTACTGTGTTATTTGTATTTCCATTCATTTTATTATTAATTTTGATATTTCATTTATGGAAAAATGCCATAACTGAGATTAATATAAAAATAAGATCATATAAATTAAAGTTTAGCAGTAGTTAAATTTCATAAGATGATACTGATACTTATATGTGCCCTTCTCAGTTGAAATTGAAAAATCAAATTAAATTCTCCATACGTGTTTCGCAAAAGTAAAGGCCTTAACAGCGGAGAACAATGCTGAACTCAAATAATGCAACTAAATTGTATTCTGGTTGGCCTTCCGTACTTTATAATTACCGCCCGATTATAAGCAAAAATTACATTTTTTAATTACTATGGCTCTTCTGATTGGTCCAAACAATACAATTTTCAAAGCGCTAGACAATGACAATCTCATATGGACACTTTGAAAGGTTGATGGTGCTTTTAACTAATGTTATAATATTTTTAAAAACTTAATGTAAAAATCTATTATAATTAAAGAAATAACAAATAATTGTATTAAAAATTCAATTTTCATTGAAAAAAATTTTTGCTTTCAGAAAATATTGTCCATATTCATAAAAACAACTAAAAACAAATAAAAGCATTTGAAATTAAATAATATCTTTGTTTTATTGAGTTTTGTATGTTACAATTCAGAGCTGATTTTCAGGTACGTTGGCTCCAATTAAAAAAAAAAAAAACATGATTTGCATTCTTCAAAGCCTTGTGCTTTTAACTATTGTAATCACTAAGGATGATGGGCTCTAATTTCTAGAGTTTTTCATAAAATTAGTTATGGGGTTGTTAATAAATATATATAAAAAAATTATGCCATGACTTTAATAAAAAAACATATTTATAATAATTTCGATAATCTGTGAATAGTTTCTGAAAGTTTCATTAACATCTGACAATTATTTTTATATTTGCAAGATTTTCCAAATTAATGTGTAATACAAAAAAAAATCTCGCTAAAAATTATCTATGTTATTTACTACCCCTTGTTGCAATAAAGAGAAACAAGGTTTTTAAATCAAAATTTAGAATATTCTAAACAGATGGAAACATTTTTTTTTAAATAATGAAAAAAAAAAATTGCTCTATCCTCTTCTTAAAAACATAAGCATTTATACGATAAAATTTTGTTTTCATAAAGTTTGGCGTCTTTATCATCAGACTATGTTCTATTTTTTAACGATTTCGTGGAGCTACCTAGGGGTAAATTTGGTTTAATTTATGTAGGAAAGTATTAATTTTATCATATAATTGTAGTATCAAGCAACATATGTGATGCATGAAAAATATGTAATATCATTGAAAGTGCAAAGAGGCTTGGTCAATGTGATAACCACTTTAACACATGTGTTAATAGTTTGGTAATTTTCGGTTTGGTGTTGTTGCCAGTCGAAACGTAATTTTTTTTTTCCGAACAGTGCATTTTGTGTCGGGGGAAAAAACGATAGATTTCGGAAGGTTTATAATGAGAAAAATATACATATCTATGTCGTCATTTAAGTTAAAATCAGAGTTATTTTTTTACGGTTTAATATTGAAATAGACGGCAAGTAGGAATATCAACGTAATTTCTATTAATAACTATTTTCGGATTATCGACAACTAAATCGTTTTTCTCTATGCTTTTATCATTCAAGAGGTCGTTAATCTGTGATTTCGACAATTTCTTAAACCTTGTGGCTCAAAGTAATATTGTATTCTTCCCATGACATCCAGTTCCTGTCATGCCATCCCTTTACACAAGTACGTTAAGTTTCCCAATGATACATTCTGATCCTCTTCTTTACACTAGACCTCCTGCCTGTCAGACTCACCAATCCTGTGTTTGCTCAAACATTGTTCCCTGGAACCCAAGTGTCTGCAAGAGGTTTTTAGGTGTTCTGAGAGAAACAGTTATAAATAGCCTAATATAGTTTTGAGCAAATTTTTGTTTAATTTTATATTCGTAATTTTACTCTACACGTATGACATATCGCTGAATAAACCTTGTTTATTATAATAAAGGCTTCAAACTCTTATATTATTTAAAATTATAATAATCATAGCGAATGTATAGAATGATATCTATATGGTGTCATTATGAAACTGCTTTCACTGATTAGTAGAAAAAACTTGCATATGGCGAATTCAGGTATCACTCGAGTACAAGTTGCACTTTACTATCACCAACTATTTTTCTTCCATTAAACACAGTTAATGGCTGATATAAACTAATTAAACAGTAGACAAATATCTATATTTTTAAAAGAAACTAACCTTCCTCATTTACCATAGCAGTATCGTACGAGAAAACAGTTGACTGTAACCAAGGCTTCCCCAAGACGTCGCTAGTTCAGCGAAAAAGAGTGATAAATAGCTAATGCAATGTGGAGTAATTTTTGTTTTATTTTATATCCGTATAATTATCATAGGGAATATATTTAGCGATGTCTTTATAGCATCAGTGTCAAACTGCCTTCATTGTACGTGGCGGATTCGTGTATCACTATGTGACTCACTCGAGTACAGGACGCATTGCATGGTGTCTATATATTATGTTTACCACGTGGACTATGATAAAAATATAAGAGATAGGAATAATGGTATATAATAATTTTCATGTAGAGGCTCATTGAGACATGAAAGCTATTTCAAAGTTTGCACATTGGTAAATAAAAAGGATGGAAAACGCTACTCTAATCGTTCATTCTTCAGTAGGTATCCCAGAAATTCCGTCTCAATATAATTGTAAATACGCGAGTCCTTTTATTTTCAATTGGCATTAAAACTTCCTTGTTCATTAAATGCTCCGTCCATATAACTCTCAAGATCTTTCTTTGTCACATAAAGTCGACTTTTGATTTGTGACGAGAGAAATTAAATACCGTTCTTTAGGTTTGGTTTGGTTTAGTTTACGGCATATCAACTTCAATGGGTTATTTAATGCCGACAAGATTTTTATTGCTGGTAATATTTTGTTTTCAAAATATACAGCTGGTAATTTTTTTTTTTTTTCAAATGTTTTGATTTTAATAATTTTTCTACAAAAATGTATTGCTGGTAATATTTTTTTGCTGGTAATAATCTATTGCTGGTAATATTTTTTTGCTGGTAATAATGTATTCCTGGTAATAATTCTTTACGTCAAAAATTCGTTATTAGTAATAATTTTTATAAAGATGTATTGCTGGTATTAAAACCTATTTTTACACTTTCATAGTGTTTTAACCCAATTTGGAGTTTAACTGTTTGCCCATAGCTGGGACCCTAACATGTGCTACCACCCCGGGTCAGGGTTGAATACCAGCAATTAAGATGTCGTTCTACGCTCCTCAAAACCTCCTGATCAGAAACCTTGCTGTTAGTTGTAGTTTATCGTCTTACTCAGGACACGGATGTAAATTATCATCGTATCCAGGAGGCGTATGTAGTTTATCGCCTTACCCAGGACACGGATGAAAGTTTATCGTCTTATCCAAGACGTTCGTTCTTTAGAATATATTTAATAAATTGTGATATTTTAAAAGCATGCTTCAATTATTTGAATTGATTTTATTAGTATCTGAACATCATTTTTGTTTTTTAAATACCTTTTATTCTCGGACTAGGACAAACGGGACTCTCCATAGCATGGTTTTCTTTACTTATCTGTTGATTAATTGACTGATTCATTTTCCGCGGTTTATCAACATTTTACTTGTTATTTAAAGCCAGAATATATTTTTCGACTATAAGACTTTTTTTGGTGAGAGGAGATAATATTTAGTGATTAACTAATACTTACTAATTAACTTATAGCTGGGGAAGAAGAAGTGGATTCATAGCTTTTCAAAAGGTATATGTGCGTAAGTGAATATAACGCACTTATAAATCGGTTCTCTGATTTACAATTCCGAACCATTAATCATTTTACCACGGACATCCCTGCTTACAGCATCTGGTATTCCTAAGCGATCACCAATCTACGTACTGACCAGACTCGACGTTGCTTAATTTCGTAGGGGTGTAGGATGTAAGACTTATCTGTGAATTACCAGAGACTTATACACTATTTTGAGTTCAGAATTGTCTTTCTAGATTGAATGGCACGACACCTTAAAGAAATTAATCTACCCAGCTTTTTTAGCTCGTAATTGGAAGGGTTTCGTTCATGGCTTTCTCAAGAAAGTTTGTCCAAAAGGGAACCTAAAAAACTGGTCCAAAACTTGAACTCGTCTCGTCTATTCTACGTTCATCATCATGATTTATTCAGTTAGCGCATTTTGCGCCGCTGTATTCAACACACTCCTCCACCTATCTCTGTCTGACGCTTCGCTTGCATCCTCAGCCGTTCCTGTCCATCATTAGTATCATCAAACCAATACATGGGCGGTTTGCCCTAGTGTCGCTTGCCCAGCAGAATGAACTTACGAAGTCTTCCTGTCGCATAATATGCCCGAAGTATTGGAGCTTCCTTAGTGCCATCTTCGCTCTCAATGCGTACCTTGCTGTGATGATATTCAGCACCCACTTATTAGTGCATCTCGCTGCCAATGGCAGCCTACGTACTCTGCGATAAGCCCACATCACGAAAGCATCAATCTGGTGTTTTTCCCTCTTGGTCAGTGACCATGACTCGCTTCTATAGCTGGCGAAAGCAGTGACGCTTAGTAATTTGAAATTTAGGATGACGTGTATACTCCAATTATTCCAGATGTTTTCCATTTTTCCCGTAGTACTTCGTGGCATTGACAGCCGTCTCTTGATTTCCAACATAAAACTACCCTGGGTATTAATGATGGAGGCCAGGTACACTGTGTGTTTTTGCGTGTATATTCTACATTAGGCCATGATAAACATTATGCTAACTTGACACCAAATAGCATCACAAAAATCTTGTCTGACACAGGACACTTTTTAACTTAATCCGAATTTAGTAATGTAAAATCATAGTAGGAACAGTTGTTTTGCACCAGTGTTTCAAATGAAGATATAATTCTCGTTACTATTATAAATGCTTGCAGTTAACTAGAAAAAACATCGATGTGAAATATGGAACTAAGTTCCCGTAAGAAGTAGTAAGCCTTATTATTAGTGTTTGTTTATGCTTTTTTTTTTCTTTATTTTTAGTAGTATAGCATTAACAGTCCTGGAAGAATAGTAATCCAGGGTGGTCCGAATGTCTTGTTACCTTTACATAATAGTGTCTTCTATTCCAGATCGCTGACATGCACTCCAAAACGAAAATAATGATGTTCCTACATCGAACTTGTCGATTTATGACAGCGTCAATGAAAGTGAATGAGCTGCATTCTTCACAAGTTTTTTGTATTACTGTGTTACTTGGTTTTCTATTCTCATTACTTTTGGGTTAGGGGATGACATGACTTTCGGACCACACTGTACGACATTCTTTCGAAATAGATGATCACACATTTCATATTTGTTATATCGCCATCTATGCTTATCTTTCGAGTATCCGGTTGTGGGGATTAATTGATTTAAATGAACAAAATTATACAGAAAACAGTTTACGTCTGAATTTCTGTAATCAAAAGTTATCATTATCTACATTATTTACACTCGAATTAACCCCCCCCATCCTTGTTGCAATTATCCACTAGCCAAGGAAATTAAAAACTTTGATGTGCAGATTCAGTGACATAGCAATTGCGAATTCATACATTATAACTGTATACTTTTCTATTCGCCATATTATTTTGCCTAAAAAGAGGGGCTTCTTTTATTCCTTACGGTTTATACTACTAAAGAAGGCTGCTGGTCGAATCGGCCATATTATTGTGGTAAGAATTGCAGAAAGAATAAGTTCAATTTCACGAATAAATTTTGGTATGCAAATTCTTCTTCTTCTTCTCCTTCTTCTTCTTCTTCTTTATGTACCGTGTAACCTCGGAAAGTAGGAGATCATGTCTCTCGCAACTTCCTGTCCATTGCAACTCTTGCTTTTCTGTTATTAAACCCTGCTCCACCTTCCATTTACTCAAGCTCACTATGTATATTATGCGTTCTTTTCCTCTGTCTCTCTTGAATTCAATCTGTACTGTGAGTATCAAATTTTCCAAGCCTTCTTTCCTCATTATGTGCCCAACTGTCTCTTCCTGATGTTAATTATAATTTTCCTGTTTGTTTCCATTTTCTCTAAAACTTCGTCGTTATTCACATCTTCAATTCCATGGTATATTCAGCATCCTTCTGTAGAACCACATTTCTGTTGCTTTCATTCTCTTCCGTCCTTAGACAATTGTATTTTCATATTCGGTTTTTAAAGAAAACAATGTCTTAACTAACGATGATCATAAACTTAATTAAGTGCGTGTTTTCCCATATAAACCTAAAAATATGTTTAAAATGTCCGTGAACTCGTGTATAAGTCGGACACGTAAACAATTCCATTGTAAAGCTTTTGCCAAATTAAGAAGAAATAGAAATAAGAGAAAAGTGAAAAGAAAGAATGAATCCAAAAGGAAAACATAGCAAAGGAAGAAAATCAAAAATAATTTTTTTCTAACATCCGACCTCAAGTGGAACTCTTATATACACTCTATCGCTAAAGATGTAGGTAAAATGATCGGCCCCGTACCGCCCCGCTAAGTACCTGACGCTTCATGTTATCCTCTATCATTCTAAGAACGTGATCAGACCGAAAATGGAGGGTTGTTGTCATATTTAGGCAGGAGGTGCTCAGGCTTCTCTTTCCAGTCTTGACATAATTCAAAAATGTCTCCGAATCATTGTTGGGAGAGAATTATTTTCCACCATCCAACTTCTTTCTCACAGGCGGGATGTGACGAGTCTCTCTCTGCTCTATCGTTACTTCCATGGAAAATGCTCGAAGGAATTTCATTTCTTGGTTTCGCCAGGACTAACCTTCATGGATAGAACCCGCCATGCCTCTTACATTATAGCAGACCCCTCACACACCCTCCGTATTCCATCGGGGAGAAGGTACACTCAAAGAGTTTCTTTCCGCGAATCACTACCCAGTAGAACAAACTCTCGTGAGGATGTTTCCCTAAATTATTAACCTGTTCAAATCTAGGTTCAACCGTTATCTTCTCATCATGTAAATATATGCTATTGATCAATTGAACCCTCTACCTCGATTGGCTCCTGCACTATGTACTAGGTGATCGTTAATGCAAAAGAAAGATAAATAGAGAAGTGATATAAATAAAACAAAAATAGAAAGAAAGGATATTAAAATTAAGAAAAAAAATGTCCACAAAGAAATAAAGGAAGAACGAATAAGTGACAAAAAGATAGATGAAAGAAAGAACGAAAAGGCAAGGACGAAAGAAATCTAAAGTAAAACTGAAGTAAATGAAAAGAAAAAGAGACAAAGAAAAGAAAGAAAGAAAGTAGGGAAAATATAAAAAAGAAGAAAAAGAAACAGAGAAAAGGGTGTAAAACAAAAGAAATAAAAAAGAAAGAAATAGAAAAAAAAAGAAAGAAATAGAAAGAAAGAAAGAAAGAAAGAAAGAACAATGTGTCCATGATGAAAGAAAAATAGAGAATAATCAAAATACCAATAAAGGAAGGAAACAAGAGAACTTGTCAAAAGAAGAAATTTAAAGAGAAAGAAAGGAATGGTGGCAAAATATAAAGACAAAATAAGAGAATAATGTCAAAGAGAAAAAATGAATAAAAAAAAATAAATTAAAAAGAAAGAAATGAAGGAAAAGTGTACGTTATGATGAAAGAATGAAAATATAACAAAAAAAAAAAAAAAAAAAAGAAATTAAAAAATTGAAAGTAATAAAAATGATAGAAAAAAGTCCTTGATAGAGGAAGAACGAATAAAATAAAACTAGAGAAGGGGAAGGAAAATATATTCTTATGAATTGCAAGTTAAATTAGAAGTCCAGAATCGTGTAGAAAATCAAAAGATTTAAAGACTGATTACTTTCTTAAGCCTTCAAAAATATTAAAAAAGCAAGCATTTTCCATTCGGTTAACACAGACATTATTCAAGAAAGTGTCGTACGTCAAAAAAGGTATTCTTTCAAATATCAGGTTATTTAAGAAAAAAGACAATCCTTATGCTAAGTAACAATAGAAAAAGTCTTATTAAAAGAAGGGGTTATATTTTTTTAAAAAAATGAATGCAAAATGGCTCCAAGCTTTATATTACTGCAAAGAATAGAAATTTTAAAATAATACCCGATGTTTTGTCAAATTTCTGAAAAACGAACTGTGGATATAATGATGATCGTGAAATAGTCGAGGCAGGATTTTGCGTACTCCCTTCTTTTTAGTGTGCTTTAAAGAATGCTTTCGAAGCTCTTTTGAGAAAATACAACTAAAAATGGCTTTATGAATTGCGTGTGATATTTTATTTTTTATTCATTTGTGTCTTTAGCAAAAGCAAAAGGATTATTGTGGAAAGTCGGACTCGAAACGCGCGAGCCACCTGAAAACATATTCGGCTTCCTGTATGTAAACACATGAAAACTAAGCAAGCATAGCGTGAATGAAATGTGTAACGACTTGCGTCGGCGGCCCTTTGTGGACATATTTCGCTTATTGTTTCATTCCAGTTTTCTTAACTTTCGACCGAACATAACGCTTTGCGAGATTAGCGTGTATTGTGATACGCCCGTCCCACTGCCTGCGCAATACATACATACATATCTACATACAAAATTGTGTGCGTGTGTGTGAGTGTGAGTGTCGGTAGATAGTGTGTACTTATATTTGTTGTATGTATACGATACTTTTTGCGCATACATATACTATGCATATATATATATATATATATATATATATATATATATATATATATATATATATATATATATATATATATATCCTTTATAGATATTGTGCGTATGAATAAGTATATAAATTGTTGTGCTTACATACGAGGAAGATATAATCTACTTACATGTTCTGTGTCGATATATTGTTGCATCTTTACATAAAGTGTGTAGAATGTTTGTGTGTGTACGTTTACGCAGGCACACAGACACGCACATATTTTGTGTATATACAGTGGTTATATATATTGAGTGTATGAATACAATGTATAATACTATATATAATACGAATATATAATGTGTGTATATGTTATACATATATATGTGTCTGTGTGACATGTTGCCAATATATATATATATATATATATATATATATATATATATATATATGCATGTTTGTGTGTGTATGTGTGTGTATATATATATATATATATATATATATATATATATATATTAGGATGGTGCAAAATAATGTCGTTTTCTCACATAGTAACATATGTGAGAAAACGACATTATTTTGCACCATCCTAATATATATATATATATATATATATATATATATATATATGTGTGTGTGTGTGTGTGTGTGTGTGTGTGTGTGTGTGTGTGTGTGTGCGTGTATGCATGTATATTAACAGCGTGTAGTGTCACGAAGTAGCAGTCTTTTCTACCTGGACAAGTAGTTATGAGCAGGAGTGTGTAACCTAAGACAATAAGTTTCATTGGCCCATGTTTCTTCCATAACCTTTCTAGTTTTCTGTCCAATGAAACACGAATTCGTGCAAGAGACAACACAAAAGAAAAACAAATAAATATACGTGCATATATATATATATATATATATTCGTTGAAAAAAATCAACATTTAAAAAACAAAAATCAACAACAAATGAACTCAAATAATTAAAGAGAACTTTTTAAATATATCAAAGTTTTTTTTTTTAGTTTTTTTTTCTAATTCTTTCTCGAAATAACTGCAAAAATATGAAATATGAAAACGACAAGAAAGCCAAGTTCAAAACAAAGAACCGGTTCGTCTGTCTATTCATTAATCAAATAATGCGGTCTTTTCAAGTTTGCTTAGTTTTTTCTAACAAGGGAGACCTGGCAGAAAGAAACAAACATTTGAGACATAAAGCCAAATAAAATTTAAAAAATGCATATTTCTTTTTCGAAAAATGAAAATGATAGCAGTAATGCAACCCGAATAAATATATTTATTTAAAGAATTATATGTAAATTCTACTCTTCAGGTGACACTTTACATACGCACATGATGTCTATTGACTTGCTAATCGAGTATTACTAATAAAATAAACATTTGAATTAAGACAACTGTTGTAATATTTACACTAATTTTACACTAAATTATACATGTTTTTCACAGAAACACATATATTTATTAAAAGTACAGAAAAATAAACTGCCGTGTAAAAAAATTAAGCAGAAAAACATTTAAAAAATAAATATGAAATACTATTGAAAAGTAAAATCTGAATAAAACAAACAAAACCTGTGAAATATGCAAAAGTGACCAATAAATATCACTTTTACATAATTCATAGATTGCAATCTTCAATATGACTTTTACATATATCAAAATTTGTAATATTCAATGAATTTTATAATTGTTACTGCAATTATAAAAAAAAACACCATTATACACTTTTATAGAAACCATCTAGTCAATAATCACACACTAGACAAAAATATAAGAAAACTAATACAGAATAACATATCGACTAACGAGAAAAATATTAAACACACCATGTGCTACAAAACCTACAAAAAGTAATCCCAACAAATTATGTCTATTGTTAGGTTGGTGCAAAAATCATGACGTAATAATGTCGTTTTTTGACGTAACGTCAAAAAAAGACATTATTACGTCATTATTTTTGCACCAACCTAATATTTCTCTTCCTCAATTGGAGCATATCAATCTAATGACAATTCAAACACTGAACACATTGATTACACGAGTAATACATTATCATGCCAATAAATGTCCCATTTATTTGATAATTGTTCCATTAAATCGTATATCAACAACACCAACAATAATTAAGTATAATTACTATATCATACTATTGTAAATAAAAGTGACTACAAATCTTATAAGCATTAAGCATAAAACACACAACACAACATCAATACAATTATTTGAAATTTAGGAACAAGCATACTAAATATATCTAATAAACAATAAAAGAACATACTAAATATATATATATATATATATATATATATATATATATATATATATATATATATATATATATATATATATATATATATATATATAATAAATTTAAAAAAAATCAGCACGAACTGTTGATTAAGGATGCGATAATAAAAAAAAATACATGAGATTTTAAAAGAAAATAATTACAACCAGATCCCAAATTACTATGGTTATAATGAGAACCAAAATTACCCACAACAGTAATAATTATAAAGCAGTTATATATGAAATAAATAGCTAGAACTGTTCCTCAAGAGTCAAAAGAAAGATTCATTGATTTTGATAATTTATTAATATTTTCTATATAGTAATATCTTAAATGTGATATTCTGTCTCTTAGCATTTTTTTATTAGATTTGCGAAATCTGCCCTATCGTTTTGAATGCGTATATATATATATATATATATATATATATATATATATATATATATATATATATATATATATATATATATATATATATATATATATATATATATATATCAAAACCGCAGTGAACTGTGTTCTCCGGGCCACTGACGTATTTCACCTAAAAAAACGTTTCAATTTGCCTTCCTCTTTGCCGAAGATAGCGTAGGGGTTAAATCTCTGACTGCTACCAAATCGGTTTCGATTCCAGCTTGCAGCATTCGGACGTCTAATCGCACTGAAGAGTTGTCGGACGTCTAGCCACATTGAACTGCTGTGGATGACAATATATATATATATATATATATATGTTTCTGTTTGTGTGTGTGTGTGTGTGTGTATAGTCTAGACCTTTCACTTTTTTCGCTTATTTGTATGCACAATGCACAAGAAATTACGAATAATTTCTCTTTGATTCTGAAACAAATATGCTTAAAATTTCCTAACATACAAAATATTTCCATCTGACACAACCAAGTCCTGTGATAAACGAAAATAACTTAACAAACATTCTACCAGCAAAAAAGATGTGGTATAAGTTTAAGTGGTCAGTGTTCAACATTGATTATCAGTTGTTCATTCATAAAACGGAATAAAGTCACTGGATGATTGTCCAAGCAGAAGTTATAAACTTATTTAATAATTCAAGATTGAAAATATTGATATAATGATGAAAATTATAGATATGTATGTATATGAGACTGAAGGACTGAATATTCGAGCATCCTGTCCAAATTTTGCGGTTGCAGATAACTAATCATTCTATCATCTCTCATCCACGCTTGTGTCATTGAACATGCTTAAGAATAAACGATTTTACTAGAAGATGAAATGAATATTACACGTGTGAGAAGAAACAAGAAAAGAGAATATCATAACAGCTAGTTGATGTGTTTAGACTTAAACTTGGGTTTGGGGTTGTGGTTTGGTTAAGATTACACTCAGGCTTATCCTGTGTCAATAATCTTCATATCACACAATTTTAATCCGATTGGGTGCCATTAAAATACCATCTTGTTTTGCTGAAATGGCTTCGGGAAACGTCCAAGGTCCCAGTATAAAGTTCAGCCCCGAGCAATGTCTAGGGAGTTAGATGAATACGGATGCAATAACAATAATAATTATAAAAGAAAATAAAGAAAGGAAAAATAAAGGGAAAAAGCTATTTGGTGGAACTCTAACTAGGACAAGTAAGGTGAAACGAGGTTGAGTTGACTCTGTCCCGTGGTTTGTTATGGTTTCGTAGCTCCCGGGAAATAGTGGATATTCCCAAGAAGATGGAAAGTTATCATTGGCAGGAGATGACCGGAACTAGGGAAAAAGTAGGATTTAGAAAAGAATAAGATTGAAAAGAAAAAAAGCGTTTGGAAGAGAAAAGAAAAAGAGAAAAAAACACTGACAAGAAAGTAGAAAAGAAATATGGACGAAAATTATGGAATAAAAAAATAATGATCAAAGACAGTAAAAAAGAAACTGATCGAAGATAGTCTAATAAAGGGAGGAAATGAACATTAATCTTTTAAAATATGGAGAAATTAGAAAAAGAAATGTTGTTAAACAATTATGTAAATCCTTCCAATAAATATAGAAAAGAGATGAGAGAATGAGAAAATATTATGAACTTAACTGAAAAGGCTACAATGAAAACCATTTATAGAAAATGTCGATGGCGGAAACAAAGAAAGACTAATTGATATAAATGCTGTCAACGAGAAAACAAAGAATTAAATCAAAAGAAATGCAAACCGGATAAGTAAAAAGGAAGAAAGGCGTAAAAAAAAAAAAAAACTCTAAAAAAAATGAAGGAAAAAAAAAAGAAATTTTAAAGTGAAAAAATAAAATAAATATATCAAACGAAGAAGTTAAAACAAAGTGTAAACAATCAAGAAATTTAGAAAGTAATATAAAAACAAGAGCATTGGGAAAGGAAAAAACGGAACAAAGTAAGGAAAACTGGAAAAGAAAAAGATGAAAAGTGGATAGAGAAACAGAAAGTAAAAATCTAATATAAAAACGAAAGAAATTGCAAGAAAGCACAAAAAGTGTAAATGAGAATATAGTCTCCTGAACTCGTGAAGCCATCAAACTTCACAGGTCCGCGTCACCTGGGGCGTTGTTATAACGCGAGAATGATGTCGCCAACGAGATTATCCTTGACGCCATTTTGGATACCTTATAGGGCCATTTGGATGGGGCAGACGGTCATTTCTTCCCTTTCTCGCTTGCACGTGCATATATTCCCTGATGCATGCTTACAAACGCTGAAAGGTAAGCGCAGTTTTCATTTTGCACCCGGGGCAGTAACCATATTTGTGTTTCTTGGAAATTTGTCTTGTTTATTGAAAATCGTTCGTTTGTTTTTGTTTTATTTTCTTCTTTTTTTTTTTCCCTTCGTATTTAATTTTTAATACTGTGTTGTCCATTTACAACACACGTTTCATCTTTTTTCGGTACATTTTCCTCCATTTTGTCGGATTTTGAAATCTTTCTTATCCCATATAATAAGATTTTTTTGAACGATCTCTTCAAATTTAAACAGTTCATCTTTTTCGTTACAGTATTTGTGTGAGAAGGTATTTGCGGCTTTCGCTGATGAGATTCGGGCGAAGACACCGAAACGAATGTTTTGAATTTCGGATTGGAGATCATTCCTATTTCAAAGGATGAACAAAGAAAAAGACCGTTCATAACATAATAAATTAATAACTGCCAAATATCCATTACTTATGACTAAAAAGATAAAAGATAGTTTACAATGTTTGATAGAAAATTCGATGTCTGAAAAAAAATTTTGTTATTAACTTAAATCTTTAATTTTTTAAGTAAATAGTTTCAGGACTAAATATAACTATTATTGTAATAAACATATTTATCTAGGACATAAAGAAATATTTAAAATTTTAATAGTTTATTTATAGTTATAGTGTTTCTATCAAACATTGTAAACTATCTTTTACATAATTTTGTTAAAACAAAATTATAACAACTCCATCTCTCTTTCCCCCTCCCCCTATCTCTCTCTTTACCATAAGACTCACTTGTATACATTTTCTACAATTCATTTCCGTTTTATTAACCATCTAAAGAGGTCAAGGTTCTGTCACTCCTCCTACTCCAATATAAAACATACTTAAGAGAGATATAAAATTAACCCCTCCCTATACTTTATATTGTCTGTTTAACTATCACTCTCAACCCCCTCTATTAAATTACAAAAATTACACTATCCACCAATTTCTAATCCCATTTTTCCTCTCAATTCGTTGTTGGAAGTTTTACCTGATGATCCTGAATCCTTAAAAAAGGATTTAGGTGAAATAAATTATCGTATTGGTACCTTAAAGTGGTTTGTTTTTCATTATATATATATATATATATATATATATATATATATATATATATATATATATATATATATATATATATATATATATATATATACTGTATTCTATTGTTTCTCCTGACCGATGGAAATCAGTCGAATTGTAGTCAGTTTCTATATGTTTGCCCCTCTCAAAAATATATTTGTTGTGAATGAAACACTGTGAAATAGTTATAAATAGTGGACATATATTTGTGAAAATGCGTATATTTAGTGTAATATTCGTGAGATCTTATTAGAGAAAAC
The DNA here is from genome assembly GCA_963932145.1 of Acanthosepion lycidas. Classification (NCBI taxonomy): domain Eukaryota; kingdom Metazoa; phylum Mollusca; class Cephalopoda; order Sepiida; family Sepiidae; genus Acanthosepion; species Acanthosepion lycidas. The sequence continues at coordinate 54,544,523 of OZ010579.1, read as the reverse complement.
TGCCTGGATGCGATCAGAAAAAGTTATTAAGGAAGTGAATGGGACGTAAGACAACGATGTGTTTTCTAAAAGAACTAGATGCCCTACAATGATTCATTATTGGTGGTGACAATCTTAACAGAATAAGATACGTTTAATAAGATATGTTGGTGGCAGACTGAGAAAGAAAAATACCTAGATAAAGTAGTATCTATCACCCGGTACACACCCCTTCCCGGTCTTATGAGTAGGAGTAGACACTTATCCCCTGTATCCAGTTTAGGATTGGGTTTCCAATTCCTTCTAATTTTTTCTCGTTCTCTTTAACTCCCAGTAGTATCTTAGTGGCCTTATCGCCTTGCTTGGAGAGAAATGATTAAAAATAATAACGAGAAGAAAAAAGAAAACCATGAAATATAAAAAGACGGGATATATGGTTGTTAGCAAGTAAATAAAATTTCACGATGTAATCTACAATTGGAGATGTCAAAATAAAACAAGTACAGAATTTTAAATATTTGGGAAGTGTTTTAACCGAAGGTTTAAAACGTGATACCGAATTATCAAGATAAATTCTTATAGAAAAAGATGCATTCTAAAATCCAAACAGAATACCAAAAAATCAGGTAAAATTTGTTAGAAACAAAGAAAAGAGTTCTGGAATATTATTTAATATCAATCCTTCGATATAGAAGTCAACCGTTGGACAATGTCCCACAGAAGAAGAACAGAACTGAAGTAAAAGAGATGTGATTCTACAGAAGGATCCTGAGAATAACACGGGCAGAATCTGTGAGCAACGAAGAATCTTTAAATAAAATGGAAACGAAAGAAACACTTATACTTAGAATCAGAAAGACAGAGAGAATTTTGGGAAACATATTGAAGAAAGAGTTCTTGTAAAATTTAACACTCACAAGATAAGTCCAAGTTAATTACGACAGAAAGAAATAGGAATTAACCTACCAAACGAGCTAGTATAAATGGATTGGGAACGATAGTAAAATAGTCAAATAATTCGAAGAGCTAGAAATAATAAGAAGTTGTGGAGAGCCGTGATATATTTGTAGAATATGGGTCTTCTCTGAATACGCTGAAAACAAGTTCGTTCTGACGTATTTACAACAGACCGTTTTGTTGTATTTCTTGATGAAGTGAACGAAGAGACTTATTATTCGCAGGGATTTTTGTGATAAAAAAACATAATTATTACCGGAATCATTCGTGCATAATCCGCAGTTTTGTCAAGATTATAAGCCTAATAATTAGCTGTGCGTATAATACAAGATAACTAATATTAACTTTTACTTCCAGCCACGTGCGTTGGATCTTTCGGGGCCGTATGACCGAATGCAAGTTATATCTGCCGTCCACACTACCTAATTTATAACAAATTGTCCAAATCCTTAACCAATACCTGCATTCATTAAAATGATTTAACCTCATCGATATTTAGCTTATTATATCCTGCTTCACTTGTATTCATTTCAAAGATATTGGCATTTATAACTACCGTCAACATTGTAGATGTTTTCACTTTAATGGGTGTTTGTGCGTGTTTTACGGACTCATCTTGTTCGATTTCCTCAAAAAAGATGTCATCTTCATTACCGTCCAGAGCATTCCCGGTTCAGTATCTGTTAAATGATTTTCCGTCAGTGCTTCCAAATGTCTCTGCTAAGATTACCAATACCTCTCCACGCAGAAGTAGCCATTTGTCATTGAAAGGTGTGCTTATTTCTCCTCGTGCGAGCTTATTTTTCCTATAATCTTCCTGAATTTTCGTGCAAGAACGTCTGTCCCTTTGCCTTAAAAAATGCATACATTATTCATTTTAAATAACGTTAAATATATGATTTTTTATTTTGACTCGACACGAATCAGATAAAATGCCGAACATTTGTTACATATCGCTTAAACTTACTTAATATTACATACATCTTCATAAAACACTTAACACTGGTATATCAAATTTCGAATATTTTTTAATGTTTTAATAATTTTTAGTTCTACATATGGACAATAGTAGGCATTAGCAGGTGTTGTTGTACCCATAAAAATACATAAATAAAAAAAAATAATTATACTGTTATTTTGTCGTGTCCATAAAAATACATAAAAAAAAAATAATTAAACTGTTACTTTGTCGTGTCCATAAAAATACATAAATAAAAAAATAATTATACTGTTACTTTGTCGTGTCCATAAAAATACATAAATAAAAAAAATAATTATACTGTTACTTTGTCGTGTCCATAAAAATACATAAATAAAAAAAATAATTATACTGTTACTTTGTCGTGTCCATAAAAATACATAAATAAAAAAAATAATTATACTGTTACTTTGTCGTGTCCATAAAAATACATAAATAAAAAAAATAATTATACTGTTACTTTGTCGTGTCCATAAAAATACATAAATAAAAAAAATAATTATACTGTTACTTTGTCGTGTCCATAAAAAAACATAAATAAAAAAAATAATTATACTGTTACTTTGTCGTGTCCATAAAAATACATAAATAAAAAAAATAATTATACTGTTACTTTGTCGTGTCCATAAAAAAACATAAATAAAAAAAATAATTATACTGTTACTTTGTCGTGTCCATAAAAATACATAAATAAAAAAAATAATTATACTGTTACTTTGTCGTGTCCATAAAAGTACATAAATAAATAAATACAAATAATTATAGTGTCAAAAATAATTATAATGAAATAATTATAACAATTATAATTATCATTAATTCACTCATTCTAAAATAATGAGAATCATCCCCACTTTTTTCCTCTACACACACAAATACGTGACATTCTCACTATCGAACAGACAATCAACATGTACAGGTCGTCAACACCTGCGTCAACGAAATCATTGGCTCATTTTTATTTTTCAAGCCAGAATAGTAAAGAAATATCTCTTATTCCAAACCAACATCCATCACAACACCCGAACATCCAAGCTTACACCCCCCGGTATTCCCAAGCGGTCACCCATCTAGGTACTGACGAGGTTCGACGTTGCTTATCTTCGGTGATCATACAGGAACCGGTTTTCAACGCTTTTTGGTCGTAAACTCGGGAGATGGTAATTATTTACTGATAAGACTTTTACTAATTAATCCATAGCTGGGGCATGAAGAGGTGGATTCATATTTGTCCCAAAGATATTTGTGTGTAAGTGAATATAACGAACTCAACAGGAATTGGAACCTGACCTTCCGATTATCAATTCTGAGCCATTATCCATTACACCACCCGCACATCCAAGCTTACAGCACCTGGTATTTCCAAACGGTCACTCATCTAGGTTTTCAAGTGGCTCGACGTTACTTAACTTCGATGATCGTACGGGAAACGGTGTTTCAACGCTATAAAGCCGGGAAATGTTAATGATTTACTGATAAAATTTTCAGT
>OZ010579.1:54533622-54536122 GCA_963932145.1 Acanthosepion lycidas | reverse complement strand
TGTCTGTGTCAAATTTTCCAAACACTCTTTCCTCATAATGCGACCTAGATATTTCTAGAGTCACTTCCTGATGTTAAATATACGGGTCCCTTTTTTTTTCTATTTTCTCTAAAACTTTGTCGGTACTCACATGTTCGGTTCATGGCATTCTCAGCAACTTTCTGTAGGCCCATATTTCTTTTCCGTTAAATCGCTTTATCTTTGGGGAGGTTGTCCAGCATTCAATGCCATATCGCTATACTAATAATACATAACAGTTCCATACTTTTTCTTTGTTTCTAACGGAATTATTTTTGTTTCTTAATTATTTGCTCATCTTTATGAAGACATCCTTCCCTATCCCAATGTGCCTTCGGATTTCAGAGTCACACTTTCATTCCTCTGTTTAAACACTTCCCAGATATTTGAATTGTGGCGTTTGTTAGATTTTTCTATCTCTAATTTTGAATTTACATATTAGGTTATTCCTTATGCTAAAAATTATGAATGCTGTCTTCTTGAAATTGATGTTTAGTTTTTCTTTCTCGCTAACCTTAACTAACTTCGGTCGGGGTTTTTTGATGTGGATTCCGGGATGAAATCCGGAACCAATAAATAACAACCTCAAGAATGAATTTAGGAAAATAATGTATTAACGTAATAATACAAATTGGTAATGCTGGTTAGTAGTTCCAGGAATACGGGTTAGTAGCAAAATATCGATACAGTCTTTGTATTTAAGTACCGCTGTATGACTTCTTACTGAGTCTATGTGCTCGCTCACTGTGACTCTTGCTCGCTACGTTCGTTCTGTCTGCCTGTTACCTTCACCCTCTGTTGCTCTCGTCGGTATTTATCAATCTACCCACGAGGATCGAATGTGGCACGAGGCTGTTTTAATGTGGGTATTCCCGAGTCCGTAGGCTCGGCCAAAATATGACCTTTCTGAACCCACCTAGACGGGTTTAGGCCCTGTCAACCTCCCCGGACGAAACCTTGCCCTTCGGCAAAGCCTCGTCCGAGTTCCTCACTGCTAATGCATAGAGTTCGACAGTCGCCGAGAGTCTGTTGCTCTCGTCTCGGTATTTATCTATCCACCTACGAGGATGGAATGTGGCACAAGGCCGTTTTAAAGTGGGTATCTCCGAGCCCGTAGGCTCAGCCAAAAATATAGCCTTTTTGAACTGGTCTAGACGTGTCCAGGCCCTGTTAACCTCCCCGGACGAAACCTTGCCCTTCGGCAAAGCCTCGTCCGGGTTCCTCTCTGCTAATGCATAGAGTACGACAGTCGCCGAGAGTCTGTTGCTCGGTTCTTCACCTAGCATTAGTACATGTATATACTGGGTCAGTCCATTTGTGTTAAAAGGGGACAACCCTTCAACAGTTTTAGAATTTTCCGTTCTCCGTCTTCTATCAGTACGCTATCATTTACATCTTGTTTTAAGAATATGGTCGCTAATAATAAATAATATTTAGACTTCTAATTCTCTATGAAGCGTCTCACTGTTTTTGTATATTTATTGAATTCAGTTTCTATACGAATATAGACGGATGCCTTCCAGTATATGTTCTCGATTGTTGTAATGCACTTCATAAATGTGTCAAACTTGTTTGGCATACGGAAACATACCGTCGAATGATTTGCCATTCTTGTCTATCTTGGTTTATATCTTACCTTTGGGGTTTATAACATTTTAAAATACAAACCAATAGAAATTTACATCAGAAAAGGACGTTTTCCACTTACCGGACCTATTCTACCGTAACCGTGTGTCGATCCTGAGAGAATTACAAATCCTACCAGTATTTATTTCTGGCACTTACATTCTTGACCATATAAGCTATCCAAATGATGAAGTGTTGATAGCCGACACGGAAAGAAAATTACAACAACTGTTACAGAAGATAGTGAATTAAAGCGAGAAGTGAGGACTAAACATCAATTCTAAGAAGAAAGAATGAATGGTTGCCAGTAGAATAATAGCCAAAATTGGAAGTACGAATTGGAGGGACGCAAACCAAGCAAGTAATATATATATATATATATATATATATATATATATATATATATATATATATATATATATATATATAATTATTTATTTAAAAATATGATTCCAACACGCTACATAAGAGTTCTCATGGATTATTTACCTAACCATTTCTTTCCTATTTTCTATATATTTTCACACACACACACACACACACACACATACATATATATATATATATGGAAAAAAGATCTTTAGATTTTATACCAATCTGTCTTGTCCACAGAATTGATCTGGGAATTTAACTATATATATCCTATATATATATATATATATATATATATATATATATATATATATATATATATATATATATATATATCAAGATAGAAAAAGAGAAATTATGTAGACGAGGAGATTTCGTATAAAAAGAATTTTCTTTCTGTAAAATCACCCAGTGAGTATACCTGATAGCTGTCCTCCTATATGTCGCCACACTCTCCTCAAAGATTCAGAAGAAATTTGAAAAT
>OZ010579.1:54511122-54528622 GCA_963932145.1 Acanthosepion lycidas | reverse complement strand
TCGAAGAAAATTTTTTTATTTAGATTGGAAATTTTTGTTTTTTGTTACGGTTTTCAAATATATTCAATTTTCTTTTTGCAAGATTATATTGTACAGTTAAAGTGTATTGTGTATGACTTATGAACATATTGTTGTCATTGTAGATAGATAGGGATTGATCTTGTGAGGTGACAGGTTAACCTTCGGGATAGGGAAATGTTTGTCCGTTATATTAGTGTGATATTGAGCATTATTCTCCGATGAGTAAGATTATTTGTAAATACTATTGGTTCGATACAACCAGGTTTTATTTATTTATTTAAGTTTTGAGGACTGTTTTTCATTGTTAGTCTTATTTTATCTATTTTGCATTTGTCTAAAACATATTTGAAATTGGTATATATATATATATATATATATATATATATATATATATATATATATATATAATCAATTGAACTCAATAAGTGCGATAATTCCACTAAAAGGCAAGTAGCTACTGTGTGTGAAAGAGAAAAAATTAGACATTAAATAGAACCGGAAACTTCTATATATATTATTTATAAATTATATATGTGCAGTGCTTATTGGAAACGGTTCAATATTAGTGATAGAGCTAACATATTTAGTTGTATTGATGTGAGTTTGTGATCTGGGTTTCACACCCTAGTGATTGTTAGAGTTTGTCTGCGATCGCAAAGGCGTGAAAACCAGGGTTACAAATTCACATCAATACATGTTTATATATATATATATATATATATATATATATATATATATATATATATATATATATATATATACCTTAAAAATCAGATCAGTTGAATCAGGCGATTTTTATCAACTGACCCCAAAATCTTTATTTTTTAAAAATAATGAACGCTATATTATTTTTTAAAATAAATAAACAAACGAACGATGTTGAGTGTGATAGAAAGAGTGGAGGAGTATGTGAAGAAGAAGAAGAAGAAGAAGAAGAAGAAGAAGAAGAAGAAGACGATCAAAGGTATTATTAACGTAATTTGCGGGGTGTTAATTCAAGTTCTTATTTAATTTTTTTATCCAGCGTCATATGTACTTAAGAGGAATTTGTTCTATGTATGCAAGGACTCATGACTTCGGATTTTTCAAAAGGTTCTATAGATACACACGTACACACACATGTATTAGGATGGCTAGCCAATCCCTATTGCAGTGGCTCGCCCGGACACATTTGTGTTGGTTCAACACCCACTGAGTCCATCTGTAGTTTATACTGCAACTATTTTGAGCAGACCTTAGTTACAGTTTCTGGGAAAGAGCGTGCTATCTAGAGTGATAAACAATCTGATCAAGACCAGCAAACTCAAAACCTTGGTCAAGATGACTTGTGACTTTATACTAGCACAGCTATCGACAGCCCCCAAGTTATCTGCCTACCCAATTTCAATCACAATGATGGGGTCAATCCATAGTATGTCTTTTTTTCAGTTACTTTCCAAACGTGCCGCACAAATCCCTATGTTCATAAAGCGAACATTCTAACCACTCGGCCACGCTCCCATATATATATATATATATATATATATATATATATATATATATATATATATATATATATATATATATATATATATATATATTTAGCTTTTTGAATTTGTAAGTCTGATGAATTGGATCGTTTTTACGATTCCAATGGAATAAATTATGGCCATGGAATATTAGTGTTTAAGTGCTTTTTAATATATATATATATATATATATATATATATATATATATATATATATATATATATATATATATAAATTGATTTATTTAAAAATGGAAGCTAAAAGCTACGAATTTTAATTTGTAATTAAATTAAAGACATTCGTTAATTAGACAATTAGTTAATTACAAAATTAAATTCGTAGCTTTTAGCTTCCATTTTTGAAACATGGTTAGAACTCTGTAGCGAAAAAAACATATTTTAAATAAATCAATTTATAATATTAATGCTCTGTAAATTTCCATTGATCACTATTTTGTAAAAATAAAAATATCTATAAGAACACCGGATTATATATCTTACTGTTCTTGTTTTTATTTATTTATACATATATATATATATATATATATATATATATATATATATATATAATATTTATGTGAGGATATGTACAAATCTGTAAGGTTTTTAATGACTGCTTTGTTTCGTTTATGTCAGCAGTAAATTTTGTTACATTAAAATATGATCATTCTATGATTTTTTTATTACATTCTATGTGAGTAGAGAGTTTCGTTAGAGTTTGTTTAGTTTTCTTGTATAGGACAAAGGAAATGCATTTGTATGAGGTTTTATCCAAGGCGAAATAATCTAAGATGAATGCATTATTTTCGTAAAAATATATATTTCATTTGATTGAAAAAGAAATTCAACTAAGTATTCAGAAGGAAAACCAGAAGTTATACAATATAAACAAAATAAATTAAAATAATAATATTTCTCAAATGTAGACCAATTTAAAGATTAATTTTGAGCATTTCAATGTGTATCGCAGATTTTATTGATAATTAGCAGTAGAGCCCGGCGTTGCCCGGGGATGTAACAGTAAGAGATAGATCAAGTATCGACCATCATAAAGACTGAAAAATAAAATTGACAAAGATTATTGTTTAAGGTTGACGGACACGCATGTCTTAATTAGTTTTTTTTTTTTTTTACGAATTGGTCAAACTCAAACAAAAACATTGTTTTCAATCGTTATGAGTCTACCGATTGAATAGAATTTTATTATAAACAATTGCTTGTAAATGGAATTTTTAAAGCATTCTGAATATATAAATAAAGGAAAAAATGTACAAGGCAATAAGAAACACTACCTGCCAAAAATAAAGTGAAGTTTTGTTGAAATCGGTTGAAAAATGTAGGAAATCCGATCCCATATATAAACGAACACACACACACACAAACACACACACACACACAAACACACACACACACAAACAACTCGGGTTTTATAATAAGTATGACTCGATATGAGTTATCTCCCTTTCATTCTCGTGATGCAGCTTAATCGTGTTTTTAAATTGATTTCCTGTAAAAACAATTGTGTTTTTCAATTTTTGACGCTGTCAGAACCACCGCAAGGTAATTTTACGTAGTCCTGTGAAGTTTTGTTGAAATCGGTTGAAAAATGTAGGAAATCCGATCCAATATATAAACGTACACACACACACACACACACACACACACACACACACACAACCTGGGTTTTATAATAAGTATGATTAGCAGGTTCACGTTTTGTAATCTTGCGGCGATCTATTTGGATCTCTTCGAATTAAGAAAATTAATTCCCTTTTTTTTGATTTTCGTCCAGAAATCATATCTTTCGATAATGTTGAGTAGAAAAAAATTCGTCCAGAAAACAATTTCTTTAAACAATGTTGAATATAAAAAAAGAGTTTATTTAAAATGTTTTTTTTTTCTTTTCAGAAACAACAGACCTAAGGTTAGAAATGTTATCATGGCTTTTTACAATGAAAAGTTTTATAATTGTTCTTTATATATATATCCTATGTGCCTACACATGTTTCCTCAACAAAGCCCTTCGTAAGGTGTGAAGTCATCAGTGTTTTTAGTTCTTTAAGCATAACGTTTAAGCCACGGGCTACCATGGATGAGTGTATCAGAATCTTTTCTAATCAAACACAGAGCCCCAATTACAAATTGAATTATCAATGTCCTCATATGCTACATGTTTTCGATTTCCACTTCAACATCCTTGCATTTTGTTTGCTTTCTTATAATATCTTCATATATGCATTACGCACTGTAATAAACGCTCTGTCAATATGAAAGCACATTATGTTTTTTTTTGTTTTGTTTTTTTTTTCGGGTAGGGAGAATTGATCAGTATGATTAAAATTGATTGTTTTGTCTGTGTGTAGTGTAAAGTATCATAAAATTGTTACAAGTCCTATTTCCTTAATTTTGTGGATTGCTTCTCATAAGTTTGAGATTTTCGAGTGTGGTTTATTCCCCCCGCCAGTCATGCCGAGTTTTATATATAATGGAGGCGAATACACTCCCTTTTTAAGCACGACAGTTTTTCGTTATGTATGCCTGATAATAATAATTATTATTACTGTAATAATAATTATAATAAATAAAAAAAGTACACAATATTTATGACTGACCGATTAAAATGTCTATGAATGTTTTAGTCGGGAATAGATAAGTATTGTGAACTTTTTATATATTGCTACACTTACTGCTTCATTTAGCTATTGAGCACTCTTATTGCAAAGATTATGTCAAATTTGACACATGTTAAAATAGACAATTTTTTCGTATATCAGTTTGTGTTACGCACACACGCACATATATATACATATGTATATGTGTGTGTGTGTGTGTGTTTAAAATTTCTGATATGACTAAAATATACATCTGTAAAATATACATCTGTAAAATATACATCTGTAAAATATACATCTGTAAAATGACAATATGTATAAAGACAAACCGAAAATATTATTTTAACTAAGATAAGTTTTCCTTTTGTATTTATTCACACATACACACACACACACACACACACATATATATATATATATATATATACAAAATGGATAAATATAGGTAAAATTACAAATGTACAATTCTTATTTTCAACATTATTTTCAATCTTAAATGTTAGTCTGGACCTAAATCGAAAATTAATCTATAATTCATTTAAATATTTAACAACAATAATCCCCGCTAAGAATGGGATAACTCGCGATAGCCACAAATATTAAACAAGCGGTGTTAACCCCAACATTCGCCTCTCACGATTGCAGAGAGCAAGAAACTCCTAGTTGTGTAATCAATGTAATTATGAATTTTTAACACACATACATATATTAACACACAATATATATATATATATATATATATATATATATATATATATATATATATATATATATATATATACCCATCCGGAAAAATAAACTTCGGTCCAGCACTTTAGAGGGAACGTGCGAATTTGTAAACTGTGATTTCTACTGCTGATAATGCAAAGCTCTTCTATGAATCTAGCACTCTGTCTGAGTTACTGGCGTGTTTATTCAAAAACAAATACGTAAAAAATTCACCTTCTTCTCTCCGGATCTGAGGGCTTAGGGGAAAATTCTCGGACTGATGCCAAATCAGTCGGGTTGTGATTCTAGCTTAAGGCAATCGAATGTCTAGCTACACTGATGAGATGTGATACAGCGAAAAAGTCTTTCTGTGGATGACATAACACACAAACACACACATGCGCGTACACATACATGTATATTGTTTAACATATGATATTATAATGACGGAAAAATGCTCAATGTCGTTCATGAAGACTTTGCAGCCATAGAGTGTGTGTAGCCTTAAAAATTACCATTGCATAATCTGATCACCGCTTAAATTCAGCATCCAGTGTTGATGGGAAGTTACCGTAAACCGATGGAAAGCAAGAGTGCTGGAGTGAGTGAATATGTCTGTGCGTGTTGGGGAGTGATTGAGTCAGAGGTAGAAAGAGAGAGATTCAGAAAGACTGATGGCGACTTTTTGCTATAATATGTAGCACGGAAGAAAACATATATGCAAGACTGATTCCCTTCTATTTTCTCACAACTGATTTTCGTTAGGTTTACACAAACGTTTTATTAACGTTCCCGTTTAGTGATGTTACATGAAAAATAAAAGAAAAAGGAATCAATTTTGATCTTATCCTTTCCACCACTCCAATATCTCGAAAACCATAAAAATAATACAAATACAAGAAAAAAAAAAATAAAAAGATTCTAATAAACAAACCAATTTCCAATTTTTGCTAAAAATAAAAAAAATGAAGACAAAAACGAAATGAAGACACTTAAAAATGTAAGAGATTTACTATTGTTCATTGATGGTGCTAAGAGAGGCAATTTGGAGAGCTCTCATCACGAATCAGGTTTGTGAAAGCTTTAGTGTGGGACTGTGTCAAATCTCCGAATGGCGGGAAATACGCAGACCTTATTCCTTATGGCGAGAAATATGCAGATCTTTTACGCTGGACGTCATGCAGCGATCGTATCAAGGCGGGATGGATGAGCGTCCGCATGAGAAATGTTGAACTTTTTTTTTCTTTTGATTGTCTTTTTTTTTGTTTCTGTTTTATAAACGGAACCGATGACATGCAGTTGGAATCAGATCTCTGGCAGCTGCTTTCATCGATCCGTCAGTGAATGCAGTTTTTAGAACTGGTTGTGAAATTTGCTTGATTTTCTTCCACTACACGATAAAGACATTTGTTATGATTATACATTATTTTATTGATACAAATATTTAAGAAAATGCTGTTTATAATAAACAGTATTAAACATTTACCGACCTGAATGTCCGAGAAATTTTCATAGAAAATATTCGTCCTCCTCGAACCTGTATCCTATACGGAACCATCATATAGCCTGATGCGCCGTTAACCGATTGAGCCACAGAGGAGCGTTCGGTTAGCATGGTCGATTTTAGTGTCTTTAAACTACAATCTTCCATGATTCTCGCACGTACATTCATATCTGCTCATGGCGTATCCAAATATCAACAAATGACGTCACACATTATGAAATGGACAAAGTGCGACTATTTTTTCATGTCTATACATTCTTTTTATAGATAAAAATATTTAAGTAAATGCTCTGTTTATAATAAACAGTATTAAACAACATTTACCGGCCTGAATGTCCGAGAAATTTTTATAGAAAATAGTCGTCTTCCGACAGGAATCGAACCTGTATCCTAAAATGTCTTAGAAATGCTTTTGAGTTATAAACTTCGTTGATGGAAATATTGGATTATTCATAATACTTATTCAGTAAAATAAATGGCGGAAAACAGTAGGAAAATTGTGTTGGGTCATTTTATAATTCAATTTGCTCTAATTCATAACTGCACCATTTATAATTATAGAACGTCACCTTCCTTGCTTTGAAAATCAGCATTCGATATCATTGAATGTTAATGAACGAATTTTTATGTCTTATGATTCGAACCGGCATGCTCATTGACTGTGATATTTCCAAATTTGAGGCATCTTTGGGTGTTTTTCATTGTAATCAGGTGTTTCTATATTTGCAATAATTTGAACAAAATAATTTTCTGCTCAATCCAATCTTCCTGAAACTAAAAAAAGACGATTTAATTCCTAAGATTTCTCTTCATAATTTGTTACATTATGCAGAATATTTTCTTGTCATTTTTTTTTTTACTTTAGCTTCTAATGCGTTATGGAGCCTAGATTAAAATATATTATTTTAAAATTATTGCCACCACAAATTTATGCATGACACCATGAATAAACGCAAATTTTAAGAATATTTTCAAATGTGAGTTTTCGAGTCTATATACACGTGGTGGTGAGGTTAATAATTAAGTCTATTTTAGGTTATGTATTAGTCAGACATTTTAAGGATACTTTATAGGGGTTGGTAGCATCCGTGAGGGTCTCAGATATAGACTGATAGCTAACCCTGGAGTAATAAATAATAAAAAAACATATATACGTATAAAAATGCATTTTTACAGGTAATAGATAAGATACAATCAATACATTTTGAAAATAGAAATTACCAGAACGATATTTTTAAAAAAAATTACCATCAAAACATTTGACTCGCGACAAAGGACAAAAAGCCAAACCTCTTTACAGAAATACGTCAATGAAACTTAACCTACAAACTGATTTTTTACAAAGAATGCATATTCTATTAATACGAACCTATGGTAAAAAATATTGTCGGCCTTAAATAACCCATTGTAATTGATTTGCCTTAAAACAAAATAAACCAAAACAATTAAGGTTATTTTAACTATGGCTTGACTAGAAATCCAAAGCAAAATTTGACGAATTTGCTAACTGACGGATAAAAGCTCTTCAAAATTATTAGGTTGGTGCAAAATAATGTCGTTTTCTCACATATGTTACTATGTGAGAAAACGACATTATTTTTGCACCAACCTAATAGCTGCCAATCTTGTTATCAATGTTGATTCGATAAGGCATCAAGCAACCATAAATGACAGGCTACTCCGGGGGTCGGGAGGTCAGCTTGTAAAAACGCAGTCAATGATATTTTTTAAATCGCGTGTGTAGCTTAATATGTCGCATTAAAAAAAAAAAAACGTCATTTTTATTTAAAAAAAAATATATATATATATATATATCTGCATTTTTAAATCGATATTACTGAGTTCGTTCTTCAATATGGTAAAAACTAATTCGTGCAAAACTAAGCTGAATTTATTATTTAATGGTGCCTCAGCATAGGACAATGATTGACCAGTTAACCTTTTTTACCGTTATCAGTGAGGTTGATTCTTACTGGATGTTGCATTCTTGTAGCTAAAATTTTAATTCTTAGGAGTCCCCCGATTGTGGTGGTTAACCAGCTGGTCTGCTTGACCATGACTAATGAGGAATGAGTTTTATCCCTTTCCTGTGACTCATACTTGCTTACTTTTGCCTATCCTGAGCTAAGCTTAGTAAATCACAACACAAAGTACATTGTATAATTCATCCTCAAAGCTGTTAAGATATCATTATTGTTTTTATTATTAGTAGTAGTAGTATTAGTAGTAGTATTTAATAAGTTCGATTTAGATTTGTATGTCTGACGTTTTCGCTGGAAATTTAACAGGAAAAAAATAAATCAATTTTGTTATGTAAGACACATTGCAAATAAAAGTGGCGCTTATATTTAGCATGGCTGACAACTTCCGACTATTTAAGTTCATTTTAGTTGTTTTCGTCGCCATGGAAGGAACTTGTAGATTAAACTACAAGTTTGATAAGCAAACCGAAGTTACTGTCACAGGATGTGCCTTGCCAGAGACATATAATTTTATCAAATTTGAAATTGTCATTTTCCTAGATTGGTTGCAACCACGACTGGAGTCAACTTCAATATTCTTATGCCAATTTTTTTGAGATTATCTACCAAAAAATCCTTGTATTTTGATGGCTTTTTTGAATAGCTTCAAAGACACATTGCAGTCTGCAGGAAGCACCATGCCAATATGAAAGAACATTCTGTTTTTGTGGAGTGTGATCACGATATTTGAGCGATTAGCTTTGATTTTCCTGTCTGTGCGTACAGAAAGGTTCCCTAAAATTGATATAGGTCCTATCTCTGTAACGGTGTGGATGATACCAGTTTCTTGCAGTTTCTTGAAGTTTCTTTCCCGTAAAAGTTGCACCACCTATAACTGGAATTATTGATGTCCCCACAGGTCATTAAGAAAGCGCATTCTGTTTTGTTTGTCTTTGATCATGATGTCTGTGCGATTAGCTTCGATTGTTCTGTCTGTGTGTGTATGGTGAAGTCCCATAAAATTGTTATATGTCCTATAACCCTATGGTAATTGTTATATGTCCTATAACCCTATGTTATTTGTTATATGTCCTATATATCATCCAGACCCGCTTATAAGCGGGTCTGGATGATGTTCGTACCATTTTCTTGCAGTTTCCTTCCGTAAACGTTGCATATTATTATCATTATTGTTGTTGTTAGTATTAGGTTGGTGCAAAAATAATGACGTAATAATGTCGTTTTTTGACGTATTTTTAACGTCAAAAAACGACATTATTACGTCATTATTTTTGCACTAACCTAATAGTAGTAGTAGAATTTAATGAATTCTATTTATATTTGTATGTCTGGCGTTTTAGTCAGAAATTTACCAGAGACAAATGAAAACTATTTTTTATAATTTCACGTTACTAATTACGATTTCGCAATTACTTTACATGAACGGTGTTGTTGAAAAAGTACATTTACCGTAACTGACGGCATATAAGTAGCATTTTGTTTTTACTAAAACTATCTTTTAAAATTCTCCTGCGTCATATATGCCATATGTAGTTTTAAAATTCGCGATAGTCGGCCGAAATTTGCTACCTGGCAACTCCTATTAGCTTAGACTTTAGAGTAACCTTCATATACCTCTTGTCATTATTTTAAAGGCTATTATGCAGATTTAAAGTGTTATCATTGATAAAAATTGATTACATTAATTTCATCACGTTTAATATTAGTACTTTGTTTCACTAAAATTATATGCAATAAATTCAAATTATATATTTGTAAAATATATTTGATTCATTAATATTTTTCTTGCGATAACATCCTGCTGTATTAGTAAAAATACTATCAGAATTTTTATATCCTAATTATTCCAATAAGACGTTTACAAGACGCGGGTTGTACAGATCATTTAAAGGATATAGTAAAGTTTTATAGGCTCGTGTTCTTTTCCTATTATTTTCGTTTAATTATAATCATCGCTTGTTTAAACAAAATAATACCTCATAAATATAGACTAGGTGTACCATTTACAAATAATTTTTTCTTGATTTGCCCTGCTGAAATTAGGGTGCGTCTTATGCACCCATACGTCTTGTATGCCGTCAAATACGGTACACACATCTATATTGACAAAAACGAAAATGGTGTAAATCTTAAAATTCTTCATTCATCATATAATGTATTATAGTTTTATGGCAAAATTAATTCAAATGATTAAATATATTAAGTATTTGTCTTTATGCCCTCTTTAAAGTGAAAATTAAAAGTTAAGAATAATATTATCTTCGTCGGGTTCAAAATTATCTTCGGCCTCTTCATTCTTTTGCCAAAGAATGCCATCTTCAGAACCATATATAACTGTCGTGAAACAACACTTCTTGAAAGCTCTCTTTATAACATCCTCACTGACGGAATTTCAAGATTCCTGAATCCATTTTACAATAATTTCAATGTCGACAAAATGTATTATACATAGGGATGGATATATTTCTTAATTTTTGGATCATTTTGGCGGGTGCGTAATATTTATGGGTACGTATTATTTTCGAGATAATTACGGTAAAAAAAAAAGTATACCCGTTCTAGAGATTTTCCAAGCATAGTTTAGATGTGGCACAAGGCCAAAATTAGGGGGCACCCAGTGAGAATCGAACTCACTACTCAACCGTAATAGTTCAAGCGAGACAAGCTTGCTAACCATTACACCACCTCGGTGCCCTTTTGATTTTCCAAGCGTAGCTTAGATGTGGCACAAGGCCGAAATTAGGAGGCATCCAGTGAGGATCGAACTCACTACTCAGTCGTAATTGTTCTAGCGAGCCAAGCTTGCTAACTATTACACTGCCTCCAGGTGCCCAAAAATTTATCGATTTTCCAAGCGTAGCTTGGATGTAGCACAAGGCCGAAAGGAAGGGGCACCCAGTGAGAATCGAACTCACTACACATTCGTAATTGTTCTAGGGAGACAAGTTTGCTAACCATTACACCACCTCGAGGTGCCCAATGATTTTCTAAGCGCTGCTTTGATGTGGCACAAGGCCGGAAGTGTGTAGCACCTAGTGAGGATCGTACTTACTACTCAGTCGTAATTGATCTAACAAGACAAGCTTGCTAACCATTAAACCATGCCGAGGTGCCAACCCGTTCTAGATATATTTTTAAGCCAAAAAACTCATCCTATTCGTGCAGTGTCTAAGTTTTCATCTACAGTGCATAATATTTTGACAAAAATGGAGATGAGTGGTCAGATTTGGGTCTAGAAAATAGTTGATTACTACTCTGCGGTAACGTTGCCACAATGTCACATATCAAGCACACAAAATACAACCTGTCTGCAACGTTACAAGAACATTCATTGTTAGCGCGATTTGATGGAGATCAATCAAGAGTAAGTATTCTATGAGCTTTGTTCTATTCCTCAATATTATAATTGATATTTTAATAGAACTGTTTGAATTGTTTCCATCTTGACTCAACTGGATGATACCAGACCATTCAAGTATAATAAATATAACAATAACTTATATTTTTCTCGTATTTTTCTTCGTCCTAAAATCTTGAAGAAAATCCTATTCCCATTCTTCACTTTCTTTTATAGTTACTCTTTATTCTGGTGGAACTGGCTGAAGACTTTTGAAAAGGCTCACTGCTTTTTGGACATTACTCAAAACTGAGTTTGATCCTCAGTAGGTGAATTCTTCATGGCCTTGTGCCAAATAATGCCCAGACATAAAAAAAAAATCCTTTCTCGGCGTTTTGACGCCGAGGCAGCAACTGAACAAAATCCAGATCCATTGGGTCGATACTGCAGGGTTCGCATTTTCCATTACGCTAAAAATGAAATGAACAGAATCAAGCACTAACATATGAGGTGTTCCAAAATACCAAGTGAGCTTGACAATTGATGGGTATTACGCGCATGCGCACTTGATGTTCTCAACGTTAAATGTGACCTTGTGTCAAGGTGACCATTGGCAAACAGCTTCTCTCAAAGTAGAAATGCAGTCACATTCCAGCTAGCCTTATTATGAGTCAGTTGACAACATTTCTTTAGGCTTTTCATTTTGCACACCTTTCATTTCTATACTCTCTCTGTCACGACAACAATGAAATATTATTATTATTATTATTATTATTATTATTATTATTATTATTATTTGCCTATATTATAATCTCTGCTTGTGCACACTGTAAAGCCGAGTACAGACCACGGTTCTTAATCCCTATAACAGTTTTCTTCGTATCCCCAGCTGATAAGGGTTAATGATTTGCTCATAAATTCTCAGCCAATTCAAAGCTCGAGAAACAGAAAACCAAGTTTCCTTGCGATTGATTCAATGTATTTGTTCCACCTCAGCTCAGCGGAAAACGTGAGACCAAGAAGACGTGGAGATCACTCTCGTGGAGTTGAGCATCAGACATGCTGATAAGAAAAAGGGAAGTTTCTCTATAGTGGGTAAATGAGAACAGTGTCATTTTGGAGGCTTTAAAGTATACAAGCCAGTTCCTGCCCCAGTCAACCGCAGATTGGAGGACGTTTTCGAGATCAACAACCAGGTTAACTCTCTAAGCTATGCATGATTTACTATAAGCAATGGAGTGTGGTAATTTCAGTAGTATAGACCCAATAGCAAACCGTTATATGTGACCGTAGTAGTTGAATGTCCCACATTCCGACATCTTCCGTTCGGAGGTCGGTTTATTGCCTAAGTTTGTCAAAACTTTTTGACCATGATATTCAAGCCACCAATAACAGCCTTGTCGATGACAATACGTTTCTTGGTTAGTTTCTTTGTTTTTTGTAAACGATATTATTACATTCGTAATATCCTGCTTTGTTTCCTCATGTAGCAGACTCCATCTCTTTGAGTCACCATGTTGGTCTGATAGATATATTTGATGTATAGTGTTCACCTTAATATGTGAGTGGTGCTGAGGATGATGATGATCTGTTGTTTTTACATAATTATGTTGCCAGGCATATTTTTGCTCTATATTCTCATCTCTTTCTTAATCAGTTCGAGTGTTCATGTTATCACTGGTAGTTTTGTAGTTTTCCTGTCTCACATGATCTCAGATTCATTTTTTAGGTCTTTATTCTTGGAGAGTTTTCTTTCGGTTAGGACTGGCATGTCAACTAGCAAACAGGTTGTCTCCTTGTTCACTACAAAATCAGGTCAGTTGGTCGTAATTTTATTTTTATGTATTTCGATTTACATATCCAGGAGAATAGTAGCTTCATTGTTTCCTATTTTAGTTACTGTCTCATATTCATAGTATTTGTATTTGACCATGATATTTTACTGCTTATAGATTACTCAGTGGATATAAACTCTTTCATTTTTTAACTTTGTATTAAGTTTTGCTCAAGTCTATCATTCCATAATCTATTATTTCTTGCTATATGTTGTAGTTGTTTCTTAAGGAAATACTCGGCATTCATTGACTGAAAAACCGGTGTTACTGCCGGTTGAAATTTATAAATTCTATCTATCACAACCCTTTTTCTTATTCTGGAAAATAGGTTTCTCCTCTCCCGTAACTGTTACCGCACTTACCAGTGTATTTGGGGGCTTCCTGTGGAAATTATTACCTTGAAATCGACGAAAAATGGTACTGCCATAAAGTGTAGAAACTGATCGAAATTGACTTAATAGTTTGAGTGAATTTCACATCCAAGAGGAACGTGTCCTTGAGGTCAACGAAACAGAGATCACCGAAAGAAAGATTACTGGTGAACATATGAAGGACAAAATATTTTACACATTTATTAAAAACAACAACCTCTGGATTAAAGTTATAGTATATGCCTAAGACAGAAAACATTTTAGAAAAAATAACAACAAAAACTGCTCATCAAACGTCCATATCTATTGATCGTAACCACAGATTAAAAAAACACAGAGGAAATGTTTTGTTATGAATTATAATAAAATATATTTTCTTAACCAACATTTGCAAAAGAATAGGTGAAAAGAAAGTAGGGCACAGACTTTTTCAATGGACCTCAAAGATCGATGTAAGATGGAATTGGCAACACCGTTCTTGTTTTGGGCACGCAAATCTCCCTTGCAAAATGAGCAAAACTTGCCCATCAAGAATGTTTTGAGTTGCGGGGGGCGGTGCATTTGTTATTTTGTTACCTACGAACAATGACGGGTATGCCCCAATCCTCATAAATACGTTGGACACTATTGTAAATGGAGGTAAAATGCTGTAGAATTGGTCCACTATTAGTAATGGTTTACCTACTTCACGCCGCTAGTGAGTTTTTATTTTGTTGATATCCTAAAGATTACCATTTCATTTCCAGCCTCCGTTTTGTTTATTCCCCATTAATTAACCTTCCCTAGGTTATAACACCGTTAAATCATGAGGTCTGCGAGTAGAAAGTGTTTTATGCTAATGCGTTTATGTGAATTCTAACATAAACTATGAAGTTTCCAGATAAGAAAAACATTGTCACTCAAAAAGACATGTTTTCTGATTTAAATATATTTTCTTGGCCAATATGTACAATCGAAAAAGATGTAATATCAAACGATAAATTCTATAATTAGTAAGAAGTAACAGACGAAATATTTCCATCGAAAGAGGCAAAGGATTTTCAGGCTATGGGCAGGTCACCTATGGCCCCTCTTTTGGCGAGGAGATACTTGTAAATCCGAGTTAAGAGTGAAAGCATACACAGTAACGCATTACTAAAATCAGTTGCACTATACACTGGTATTTTTTTCCGGAGGGTTAAGATTCACGCAAAAGGATTAAATACTAGCATTATATAAGAAGGCGGCTTGGGTACCCTGGCGTGCTGTAATGGTTAGCAGGCTTGTCTCGCTAAAACAGTTACTACTGAAAAATGAGTTCGATCCTCACTAGATGGCCTATACTTTCGGCCTTGTGCCACATCTAAGCTGGGCTGAAAAAATCATTTAGGGCACTCGATGCGGAGTAATGGCTATCATACTTGTCTCACTAGAACAATTACGACTGAGTAGTGATTTCGATATTTACTGGGTACCCCATACATTCGGCCTTGTGCCACATCTAAGCTACGTTTGGAAAGTCACTATATGAAGTCGGTTTATGCACTTATAAGACTATATAGGGTACATAACGATTTTCTGTAAATTGTTGGCAGACAGGGATTAGGAAATATAGCAAAAAGAAAAATTCTACTAAGATCTACAAAGGAAAGCAAATTGTGTTGAAGCATGATGGCTCACGTCCTGAAAGGACAAGGAATCAAGAAGAAGTTGAAAAATAAAAATAGCAGTATTGATTATAGCGATGATACTGATTAAAATGAGCTTACGCGATTACAGTTGCTAATGATGATATCGTCAGGAAGAAAAAAGAAGTAAAAAAACAAAGTTAAGATAAAAAAAACAACGCATCTCACTGATGCCAACGAAAGGCTTTAAAAAGACTTTTTGAGAGAAAAAAAAAAGACCACATCAAACTGATAAAAATAAGATATAAAATATTAGCAATAAAATCCACTAGTAACAATGAAAACAAAAAAGACGATCATCTTGGAGGGGTGGGGAAATGTATTTAAAGAATCGTGAAAATAAAATTTGCACCTCGTCGACCAGGTTACGGTAACCTAATTACTGACAGATTTTGATTAATATTCTTCAGGATTTTTGCCCCTTTTCTCCATGTCCGTGGTCAAAGGTCGGCATAGCCTTGAATTAATTATAGGACGTTTCAGTGAAAAAAAAAGAAAAAAAAAAGTTTCAAATCGGAGCCTTGGCATAATGGTAACCAACAATAGAATGGCGAACAGTGTGGATGCGGTGGAAGGTGTATTTTTTTTTATGTGAATGGTGACAGGATGATACTGGGTGATGTGGGAAAACAAATAAAAAGAGAAAGAAAATCACTGGAGGAAAAAATATTACAAAGGCCGAAGGGGAAAGTGAACAAAAAAAATAAAAATAAAAAAATAAAAAAATAAATAAAGGACAAAAATAGGAGACTAAAAAGAGAAATGAACGAACAAATTTTTTAAAGAAAGTGGAAACATAAACGGCACGTCAGTTGAAAGAAGATGTAAAGAACGCGAACGGCCAAAAAAGGACTTGAATGAAAAAAAAAAAAAAAAAAACACACGTAAGAAAATTTTGCGGCAAAACGATAAAGGCAATAACAGCATGCAAAATTTCCAGGCGTAAAGATTATAAAACGAAAGAGACAGAAATATACAGAGAGAAGGAAAGGGAGAGAGGGGGATAAGGAGAGAGAGAGAGGGTGAGAGAGGGAGATAGGTACAGAGAGAGAGGAAGAGGAAAGAGAGGGAAAGTGAGAGAGGAGAAAGGTGGGGGGGAGGTAGAGAATAATAATTTAGAAAATTAAAGGAAAAATGAATAAACGTAAAAATTAAAGCCAACAAGAAAGAAACCCCAAAATAAACAAAACTGGAAATATAGTAAATAAGCGAAACTCGTTAAACACCTCATTTTTGAACAAACAGAGGTGAGCATGTTCGCATACACACATTGAAAGAGAGAGTGAGAGATTAAGAGAGAGATAGAGAGAGAAAAATTCAGTAAATAAGTGTTCAATGCGTTTATCTTATCGACCGACTCAGAGTCTGAAGTCAAATTCTCGTCATAGTCAGATGTTCGATAAGTAGATTTATCGAACATCTGACGCGAAACACATCTGAGTCGCTCAATAAGTCCACAGAACATTTATTGATATATTGACTTGTATGTTATATATGTATTTTAATGATATATATATATATGTATATATGTGTGTGTGTATGAACATGTGTATATATATATATGTATGTACGTATATATATATATATATATATATATATATATATATATATATATATATATATATATATATATATATATATATATATATATATATATATATATATGCCAGTCTGTGTGGGGAAGTTCTTTTAAATTCATTCTACCAATTCTTTTTATTTTTTCAAAATTTATGTCGTCGTACATTCAGAAAAGGTTTTCTTGTCAATATAGTGATTTCCCAGGCGTAGCTTAGATGTGATACAAGTGCGAAAGTAGGGTGCACTCAGAGAGGATTGAACTCACCATTCAGTCGTAAGTATTCTAATGAAACAAGTTTGCTAACCACTACACTGTCTTGATGCACCCTATTTCTCATAACAATATAAATTGTAGACAATTCATACCCACAACAATG
>OZ010579.1:54493622-54501122 GCA_963932145.1 Acanthosepion lycidas | reverse complement strand
ATATATATATATATATATATATATATTATTAGTATTAGTAGTGAACCTAGATGTATAAGAAACTACACTCGTTCGGAAAACCATCTGTGTCTTGATTTGCAAGTTATCAAACAAAAACGAAAGGGAAAAAAAGTTATAAAAAGAAAGAACCAGGAACATGTACATGCCCCAAATAATCATCCAGCATGCAAGTTCAAAGCCCCCACCCTAAGAAAACGATACGAGTACGCAAAACAACTAAATAAAGTGCTCAATACGGTAAGTAGAGCAGACCTAATTAAACCTAGAGAGCCAGACAAACCTACCAAGGTTTCACCTAAGCGGATCGTCAGGGAAGACCAGACTTCCTTGACGATCCGCTTAGGTGAAAACTTGGTAGGTTTGTCTGGCTCTCTAGGTTTAATTATATATATATATATATATATATATATATATATATATATATATATATATATGTGTGTGTATGTATATATATATATATATATGTCATTCGCAGACAGTATTGTTTCTCTGTATCACAGCTCTTCAGTGTCGCTAGACATCCGAATGCCTGAAGCCAGGATTGAAATTCAACCGATTTCTACCACTGAGTTGTCTTCATCCGACGGAATGAGGCAGATAAATCTAGCGTATTGTTTTTACAAATTTAAACAAATGTCAAAACACTTGCTTCTGACAACGCCATAAGTTTAAAATGAAAGAATTTACTGAGTAGTTAAATGGATAATTTACAAATATATATATATCTAGGTGTGTGGTAAATGCAACCATAGTTGTCTCCCCTTTTAACTGTTCTACTATAAAAGTAATGGTGAAAACTCACATATGTGCATTGTTTGAATTGTTTTGAATAAAGCTTAAACATTCGTCTGTTTATTTTACAAGGATCTTTTCTGTTAATTCATCCCAAATAATATAAAGTTATTTAACGCAAATATTAATTCTCCCTAAGAAATTATAAATATTATATTAGTGTTCTTTTATTTGTTTTTTATTACATTTTTAAACTCTTTTGAAATTATAAATTATAAATTAAAGTTTGTTTAGTTTGCCTTGCAACAACTCCAATCCTCAGAATGAAAAAAATTACCAAAGATCAGGGAGTTATTCAAAGTTTGTAAGTGCAGATGATATTCGAAGTACTTACAAGAATTTTTTACAATTATAAAAAAAAAAAAAAAAAAAAAAAACTTTTTTGGCTTCTTTATCGGATGAGCGCGAATGTAGCCCCCACACTTAGAAGTAGTACGCCCGAGTCGCCCAGGTAACCCAGCCGGAATGCATCATTGGAAGGGTCTCACTCTCGGAGAATTTGATGTGAATTTTAGTAAATATAAATTATTTTTCTTTTGGGTTGAATTAACAAAAATATCCACTTTATAATTTATTCAAAGCATTTATGGACAAGTGTCCGAAGATGTAACGCGTAGACTTAGATTCGTCTGTATCAGATACCTTTTCTTTTTATGTGCCGTGTACTTTCTGGACGTAGGCGATCATGGCTCTCCACTTCCCCTATCCATTGTAGCTCTCAATAAGTTTCGTTCCTCTGACACCTCCCCAATACCATGCTCCGTCATCCACTTGCTCAAGCCCACCAGATATGTCATGAGTTGCTTTCCATTGTATCTATTTCCCTCTATTCGACATGTGAGTGTCAGATTCTCCAGGCCCTTCTTTTACTGTTAATACCAATGGAAACCTTTAATCGATTTGCTCGTCAACGAAAATATCGAGGACTGAAAAGCATTCTCTGTTATTTCCCAATGTCTCCACTCAAATATAATATATATTGTATATATATATATATATATATATATATATATATATATATATATTAAAAAATATATATATTATATATATACAAATATTTTTCATGCAACGACTATGAAATTGCAGAAAAAAAATGTTCGTTAAGTATAAAAACTCTATTTTTGTTCGTCATCTGGCCGCTAGACAACAAAAATAGGGTGAAAATTTAAACCAGTACCTATAAGTCCGAAAGACACTAACCCGGAATAAAATAATAAAGGATGGTTTTGTAAAATGTGCCTTACATTGAATAAATTTTAGCAGGGAATAATCTGGTGAATGCGACCATAGTTGGTTCCACCTCGAACTATTGTATTATAAAAACTGATGGTCGAATTTCGCATATGTACAGTGGTTAATAGCTTTGAATAAAGCATCATTAAAAGCTTAATGTTTCGTAGGTTTTCTGTGCAAGGAGATAAAAAAATGGACATTGAATAGGCTGTTTTTGTGGTAGTTTCGTCCAACACCGTAACATCATACAAAACGAAAACATTAACATAAAATCTAGAGGCATGTTTCTCAATGACTTCCATATGGATGCTGTACAGGCTGCCAAAATACGATCAGAATTATGTAAACTGTCTGCTGTATACAATTGTTCAGATCGATGACTATAAATAGCTTCGAGCGAGTGAAGCGTGTAGGCCTAAACCAGTACCACCATTCCACGAACCTCGTCACTTAATCACAAAGAACTGTTCCAAATACCAGAAACCACGTCACTTGAGAACTTTCAGAAGCAGCAACAACTAAAATCGGTAGCACATGTAACTTGATGAAAGAATAAGGCCAGTCAAAATTTTGATGTTGCATACGGCAGCAAACAGAAGGAAAAACCCCATCAATACTGGAAAGGGCAATAACAGCTAGTCGTCTTGAGAAAAGTATTTCCCATAAAAATTGTTTTACTGTAAAGATTTTTAGAAATTTTAACTGACAGCAGCACTGACTGCTCGGTCAATGAACACGGAATGTTTACGGAAATATGGAAACGACCATTAATGATATTTCCATTAAATAATCTGCACGGATTTGCATCGAAAAGTACCGAGGCTGTATATGACACTTTCGGTGGAGGATGGGCATATTCAACAAAAAATCAAAAATTGTATTTTTCACTGCCAAATATTCATTATAACATATCCTAGTATTTTACACAAAATTAGACCCGATTACACAATATTTCAAGCTCAGTTTAGGTCTATAGCTCGTAACCATGCAATATAACGAGGTAACATATACCATATATTTATCTGAGAAATATTACATTATTGCTATTTAATTATATTGAAATCATTAAGGTTTTTTTGTAAAGAAGAATTTTATTTTTGGTCGTATATTAATTTTAAATATTTCTCTTTACAGGTTTTATTTTTGAAATGGAATAAGATCTCTCTACATTTCAGAATTTCGCTATTGCCCATCTAAATGACTGGAGAAAAGTGATCTAAAGGCAACAATAAAAAAGACAGGTAACAAAGCGTAAACGAAATAGCAACAGTTTGTTCAAATTAGGAAACTTAGCATTACAGCCAAAGTATTCTACAATGCTGCCAATAATAAAGGAGAAAATGAAAAATACCTAACAACAAATCGAACATAGCAACAAAATTTATATTATTTTTATTTATTTGTTTTGAAAATAAATACATGATTGTCAATAATATTTTCGTAAAACTTGATATTTCTTGTAATATAAATATTATTATTGTTATTATTTAAATGTAATGTAGTCCTACATTTACAATTCCTTACGCATAACCATGGAAAGAAATGTTGATCAAAACTGCCTAAAGCATTTAAGTGCGTATTGCCGCAAAATTTTCAAATGTTGAAAACGCGTCATATTTTCCAGTTGCACTTTTCAGTGGAAGTGCTCGCCTCTGTAACGCTCTTCGGTACCTAGAATTCCGAGTTGTCTTTGTGTTATCTACGCATATTCAATTATTAAGTTATGTAAAGATTGTAATGCAGTGAATCTGTGAAGTTGGGCCATCATTCTTCAGAATGTCTTAATTTGTGTCCTCTACGCATATCGAATTATTAAAGAACGCTGTGTAAGATTCTACTGCAGCATCTCTGCGACCTTTACGGTGGCTGACAAATTCGAACAACGCGCAAAAATGAAATTTCTACCGAGACCCTTGAAATGATGTCAGAAGTTGGACGATCATTTTTTCGAAAGTATACAGATTATATAGTCACGTCGCAATGTGTTTCAAGGCCGGAAGGGTGCTGCTCCTATTTTAAAGAGCGTTCACAACGAACGATTACCAACAGAAAAAAAAAACTCTCTTTGACATGGAAAAATCATAGTTTTCTTAAATTTCCTAACAAGAAGGATCATGTCCATAAATTATTATAATGAATGAGATACCAATTCGAGAACATTTTGCTAGATTCAATTAATTATCATTTCAACTACACTAATATTTATTCCTTATGGTTTTCAATTGTAATTCATCAATTTCTAGTTGAATTAGCTATAAGGTAACCGAAAATTTTATGCTAGCAGTTTCTTATCACGCACTTCCCACTCGTGGAAATCCCTTTCTGCTTCTAAATTCCCACACAACTTCGATCTTCGAAAATTTAAATCTGTTATCAATCATTATAGTCAGTCTTCTTAATTCCTCTACTTTTATGGTTCAGTCTCTATAAAAGTGGATTTTTCATAGTCTTTCAAACTCAGTATCTCTTTGCGTTTTAGTGGTTTTATTGCCTTGCTTGACGTGAAATCATTAAAAAAAAAATCCAAACAGAACCTGCGTATATTATGCATATGGAAAAAATTGTACATATATACGTTTGATTTTATTAATTTGTGTCAAATGTCATCAATGAAGTTTTATGTACGCAAGAACATCTATTTTGTTTTTAATTCGAGTGAACTGGAGCAACATTATTTCCCTTCCATGGATCACCTCAAGAGAAACAAAGTCCCGAGCAACAAGCAGAATGAATTTCGATACGCGAGACTGACGGCTGATTTCCTGTCATTACACACGGTATCTGTGAGGCAATCGATAATATATTCCTCATCACAGAGATCACCTCAGACAGATATCTCAAAGGCCTTTGAAAATAGAGCCCGAGGATGTTGCTGTACAAAATCTCCAATTAAGGAATTATTTAAAGGGTCTTAGTATTTTTCTTCCTATCACGTAGGTCCATGAGGGTCCTTGCCAATGACCTGTCTTCTGAAGCCCATGATCAATGCAGCCAACCGCACCCTCTTTCAAATTTATATTAACGATCTGTCTCAGATGGTTAGTAAATATCAATGATGACAGCAACATCGATTAAGGGCGGACGTTCGAAAATCTAGATGACAAGAGATTGTGAGCTAATCTAAGTCCAATGTGGGGTGAAATTGATATCCTTATCGAGCAGATGTTGAATTTTGGCCGATTACTGTGATATAGCATAAGCCTGAATCTAGGGGCACCCAGTGAGGATCGAACTCACTACTCAGTCGTAATTGTTCTGACCTGATAAGCATGCTATGCTACATCGAGGTGTTCATGAATGTTGTACTTTAGTCTTCCTGCTGTTTAGATCGAAGTTTATCCAAGATCGCAGGTGAGACTCGTGTATATATATATATATATATATATATATATATATATATATATATATATATATATATGAACCTCGAGGCGGTATATATATGTAGAAAGAGAGAGAAAGAGAGAGAGAGATTTCTTGAAAATTACTCTCTTACTATAACTTACCAGAAGTGAATTTTGGCACTTAATGTCTTCAGATATTTTGACTGACTTTTCGACCACCTGAAGCGTATTCTTGAACGTTTTTAAATTTAAAAGCCTTGATAAACCAATGACATCGTTGCTTTTGTATATAAATACCAGCAACAAAATAAATCCTACATTTTCCTTGATACAGTCCCGCTGAAGATGAAATGCGGTGGTTAAGAATATTTTTTCCTCATCTATTTTTATTTAACACGCACACACACACATGCATATATATATATATATATATATATATATATATATATATATATATATATATATATATATATATATATATATATATAGGTACTAATCCGTTGGTATAATCCTGGCAAGTATTATTAACACGACATATAATTTGAAATATGTGAAAACTGACTCACAAAAGACCGCTCAATGTTTATTTTCATTAAACAGTGCAAAAGTTTCTTTAAAATTGGAATTAAGGTATCTTGATTTACTTAGGAATCGAGAAACTTGGAAAAATTCTGAACAGTGTTAAAGCTGAATCTCAAAGATTATCTCTATTTATTTGCCTTTCCCGCCCAGAGTTAGGATGCTACACGGGATCAGTTTACTGTGGGGAGCCCGAGCAGGTGAACCCGGTCCAGGACATAAAAATTGCCCAGTTCTCCGCAAACGTTGTTTGACCTGGTATCATATTATTATTATTATTATCATTATTATTATTATTATTAACCTCCACTATTTAGTGCAATGAGGGAGGTACTGACGCAGGTAGCTGTTTCCCTGGAATGAGCTCCTCTCAATTTTTGTTTTTAGTTGAACTTTGCCCGAATATAAAAACACAACTAAGTCTCGCTCTGTTCGATGAGAGAGAGAGAGAGAGAGAGAGAGATAGAGAGAGAGAGTGTGTGTGTGTGTGAGAGAGAGAGAGAGAGAGGGGAGAAAGAATTCAAAGATGATTCTACCCAAGTGACAAATGATATCTAAGCAAGAGAGAAGAAAAATGGATTGGCTTTTATTGGGCTACACTGGCTGATAATATTTCACTTAACAGGAGTGATCTACATTAAAAGGTAAAGTTTCTAGTTGGGTATAAGTTTAATTCATGGGATAAACAGTACATTCTATTTTTATTTTTCTCTTCAAACACCGTACCTCTAAGAAAGCTTTGTCTTTTCCAAACCCTCCATTTCGCTCTTCTTTATATACACAAACTTGTTTTGTAGTTTAATCGTTGTTCTCTATATCTCTCTTGCTTCCAATATATCCTGAGATAGTCTAATTTTCCAAGCCTTCTTTTCTTATATCTCCTGAAAATTTTAACTGTTTCTTTCTTATTCGATGTACAATAGCGATCAAAAGTTTGAGCAATCTCCAGAATTACATGGGATGAACTTGAGAGAATTGTGAAAACTTTACATTCCAAAAATGAAAAATCAGCTCTTAGAGTCATTGAGAAAAGAATAGAATCAATTATCTAAGTTATACTTTGAGAAACGTTTGCAACTAATGCCAAACATTTCGTTTCAATAACCAAGGTTAAAAGACGATATTTTGACTAGAGCAAACTTTAATCATAAAATGATTTTTTTTTTCCTTTTGTCATAATAAAATTTGTTATAAAATATAATTTTATCTTATTTAAAGTACAAAACAACTACTTTTGGGTCAATTTAAAGAATAACCAATTCCTCAATTTTTTGAAATGTAGTGTATGTATCCATTTTATTTCCGTTTCCTTTAAAACTTCCCGATTGATGTTTTTTTTCCATTCGTCCATGGTACCCTGGGTATCCTTTTTTAGAACGAAGTCTCTGTTGACTGAAGTCTCTTTTTTATTTGTAAGGAGATTGTTTTAAATTCCCTGCCATACAGGAAGACTGATCTTACCTAACAATTCAACATTCTTTTTCTTCTCATTAAAGAGAGTTTCCTCTTTCTTAATACTATGCTTATCGTTATT
>OZ010579.1:54443622-54488622 GCA_963932145.1 Acanthosepion lycidas | reverse complement strand
CACCCAAGGCTATAGAACCCAGTCTGTCTTGAAATTACCCATAGCTAGACGGAGAAGAAGAGGATTCATACCTTTCCCAAGGGTGTTAGCATTTAAGTGAATGTAATGCATTCGATTGGAATTCAGTACCAGCCGCTAGCCACGACTCTATCGGGCCTCCTTATATATATATATATATATATATATATATATATATATATATATATATATATGTATATGTATATATGTATATGTTTATATATATATATATATATATATATATATATATATATATATAGAGAGAGAGAGAGAGAGAGAGAGAGAGAGAGAGAGAGAGAGTGAGAGTTATAAACAACAAATAGGAAACGTTTATCAATCTAAAATTTTTCACTTAAAGTTTCTTTGGGGAATGAGGCATAGGAGAAAAGGAGAATGAAATTCTGATATTTAAAAAAAAATTGTTGTTTGATTTCCATTGGTTAAGCACATTTTACGTGCATTCAACATGAACAAAAATTAGACAACAAGTCTTTTCGATGTGCCAAAAACTTAAAGGGTTTAAAATCTAACTAAAACCACGCAAATATTATTTTATGTATGGGTGTGTATAATGATTCTAGCTTGTCTATGTGGCATCCAAATGATAATACATATTTGTAAGTGTCTGTGTATGTGTGTGTATGTGTGCGTGCGTGTATGTCTAGTAGATATGTTTGATAGCTTAAGTTTTGGAAACCTATTGATGTACATACCGTTACTTTTAGATAAACATACGTTATTTTTTTAAAGAAAAGATTTAGGAAAGGTTGTTAATGTAATAGAATGTTTATACTTGGTAATAATGTTATTGAGTATATCCTACATAAAGAATTCTGTTCTTTTTAATTATGATGGCATTGGTAAATTATAGATAAATGAAAATGCTATAAACTGTCTGAGAGGAGATAGATAGATAGATAGATAGATAGATAGATAGATAGATACAATCTGAGAAAAAAGCGATAGATATAAACAGACTGAGAATATATATATATATATATATATATATATATATATATATATATATATATATATATATATATATATGTGTGTGTGTGTGTGTGTGTGTATCTTGACAATTTTGTTTCAAGATGTTTGAACTTGAGGGGTGTTTATAGTTGGTAGAATTGTTATTTGTATGTCATCGATGTACTTTCTACGTAAAGAATTTTGTTCATTTTTAATTATGGTGGGATTGGCAAAATATAGATAGATGGATAGTATATGATAGAAACTGCCTGATAGATAGATAGATAGATAGATAGATAGATAGATAGATAGATAGATAGATGTTGCCAAATTTGTTTCGAGATGTTTGAGATTACTTGACAGATTGAATAGTGCTGTTAAAACTGATATTTCTATTCATACCACTGTTTGAACCACGGATAAATTACACTGAGTTAAATTATGCGATTATAAGGAGGAAGCCAATTAAAATCAAGTTACGATGGGCATTGAAGTTCAGATCAATTCGTCAATTACAGTTAAGCCAGTCAACCTCGTTCCAATTAAAAAAAAAAGACAATGAAAGAATAAATAACGATGGCTATTTAAATAGCTGCATTGTATAATAAATGAAAAACACTCTTGCCCCACTTCAAATACCCTTCTTAGAATACCATTTCTATCCAGCTTGGTGGCAAACCATAACAATTTATTTTTACTAAAATACGTCGTTATTAGGTTAGTGCAATAATAAATAATGTCGTTTTCTCACATAGTAACATATGTGAGAAAACGACATTATTTTTGCACCAACCTAATATTTTTCTCATTAATTTCTCGATGGTTTCAGATTCAGACTAGAAGTTCATTGACACTGGTTACTATTCAAGTCTAGACAGTAAAATATACCCTGTTAACGCCTAACTGAATTTGAGTTCATCCTTTCACAATGTCCGTAGAACGAAAAGGAACAGAATAGGTTAGAATGTGAACACCGATATGATTTCTTAGGTTGTTTTTTGACTATCATAATCGGGATATACAAGTCAATGCAAATGAGTATTTCCTTAGCTTCATAGTATGTGCTACGTCAAGACAACAGGGAGTTTTCCATTCAGAATATTCCTTCTCCTAGACTGGTTGCCTACAGAACCTTAGTCTCTCCTGCTATTTATCCATGACTGGGGAAGAGGGAGAAACGTTGGATTCATGCCTTTCCCAATTAGCATTAGCACGTAAGAGAATCTAATGACCTGGAATTTGAGCGCGGCTCCCCTATACTTCAATCCGAGCCGCATTCCATAACCGTGACTGCCTGGTTTTTAATTGTCAGTAACCGAGAAGAAAACTATATGGTTTGCTTAAAAAAAAAAATCTATGTGTTAAGATGTTAAAACTACTCTGACTCTACTAGAATTTCCAATTTTATGAAGTTTCAGATGTCCACACAGATCCATTGATCACCGATATTACAATGCTAAAAATGCAATTCATACTTTGCTCAGGATGGTATCATCGAATTAGATTTATTCGACATTGTTTTGACTGAGAAATTAGTTAATCTAGAGAGATATCAGAATCTCATATCACTGGTAACCAGTGATATAATGACTTTAACTATAGCCGCAGTCATTATGATTTATTCTGTCGTTCGTAGGACAGAGAAATGTTATAATCGAAACCCTCTTGCATTTCTAACATTTATGTATTAAACATATATAGGAAGAAAATGAGAACTACCGACACTCTGGACTTATGAATATGTGTTCCGCCAGGAGTATAAATAGCTGAGTCAGGCTATTTACTGAGTGGACTACAGGTTGATTATTGGTCGGTCTGCAGTCGATTATAAGTTACCAGTTGCTTACGAGTGGATTACCGGTTGATTATTGAGTGATTATCGAGTGACTATTGGACGTTAAGCAGAGCCACGTTACTAAGAAGGTATTCACTGAATTTGTTAATAAGTTCGATTGACTTTTACTTCTTTTGTTTGTCCAACGTATTTATTTGCAATTTGTAATTAAATAATACTTATTTAACATTGGAGACTTGAGGTGTAATTTATTATTAATAGTCACCCATACGGGTCACAAAAACATTCTCATCGAGATATCTATTTTCTAAACATCATATTGTCATTATGATAATTCCACTTGAAGTTTCTACACGAGACATAGCAACATAGAGCTGACCGTGGATGGAATATTTAAATAATTATTTAAATTATTATTATTATCATTATTTTCAATAATAATAATAATAATAATAATAATAATAATAATAATACTGTAAAAATACAATTGTTTCCCTTTGTTTCAATAATTCGACACTGCATTGTGGATTCCGTAAATGGAATCCTGCACAAATAAATAAACAACGCCAGTATTTGAGATAGAAAAATAAGTGTATTAAACGTAAGAATACAGACTTGAAGTGAAGATTAGTATTCCAGGAATGCGGGTTAGTAGAAAGTGTATGTACAATTCTCTGTAAGTAAAGCCCTAATCAGCTCTCTCTCTCTCTCTCTCTGGACTCTTGTATAACTCTCTGAGAACACCCTGTGTCTGTCTCTGTATCTGTATCTGTATCTGTATCTCTCAACCTGTCTGAACGTATCTCAACGTTCTCAGCAGCAGGTATTCTCTCTGTCAGTATAAGTATACTTTGGACGAATCAGTCTTATGTAAAAAGGGGAGAGACCTACATTAAGAATATTTTATTGTTAGTTAAAGGAACAGCCCGATATGTAAATTATAAATTGGCGGTACCAAAATCTGAGAAGTGTTCTAACAGAGGACAAAATGTCCAACACTGAAAACGGAGGGCGCATTGTGATAGGCAAAGATCTATTCTTAATACTTAGCAGAGTATTAAAAAACAAAGAAACATCGTTAGAAACAAAGAAAAGTGTACTGAACTGCTATGCAATATCAGCCTTGCTATATGATAGTGAATGCTGGACAATCTCCTCACATATGAAGTAGAGACTTGAAGCCACAGAAATATTGTTCTACAAAAGGATGCTGAAGATACCATGGATCGAACGTGTGAGCAACCACGAAGTTTTGCAGAAAATGGAATACTAATACTTGACATCAGGAAGAGAAAGTTGAGATTTATGGTGCACATAATGAGGAAGTGGTGCTTGGAAAATCTGATACTCATAGGACAGATTGAAGGCTAGTGGGAGAAAGGGAAATATAGCTGAGTGAACTTGAATAAATAGATGGCGGAACAACAAGTTTTAGGAGAGACAAAAACTTATTAAGAACTATAAAGGCAAGGAATTTGTGGAGAGCCATATCCTGAACGTAAATGGTACATTGAAGATGACGATAGCGACAGCGACGACGACGAAGAAGAAATAAGAAGAAAACTCAGTATTTTGACTTACTAGATTTTTTTTGCCACTCGACGGGTGTTGAAATCCTCATAGTATATAGCATTTTTGAAGTTATCGCTAAAATTTTTGTCGAGATGTTCGAGTTTCGACGGCCTAAGCAAAATAAAAAAGGAATAAATACTGGTTAAATAATAATAAGGATAGAAATAATAATAATCTTGCAACTGTACTTTTTTGATTTCTAAGTTTTATTCATCTATAAGACGCACTCAAGTAATAGGTATCTGTAATTTCAGGTGGGTGTATGATATGTATGGATTTTTTTCGAAATTACAACAGTTAAATTTAAATTAAATTTACCATTTGTTCAAATTTTATGAGGTTCGCAGCGACGGGAAGTAAGAATGTAAATAGTTTGCATAAGCTTTATGGCTTAAAATCCACGAAGTATTTCAAGTAGACATTTTCGCACAAGAACGGGACAAGATGGCGGCAAAAATAATCTTAAAGTAGGTAAGACAAAAATTATCAACGAACACATAATCCAGCCTTTGAGTTGTAAAACGGAGGTGGATATTACTAGTATTTCCTGCAAATATGACTTTGTGAACAACAGTGACATCTACGACGGTAATAAAAGAAGAACTTGTCATGAAGTCTATCTTAAGACGTATACCAATAAACCAGTTTAAAATGTCTTTAATTATTAGGTTGGTGCAAAAATAATGACGTAATAATGTCGTTTTTTGACGTTAAACAATACGCCAGGAAACGAAAATATTACGTCATTATTTTTCCACCAACCTAATAGCTATTCGATGGAATCTTTATAAGATGATTTGTTTGTCTATGGATTTAAATTCTAAGCGACATATTACATAGTTTGGGCCATATATATATATATATATATATATATATATATATATATATATAAATATATATATATACACTAATAGTAATACTCGTTTGGAAAAAAGAAAAAAAAAACTCGGACAGCACAACTCATAGATATACCATTGCCTTAAATCTTTAGCCCAAAGGAAAAACAAACAAACAAAAAAAAAAAAAAAACAAGCGAGTAGTAAGAGTAAAACGCAGAGTGCTCAGTACGCTTAGTAGAGCGGGAATAACTAAAAAAAATACTATAGAGTCAGAAAAACCTACCTAGGTTTCACATAAGCGGACCTTCAGGTTAAGCTGGCTAAAAAGGATATGACAAAACAATATTTTTGATAGAACCATTAAAAACTATTAAGTATACAACCACGTGACAAAAGAAGACAAAAAAATACAAAGCGTCTATTCCAAGAAACCAGAATTCCCTATACCTACACCTATTTAGAATCTCAGTTCTTTGATTTAATAAATCATTAGGTTCATTGTTTATATATATATATATATATATATATATATATATATATATATATATATATATATATTTGGTTGGATAGATGCGGGTTTGTGACCCTGGTTTCCACGCTTTAGCGATCGTCAGACAAACTGATTATTTTTTTAAAAAATTTGGGTTTATGTAGATTGCGTGTATTGGTGTTATTGTGAAAGTGGTGGGGGAAACATCGTCGTTTTTACATCTTACTAACGCAGACATCGATGTATGCAGACACATATACATACTTGGTCGTCCGTCGGGACTCATAGATATATAAACATATGTGGGCAGTTTCGGATATGACATATGTATGTATACGGGTCGTGTTGTGTCTATACATACGCATTTGTATGTTGAAATTTAAAGATTGGAAGTGTGGTTGAAATGTCTCGTGAATGTATACATGTCATATATTTTATTTTTCCGC
Organism: Acanthosepion lycidas; assembly: GCA_963932145.1. Lineage (NCBI taxonomy): Eukaryota > Metazoa > Mollusca > Cephalopoda > Sepiida > Sepiidae > Acanthosepion > Acanthosepion lycidas. Next base: position 54,482,493 of record OZ010579.1, on the reverse strand, counting down.
TGAATAATATTTCCTCGCATGTATGTATATACGTGTGGTGGGGTTTGTGGGAAATTATGATAGGTAAAAATTATTATTATTTATATTTATTCTTAAATTTTGAAAAAAAATGGGGGTTTATTTGTTATATTTAAAGCTGGTTATTTGTTTGTTAAACCCACGGTCACAAACTCACATCTATCCAACTAAATATGTTAGCTCTATCTCTGATATTGAGCGCTTTCTAATAAGTACCGCGCATATAATATATAAATAATTATACCTATATATATATATATATATATATATATATATATATATATATATATATATATATATATACACACTTTTCACACACACACACACACATATATATATATATATATATCTTTTTTCGGTCATGACGAATATGGTGACATACGTAACAGGAAATAGTTAATATTGGTTCTGGAACAGACACTTGGCTGAATGCTTCTTCGAACACTACAATCTTAAGAAGCATTATCTCTCCTTTTTTACATTAAGGTTCAATCTGTACAAGATCCAGGAGTCACTCGAGGTAGAGGATTACGATACGGCGTTGTTTATATGGATATGAGGAGAAGATAACGGTTAACTCTACACTTGGACAGGTTAAGATTGTAGTGGTCGAGGAAACATCCTCTTGGGTGTCTGTTCCATCGGGCAGTATTTCGCTGGAAGAAGATCTTTGAATGGAACTTACTTTTCGACAATTGAATACGAAGAGAACATGTGTGGCTTACTACTATGGCGGGAAAATCAGAACAGATGGAATATCTTCAGAATCTTCATTTCAGTCTTCCTTCCGTTGATATCTCACATTTCCTTCAGTATTATTCTACCTTAAGTGGCTCTGAGATTTTGAATTGTTTCGACGGTAGAAGAAATAAAAGTTATGCAACCCTAAATTTTACGTTTTAATATCAAGAAAAAAGGTTAGCACTATATTGGATTAATTAAGGTAATATACGTTCATATTTATCGCAATGATCTGTAGTCTTATTATTTCTTCTTTAAGTCCCAATATGTTTACTTTACTCCTGAATTCTGAATTTCGGCAAATATATTTCTTTGATTTTGTCTGATATTACACATCTCAGATTTCAGTATAATTTTAAATAGTCCCCGTAATAATCTTTTGACATGAATTTATTTAATTCATTAATGAATATTTTAATTTAAAAATTAAATTAAATTAAAACTGCTCTGTTAACGGAATACTACTCTCTAAATAACAAAAACAGTTAACCGATTCCGAAATGTGTCTACATTATCAACTTATTAATAGTCCTGTTATAATCTGCGCAAAAATTGTTTTGTAGAATAATAATAACAACAACAAGAAAAACAATAATAATAATAATAATAATAATAATAATAATAATAATAATAATAATAATAATAATGGTGATACTCACAGGCATAACAAAGTAGCGGCATATGTGATCTGGAAGATATGCAAAAGCACAAAATCGAAACTACTGAGAGATGACATGAGCAGACAGTTACCCAAAATAACGTTGTAAGTATTCAAGCTGACAGGTAAATAAATACCAACAGACCTGATATTATCATAAAAGAAAAGAAATTTAAGAACTGTATGCTTATTGATATAGCAGTACAATCTGTGAGAAAAACTTCCATGAAAATTATCGGGATATTGGCCAAATGCAAGGACCTGGAGATCGAGATTAACGGTATATGGGAAATGAAGACTGAGACTGTACCAATAGCAATCGCGTCTCTGGGTCTCGTGAGAAAAGGAATTTTACTAAGAGTGTCCCACGTAACATTAACATGCAAGTGGAACATCCCATGTACTAAGAAAAGTGATCTCAATTGAATGACAATTGTCATATAAGGCTCAAGGAACATAGTTTGGGCCTGGCTCTGCACGATAAAAAGCAGGAAACATACACAAATAATAATAATAATAATAATAATAATAATAATAATAATAATAATAATAATACAAATGAGATTTTTTGAAATTTTTGAATTTTACTTATTTTTTAGTTTAGCAGAACTTTTGACAAAAAGCGCTCAGTCGATAACTAGCGATATAATCCAAATGTATAAACACCAAATTCTGCCTGTTCGTCCGTGTGTCTGAAACCGCTTTAACTCGGGTTACACTTGCTCTTCATAGACATTTTATACCTTTTTTGGAGTCAGGATGATCTTGGGATTGAAAGTCTGTCTTTTCTCTGGTGCTTGAACATCCAACATTGGGATTTGTGTCCGGGTGACAAGGAAACGTTTAAAAATTCCAATTTTCAAATAACTGGAAAAATGAGCAATTTTTAATGTTTGTAATCCATAGCGAGTTTAAAGTAACACAAAAACATTGTGAATTTATTTTTTATTTTTTTGCTTTAAATTACATTTAAAATATCTCCAAAACTTTTTGAATTGAAGAAATCAATTTAATTTCTTCAAAATGGTAAGGAATCAAGAGTTCATGTGTGAGGTTTCCTGACATACGGTTTTAAAGTTATGCATTTTGCGATTTGAAGAAGACTCAATTGAATTTCTCCGGAGTTTATGATTTGAAGAACTCAATTTTCGGCCTGAATTGTTGTGGAGTAAGTAGCATTCGATTAGCTCCGTCCCACAAACCACTATCTTATGGAATCTAGTACCAATAGGACACTTTTCAGAACATTAGAATCTTAACTTTGTTCAAGTCTAGGGTTAACCGTTTTCTTTCTCACATATCCTCATAAACTGTGACTCTTACATCTTACCTCTAACTCTTACCGTTAACATAACAAGCTCTTTCCGTAAGCTATTACCTAGAGTGGATGTTGGGTCTTGATTTGGTTTCAGTTGTTTTGTTTTACTGCATATACACCCCAATGGGTTATTTAATGCTGACAAAATTTTTATTGCTGGTAATATTAGGTTGGTGCAAAAATAATGACGTAAATATGCTTTTTTTTTACGTTAAAAATACGTCAAAAAACGACATTATTACGTCATTATTTTTGCACCAACCTAATATTTTCTTTTTTTTAACAAAATGTATTGCTGGTAATATTTTTTCTTCAAAAAATGTATTGCTGGTAATACTTTTTTCGAAAAATATATTGGTAATTTCTTTCATTTAAATATATTGCTGGTAATATATTTTTTTTTTCCAAAACTGTATTGCTGGGAAAACCTTTTTTCCAAAAATGTATTGCTGATAATAAGGTATTTTTCAAAAATGTATTGTTGGTATTAAAACCTATTTTTACACGTCCATAGTGTTTTGACCCCAGGTTAGTGGTTTACTATTTTCCCATAACAGGGACCCTAACAGACCAGCAGTTATAAAATTTGTCTACACTCCTCAAAACCATATGATCAGAGAAATTTCTGCCGGGTCTAGTTTATCTTCATACCCATGATGTCTCATTGAGGGTGGCTTACCCATTTGCAGATGTGCAGTCGGCGTATTCTGTAGCCCCATTCGCCAGGGAAACTTGGGTTTTGTATAGGGCGAACATTATTTACAAAATGCTGTAACTCTCTCTAATATTGATGATTGTATCCATTCTTAAACTTTTGCTTAATATAGCGGGTAAAATAAAAACGTTTCTTATGATATTATTTTCCCTTCTCGTTGCATGATATCCATTTTCCTTGTTGCTGCTGTTGGAAATCTTCAAGTGATTTGTTTCTTTTTTATTTGGTGAAGTTAATTGTGATTCTAGGGTGTTAGTCTATGCAATCCGAGAAATGAAAAGCTACTTTTTAAGACATTCAGGTTTCTTCCGATTGAATCAATTTTAATTCATTGATCTGAGAAAAAAATATCATGTATCATACGAATTTTGAAGACCTAAATTTGAAGCTAATTTTAAGCAAGTTGCATGGCACACGATATATAAAATTAGCCTGAGCCAGCAGTACATATACTAATTGTATATATCTCGTGTATGATTCTACATTCTTAAAATTTGCTTTAAAATTAGATTTCAAAAGTCGTATGATACGCGAGTATGAACGATATATATTTGATGTGGCAGAAATAAGTGAGAAAGAAAATGTGAATAGAAACAAAGTTGACGTTGACTTTGGGTTGTTCGATCCTCCACCAAAATCAGCTTTAAATTTGTGATGATGTAACCATTGTGTGTGACATCAAGGAGTTTGCCTAAAACGCTTTGAAACACTGTTCATTTGTTTTTACATTTGTATGACATAACTCCTTATTCCAATGATTTTTGAAAACAGGCGAATAAAGGAGTTATGAACATGGGTGAGCCTGAGTGTCGACAATTTCTTATACTTTGTAGCTTTGTAGTAATATTTTTTTTTCCTTTTACTATCTTTCCCATCCCCTGTTCTGCCAACCATCTACACAAATTCGTTAGTTAGGACACACGCCGTTTTGACTCTTTCACGCTTACCTCCATTATGTTCTGGGACTGTTAAATTTCTAATCCTTCACTACACAATATAAATATAGCATGAAGGGTAATTTATCTCGTTTCCAGCTGCTTTCCTAATTCGTTTATGGCAGGTGTACATTTTATTTAGTTTTTATCTTTTATTTTCCTCATATTTATTCTGTCTTTTAAGTTGTAATATTTTCCATTTTCTTTCTCATTTTATCTACTTTCGTTAATCTTTTTATAAAATGACTTAGGAATATTTGGGCTCCCGTTACAGAATGAAAGTGAGGCTAGAACGATCACCAGGTTTTTCTTTTCGCGCGGGCTACGTCATAACGGATTCTCTCACTGCCGTGTTATTTTAATTTTATTCATATCAGTATTTATTATTTCTTGTAATAAAGCTTACGTTTTACTTTTTGTTTCTACTTTTAGTTCTTGTCTTATTCAAACTATTATTTATCTTTACTTTCGTTATTTTCAACATTAATATTAATTCATTTTCTCTTCTTTTCATTCATTCCTTTTTTGTCTTCCATTTTTACGTTGCAATTTTTATTCATATATTCATTTTCTATTTTACTCTTTCTTTTATCCTTTGATATATTTATTTATTATCTTCATTCATTTATTCCTTCTTTATTTCAATCATTTCTTCTTTCTTTCTTATTATTTCATTTTTTCTCCTTTCTTTTTTTTTTATTATTTATCCGCTCTTTCACAACCTGTTTTTTGTTTTTCTTTCCTAGTTTTTGTCCGTTTACTTTCTTTCTTCCTTCTTTTTTCTTTTTTTTTCTTTCTTTTTTTCTTTCTTTCTTTCTTCCTTCCTTTCTTCATTCATTCATTCATTCCTTGTTTCTTTCTTTCATTCTTTCTTTCTTTCGTTATTTATTTATTTCTTCATTCATCCATTCCTTGTTACTTTCTTTCTTTCTTTCTTCATTAATTCCTTGTTTTTTGTTTGTTACTTTCTTTCTTTGTTTCTTTGTTTCTTTCTTTCTTCATTCATTCATTCTTTCTTTCTTTCTTTATTATTTCTTCTTTTCTCGCGTTATTTTTATTACTTGTTATTTCCAATTTTCTCTCATGTTTCTGTCTTTGTTAATCTGCAACTCTTATTTTTTCGTTCTTTTTGCCCGATAATTTTTCTCTGTCTCTTTTCTTTTCTTTTTCCTTCCTTCATTCCTTGTTTGTTTGTTCCTTTCTTTCTTGCTTTCTTTTCTACTATTTTTTTTACATTCCTTCATTTTATCATCACTTTTTCATTTGCATTCACATGTGTTTTTGTATTTCTTTCTTATCAATTTCATTTTTTAATTCTTCAGTTCTTTCTTTCTTTCTTTCTTTCCTTCTTCTTTCTTTCTTTCTTTCTTTCTTTCTTTCTTTCTTTCTTCTTCTTATTATTTCCTTTTTCCCTCGTTATTTTTCTTTCTTTCTTATTTTCTCCCTTATTTATTTCAATCTTATTCTCTATGTGTCATTTCTCTCACAAGCCTCTTTGTTCCTGTTTTCCTTTTGTATTTTCTCCTTTCTTTTTATCATATTTTCTATTTCTTTCTTTCTTTCTTTGATGTATTTTACATCTTTCCTTCTCTCTGCTCAGAAATGGACAAAGCAGACGATCAGTTGTGACAGTTTCAGTGTCTTCATGTCACTAGAAGAGTTGTCTGTTGAAAAGAGTACGCGCCTAATTGAAGGTCTTCCGCCTGGCAAATGGACAGGAAAAACTTGGACTCTGCTACGCGCATCGAATTTTTTTTTTTCATATTCCCTTAGCCTCAATGCGTCACTAAAATTTTATCCAGCAATCAGCTGCTACATTTGGTCATTTTTTCTGAAACTTCTGTATTGTCAACAATTTAAAAGCATATTCTATTTGTATCAACATTTACATTTTTCTTTTCTTTTCTTTTACTGGTTCGTATTTTTCGCGTTCTTTCGTTTTATAACTCTTGTATCTTTATTTTAAAACCACGTTGAATTATTTATTTTTAGAAACATATTTTTCTTTCGTCCTTTTTTTTTTTTTTGGTTTATTCCTTCTTGTTAATTTATTTTTCTTCTTATTTTTGTCGTTTTCAAGTCCGTCATTTCATTTCGCTCTTTTTTTTCTTTCTTTCTTTCTTTCATTTTTTCTTTCTTTCTTTCTTTCTTTCTTTCTTTCTTTCTTTCTTTCTTTCTTTCTTTCTTTCTTTCTTTCCCAATGCATTTATATTTGTATTTCGTTTATTAATTAGTGCTTACTTTTTTCTAGTTCACTTTAATTTTCTTTTTTTTCTTTCTTTTTAACGTTCTTTTTTGTTTGTTTGCATGTTATTTATGTTTTCCTTCTTTCTTTCTGAACACGCACACACACACACACACACACACACATATATATATATATATAATATATATATATATATATATATATATATATATATATATATATATATATATATATCTTTTATTTATCCATTACTAATTAGTATTGAATGCTTTCTATTTCGCTCTGTTATTTTTCGTTCTTTCGTTCTTTCTTTATTTCTTTTTTTTCTTTCCTTTTTCTTTCTTTCTTTCTTTCTTTCTTTCTTTCTTCCCCTATCCTTACCAACAATCAACACTTCTTGCATTTTCTTTCGTCCTTCCCCATATTTCAAGCTTCTTGCTTATCTCTCCTTTCTGACTTCCATTTGCTAGCCATTTACTCAGGCTAGCATCTCACTCTTCCGTTTTGTCTTTCAATAAAGCTTCATATTCTTTTTTCGGTATCTTTGTGTTGCTATCTTTCCAACCACTCTCTTTGAGAGTCCCCTGTCATCTAAGCGGACCAACAACACCCATCAATATAAACCCTAACCCATTTATTTCAACAGGGACGTTGTCCTTTTCCTGTCTGTAGCTCGGTCCCATATCTTCCGACATTACCGAAATAATCTGTTTCCTATTGCGGGATATGATTTCATTCCGGCATATTCCGTTATGGCAGGAAAAAAAGCTTTAAGGTATTCACTTGGATTAGGGGACAGATAAAAGGGGTTGTAGAGTGCGAGTTGAGAGAAAATGAAAATGTAGCTGAGAATTTGCGGGTAGTGAATTTCGAAAAAATCATAAAGATTTGAAAACAGCAACAACTATAATAATAATAATAATAATAATAATAATAATAATAATAATAATAATAATGATAATAATGATAATAATAATAATAATAATGATAATAATAATAATAATAATAATGATAATAATAATAATGATGATGGTAAGCTATCATAAAAAAGGAAATATGCAAAGAGGAATAGAGTAAGTGTGCATTTGGCTTTTGCAATAAATATGTATTGAAACAGAAATGACAAAGAAAGACATGTTGGTAAACATGTAGAATGATAAGTGGATAAAATAGCATAAACTCAGGTATATATATATAAATATATATATATATATATATATATATATATATATATATATATATATATATATGTATGTATATATGTATATATGTGTGTGTGCGTGTGTGTGTGCATTAATACTGCATGTGTCCAGTTATTTTCACGCCTGAAACAATTATTATATCATATTACAAAAGGTATATCTCCAATATCGTACACCCTATAAATATAACAAATGATAAACAATATACACATATACGTGTATATATTTTTCACGCCTAGCGATCATTAAATCATCTATCTATCTATCTATCTATCTATCTATCTATCTATCTATCTATCTATCTACAACTTCTAGCAGCACAAAATTCATAATCCTACCCTCTAAACCCCTTTCTAAAAAAGTTGTAAATAAATTAGTTAATCTTTACCACCACATCTAATAAAATCGGTGATACAATTAATAAGAAAAATATATCCAGCACCAATTCAGATGCAGGTACATATCAAATAAATGGTTTACACTTCAAAAGCTTTTGTATTGGTACGATATCAAAGAATCTAAACGCCTGCATCGACAAACATAAAAAGATGTACATTTAGACAACCATTCAAACTCGTTTTTAATACACATCTTCTATGTGCCATGCCCTTTCGTGACGTTGGCGACCATGGTTCCCCACAATTGCCTGTCATTTGATATCACTCTTAAAATTTGTTTTTGCCAACCGTTTACAGAAAATAGATAAGTAGGTTATGCACTATTTTCCTCTTGCTTTTAATATGTCCTGTGAGCGTAAAATTTTTCAAACCTTCTTTCTCCATTATGTGCTCTAGAAAGTTCTCCCTTACTGATGTTATGTATAAGTGCCCTTTTTTTAATTCTGTTTTCTCCAAAACTTCGTCACCGAATTCTCATATCTTTCTGTAGAACCACATTTCTGTTGCGTCAAGTCTCTTGTTAACTTGTAATGAGATTGTCCATCATTCTCGTCCATCATTCTCGTCCATCATTCTCGTCCATCATTCTCGTCCATATAAGAGGACCGATAATACAAAACAATTCAGTAGTCTTTTCCTCTTTTTTAACGCTTTTTTTTGGTTCTAGCTTTTGGAAGGAATAGTTCGCAATTTCAAAACACCTTCGATTTTCAGTTTTGCATTTTCTTTCCTCTGTCAAAACACATTCTGGATATTCAATTTTTTTTTTAATTGCTGGATTTTCGCATTTCTGATTGGTAATTTGCACGGTGGACTATTCCTTTTGCTGACAATCATAGTAGATTCATTTTGATGCGTTCTTTATTATAACTTCAATAAGTATCATTGTATAATACTGAGATAAACTTAAACACAAAGAACTCGTTTAAAATATTCTAATATTTATAAAACTTGCATTTTTTTTACTAATTGCTCATCTAATACAAGTTCCAAGCACCACTCAAAGTATAGAATAAATAAATTAATTTGTTGTATGAACGTGAGAAGTGGAGATAAGAAAAACAGATCTTGACGATATGTATGTAGAATAACGGTCGACTCGAGGTTAAGATAATGGCATCTACTTGAATATTTTCTATAAATTAGCCGTTCTTGGAAAGAAACCATCCGAATGAAACTTATTTTTTGCAAACGGAAAAAGAGGAGAATAAGATGATTCATGTATTGAAAAAAAATCAAGTCTTTACTAATTCTGTTACTCTTAGCATGCTTCATTTTAAAAATATTTTCTATGTTAGCTTTTAATAATAATAATACTTAATATTATTATTATTATTATTATTATTATTATTATTATTATTATTATTATTTCGCAATCTTTACGTGCAAATTCTCAGTGGAAATTTTTCATTCACTTTCGTTTAGTATTCTACGAACAGTTGAATCTGTCCCCTAATCGAAGGGAATATCTTAAGGCTCTTTCTGCCCTTTCTCACGGAATATGCCAAATTTAAAACTTTCTAAAGTAAGAGGCATGGCGGGTACTGAGAAGGTCGGAACAGGTGGGACTAAGGAATGTACATCGCCATTCTTCCCCAAGTAAAATACGATAGGATAGTGAGTCTGGCTAGGTTTCTTTTGTGGGGAAGAGGTTGTATATTGCAAATATCCCTTTGCCCACACGGCCGCGTAAGCATTTCTGAACTAGGATATTGCAGCGATATTCCTTTTTGGGGCTAATATGACATTTGTAAAGTTAGAGCATGTCGATGGATCGTATATATAAAGATTTCAATCACTTCTTCATTGAAGTGATGTAGATTCCATCTGTCTTTTCTACAAATATTTTCATGGCAACTGTTCTAATAAGCTTTTTATTCTGGTGCCTTGACTCCATGTATTCTTATTAGATTAGAATCTAGGTCTAACCTTTTCACGGTTGTCATTGTTAAATGTAACGGCCACTTCTATCCAAGCAATATCTTTTCTCGCAATTCTCAGCTGGGAAACTCCATTTCGCTTACTTAATTCTTTGATAGCTACAATTTAAAACAAAAATATAAATGCTGCGTCAATCGCCGTCTACTTTTTTCTGGAACCCCCTTCATATTTGTCCTTTCTTAAATCCTCTCTATTCTTAGTCTTCTCATTCATTTTCAAACCCTGTAACTCCATACGTCCTACTGGCACTCCCGTCTTGTTTGGAGTGAAATTATAAAAATATGAATTCCACTTGAGGTTTCGTGCAAACCTGAGTTCCAATAGACGTCCAATAAATGCAAAGTGCTTCTTTGAGCGAACGATCATTCATCACTATAAGCGAAAATTGAGGGTCTTCTCGGAAATGATGAGAGATTTTGAACTTTGTTTTTGCAGTATTAAATGTAAAAAGCTATTCGGCTGTTAGAGCAAGGTCAGTGGAAAAATCAGCTGCTGGCTCTAGTCAACTAGATTTTTGCAGTTGCTACATCATCTGATCTGAGAATGATATTGGGACGGTCGTTAACATAAAGTATGTGGGTAGGTCAGCAAAGAGAGCTTTATATATACTTTAGGTTTTTTATTGTACTTTTCAAATTCATAAAGATTCAAGTCATAGAAATTGTAATGGTAATAATAGCTTTTTCTTTATATGAAAATATTCGACATTTAACAACTGAAAACTGAAATATATAAAACCTTTTTTCTTGAAATAGTTTTTCAGGATTTGTCAGGTATACTAAATTTTGTAGTTCTTTTCATATACTTTTTTTAAGGAAGTGGGAGAAGTTAAAATCTTGAGTATGCATTACTCTAGTTACATGCGATATTGACTTTATTTGTTGCTGATGTTGAAAGTCATGGCGTGATGTCTGTTATTTGGTGCAGAACTTTTCGATTAGGCAGCGCCAGTCTGTTACATTTAATGAAGGGTATGCATTTTTTGCTTGTACGTCTATAAATATATCCTCTGTTTTTTTTTTGTTTTTGTTTTTGTTTTTTTTATATAGCCTCTGTGTTTTATAGTACATCTATTTATGTAGCCTTTGTCTGTCTGTTTCGTTGTTATCGAACTCCTAGGGTTTTGGAGATAGCCACCCATAACTACATATATTCTGAAACTACATTACCCAGGGTACTTGTATAAGTTTAATTAATTTTGATAAAGGGGGTCACCAGATGGCACACACCCCCAACTAAATTTTATTTCCATTTGATATGAATTAAATTTAAATTTGAACAAGGGAATGACTCTTAAAGTACTTGAATAAGTGTATTTCATTTTGATCAAAACGAGAGTAGGACACAAACTTCCCGTTGTTTTGTTTTTTTATCTCTTTGATTTAAATTGAATTTAAATTTCAATAAGGGAATGACTCCTTTCCAAAATATAGAAGGAGAAAGCCAGAAGATTAAGGTTACATCAGCAAATTAAAAAAGAGACAATATGGACGCCAGCTTGAGCAATCAGTGTCTAGTAACTTTCAATACATATATTTTGCGACAGTTCAACTGTCGTATCAATGCTGAAATCTGCTCATAAATTCATTAAATCAAGTATTGCCTCAAATACAGAATAAAGAGGCAAGATCAAGCTGTTTTTGTACCCACACACTGTTATTCTCCCCTTGGATTCCAATTAAATTTAAATTTGAACTCCTTTTGACTCCTTTCCAAAATATAGAAGGAGAAATTCAGAAGATGGAGGTGACATTGGCAAAATCATTGAGTAATATCATCATTTTTCTCTACACATTATAACAATGATTTAAAATCAATCATCATTTTCTTACAAAACTGGGCGACACGCAGCAAGGTGCAGGTAATTCGGTTAATATATTTCTAATTATCAATATTTTAAAGAAGAAATTGATTTTGCTTCTCATGTATCATTCGATAGAATCATTTGTTGATTTTAGTGTTACTTATAAGCTTTCCTGCTTGTTGTGTCGTGGCACAATAGTAAAAATAAGAAAATCAAGTCGAGGTTGGTTTAAGGAACAAGTGTATTTAACATCACAGATACAAAGGTAGGAAACGGGTACTACTCAGCTAGGCAGTTGTAGTACTGTCGCTGCTTACACCCCGGGTAGGTATTACTGGTACTATATATAGTGAGAACCGGTGTAACTCCCTTGTGTTAGAAGGCCGGTGTAACACTGCTCTAAACTGTATTTATGGAATATCCATTGTGGCTATAAAAACGAACATGTTAAACGAGTCTATATTCACATGATACATACAACTATATTAAAACAAATATAGAGAATGGACACGGATAAGAATAAAATTATAAACCATATAGTGTTGAATCAAAAATATATAACAAAAATAATGTATCACATTCATTACATATTTGATCAAATTCTGTGACAACATTTTCAAAGTGACAAATATCAAGACACATAAAAACATTTCATTCGTTTTTCATACACATGATTGTTTTAAAATTCTCTCTTACAGTTATGGCTTTAAAAATGCACATTTTAAGTATATATTCACATAATATATTCAAATAACATTTTAAGTCGATATTCACATAATATATTCACATATCGATTTTCCAAGCATAGCTGTAGCACAAGGCCGAAAGTATGGGATACCCAATAAGAATCGAACACACTACTCAATTGTAGCTGTACTAGAATGACAAGCTTGTTTACCGTTACACCGATTCGAGGTGACCACATAACATGTTCACATAATATTTTAAATATATATTCACATAAATTCACTTAATTTCACATAATATTTGAAGTATATATTCACATAACATTTAAGTCTATATTCACATAATATATAGAAATATATGAAAACAAGGGAATAGGATGAACAATAATTAGAAGGAATATATTTTTAATTTACATACATACATACATACATACATACATACATACATAGACACTGGATAGTTGCGATTGATTTCGAGTAATGACCTCTCTTGATTTGTCCTCAAATATTTTTTCGTGCGTGTGGCTTTCAATCCTGCACCGAACCTATACTCTCTTGTGCAACTTTGGCAATGTTGGCCGCATCTTTCAACAGTTGCTATATTAATATTTTCGTGATGTTTTATATGACGCCTTAGTTCACCAAATGAGGTATGTTCTTTTTCAAATTCGCTGTAAAAGGAAAAAGAATGCAAGGAGAATAGCTTTATAACATGTAGTGAAGGACCTTTCTGTCTGTCTGATTCTCTCTCTCTCTCTCATTCTCTCTCTCTCTCACACACACACTGGGACATCTTTTATGCTTATTTGAGGCCTGCTCTCCATAAACCTGGCTACGTCCATTATATATTAAATCAAATTCTCTGCCAACCTTTTCAGGGTGCTTAATATCAAGATAACTTACAAACATCTTTCCTGCGTTTTTATACGAAACACGATTGTTCAAATTATCTCTTGTAAAACGGACATTTTAAAATTTGTAAATTATATATTAAAACAGAGAAGATAGGCAAAGATAAGAAAACAAAAAATGTTACTCACTGTACAATGGGAAATCGAAAAATTAAATAAAACTGTAAAAAAAAAAACAAAAAAAACAAAAACAAACAGAAGATCTAACCGTCATTCGCTCATCACTTTTAAAGCTCAGTCGCGGACATAACATTAAATCACGTGATTCAAAGACTAAAATTAGGTAAAGAAAATTAATATAACTGGGAGAAATGGGGAATATTTTTCCAATTGTTATACCCCACACTTTTTTTTTTACTGATCATCACTTTTATATTTATAAGTTTTGTCCTTGATTGAACTCTGAAGCAAGAAAAGCATTAGTCGATTAACTTTCTTTTTGTTCTTTATTTTATATATCTAATTTTGGATTCACATCTTGATGGTGAGTATTATATTTGTCTTATCCCTGTTGACCTTTTCCTTTTGTTTTAATATATTTGCATATATTTTTTGAATATATACATTTAAAATATCCGTCTTACATCAATAACAAAACGTAACTGCAACAGAATAAATAAAATATTACCCTCAGATATTTTTCCTTGTGAAATTTGATATTTCTATATATAAAAGTAAAATCTTCTATTGCAATAATCATGATTTTCTACCTATACAATTTTTATTAAATCAATTTTATCATAGATAAAATACACATGCAAATGCAATACACACGAATCTTATATAAAGTACATGAAAATGTTACCAGTGATTCAATTAGCATAATGTTCAAGAAATCCTACAAGTTTAAGTTTACTTAGTTCTCTATTGCTTATACAGACAGTTAATTGTAGTAAGCTGTTTAGAAACCTTAGAAAAAGAGCTGAAGCTAGAAAGATGTGTCTTATATGAACGTAGGCAATGAATATCGGTTTAGTTTCTTTTCAATTTGGCAATGATTAAAGACATATAGATTCAAATCATGTATATAAAGAAAGTCGTGATTAGATCAAGGGGAAATTTTGTCTTCTTAATCTATTAGCAAAAAGAAACACTTGGTAAACAATTAATGCGCAAATCTACATTGAGTACCCGGCTCGTTTGAATGACAAATGGAAACCGAAATGTTTTTTGTTCTCACGTCTATTCTCAATATAAAATATACGATTCCAGAAACAATTATGCTGTAAGGAAGGTAAGTTCATCTATATACAACAATTTGTCTGGATAATCTTTAACGGGTTAATTGTTTTAAAAAGTTGAAAATGAATATTTAACTAAAAAATTGACTAAATAAAAACATGTATACTTATTTGGTTAATGAATGCACACTTCATCTAAAGTGTGAAGGTAGCTCATAAAAACGACGAGAATTTTTTTATAAGTGTATAATAAAACTTTGAATTCATATAAAAAAATTAGCTTCATCAAATACAAAAGGCAAAACAAAATGCTAAAAATTACTGCATAGGAATATTATAACCCAAATAACCGAGAATTTTTTTTAATTCACAGAAAACGTAAACTGCATTTCTCTTTTGCTAATATAAATATTTACCAGAGATTATTGCCATTTTCAGAGGTCTATATAGATGCTTACACATAAAATATTAAAGCAGGAATACACACATTATGTACATACACATGCATACAATAAGTTGTATACTCATAACATGTACATTAGTTTTACTATCACCTATATTAATACGGATCTCGAACACGCGTCGCATGACGCCATATTTAGACATTTTGCCAACAGAGAAGCATTTTATAGACATTGCACAATAAACACTCAGTATACACATATAGATGCAAAAATATTTAAATATACTCAGCGAATGAACACCGCATTTAAATTGTACTTATATTCATACGTATCTCGAACACATATTCAGATCCGTTTTTAGACGCTTATTACTGCAAAGTGAATGTCATAGGCAGTACGAATGGACTGTATGCACGCAAATATGCATTTCTCCAAAGAGAAAAGACAACAATCACCAACCAACCCATTACTATATGCCACTCACTCCTCTTTCCGGCACGACCAATTTACCATCTCGATTGACACGTCGCCTTTTGGGATTTGAAGAATATGGCTGATCATATTCCATTCTGTCCAAAGACGAACTCTCGAGTCTTTCCGGAACACGTTCCTGAATGCAAACCCATTCGTACTCATTTGCAGGACGCACTCTTCGTACACTGCAGCATAACGGAAAATAGCACCACCTACATCCCACAAAAAAAAAAAAAAAAAAAAAAATAATTAAAAAAAAACAAAAAAAAAATCTCATGTTTCTACTTTCTGGGATAATTATTCAACAACATTACAGAAAATCCATAACTGATTATTTTAAAACCTACCGTTCAAATAAAAATATGTACAATTAAAAATATTCCTTAAAATTTAAATGCTACAGATGTTGTAATTTGAACAGTTATCTACGAACTGTAGTCGATTCAATGACGGTAGTTTAAGAAAAAAAAACTGTTTTATCTTCTGAAATTTAAGATAATAGTATTCGCCTGCTTGACACAACTTAAAATTTGAATGTAATCAGAGTGTTTACACTCAAAGCGTATAATGGCAGATGAGGTTGTTTCAGCGTACCACAGAATGAAACTGCAAGTGATTAAGACGAAAAATAGCAATCAACACTTTACTTGAGTACATTGTATATTCTATAAGATGAAGGTGAAAGTTAATCAACGCCGTGCATAGTCCACAATTAGATGGATTACCTCTTGGGAATACCAGGTGACGTAACCTTGGATATGCATGTGATGTAATGGATAACAGCATGGAATTGTTAATAAGAGAGCCGAATTCCAATTGCAGTTGGGACCGTTATATTTATACCCTTGGAAATGGGTACAAATATAACAAATATAGATATCCTTGGAACAAGGATGAATCCAACACTTCTACCCCCAGCTATGGGTGAATTAGTAAGACATGTAAAACTAAATTATTATCATATCAAAAAATTCTTAAAATCTAAATATATTTTCTGGCTTTCTACAAAAGGTTGTTAAGTCGTAAAAAATAATCAATTAATCAAGCTGATTATCAGGGATTCTTTCTTTCTGCGTGATTTCAGGACGTAGTTGATCATGTCTCTCCAACCCATCTATCTCTTGCAGCTCTCAACAAGTTCCTTCCGTCTGCCATCTAACCCAGATGACATTCTGTCATCGATTTGCTTAAAGCAGCTAGGTATGTTATACATTGTCTTCCCTTGTTTCTCTTACCCTCTGTTCGACCCCTAAGTATCAGATTCACGGGCCCTCCTTTCTCATTGTGTCCCAGGAACTTCAGCTGTTAAGCCTCCACCTTGTTTGCATCGTCTCTAAGACTTCATCGTTGCTCACGCCCTCGGTCCATGCTATCGTTAGCATCATTCCGTAGAACCACATCTCTGTCGCCTCGAGTCTCTTCTTCATCTTTGAGGAAATCGTCCAACATTCACTGCCGTAATGAAGGATATATGTCACGTAACAGCTCAGTATTCTTTTCTTCGTTACCAATGAAATCCTCCTGTCTTGCAGTACTCTGCCCAGCTTTTGGAATGTGTACTTGGCGATCCCAATACGTCTGCGGATCTCAATGTCGCATTTACCGTCCTCTATCAGAACGCTTCCCATATATTTAAACTTCCTCGTTTGCTTGAATCTAGTGTTCCCGACCTGCAAATCGGATTTCGGGCCCATCTTTTTAATTTTGCGAAGATAGTGAGAGTATTGGATACCCAATAATAAATGGAGCTCATTTAACCAAACTATAGTTTCCAAGGTACGGTAAAACTTTCTCACGCTATCTTTTACCTAATACAATAAAAAATGGCCACTTATGTTATAGAGATACTGAAGGGATTTGAATTAAAAATTTTAGCTTATAATGATATATATGATTGCTAACACTTGACCTTTGACTTGAAGAGGTTAATCTAGTCGTCGGGGAAATAACCCTCTATGGAATCTATTCTACAAAGCAGCGATACTTAGGAAGAAGGGGTTAAAATGAAATTTTCTTTAAATAGAATATGCAAAGAGTGAGGATGACTCAACACTACGTTGTATGACGGGTCTTATTTGGAACAGTCTGAACTGGCAAAACTAGTAAATGTATCTAGTCAGAACATATGCCGTGAAAATAGCAATACATTATAAACAGGCTTTTGACGCTTCAGGCTTATGGGGAAGGTATTGTAGGGTAGAAAAGTTTTAACTCTGTTCTCTATTAGGTAGTACCAGCGCTATTATGATTTCTGTTTTTATACTATTTGCATTGTTTGGACTATCATCCTCATCTTTATTGCCATATTTATCACAGCATTTCGGCCGCCTTACGCTCCATCCTTATTCAGGTGGTTGGAATGTCTAACAGAAACCTTTATTTCGCTCGCTGGGGTAGACTGTTCTACTTCCAGGTACCATGTCTAATGGATGTTAGTTATCAGTTATCTCCTGTTAGTTCCCCTCTCCAAGTTCTCCACCGCCTTAACCAGGTATTGAACTCACATTCATTGGGTCCTGTCACTGGATCTAACTAACGCCTTTATACACTGTGGCATGTGTCCTTGAGCGAAATAAAGAGTTCAGTTCGACATTCCAACCACCTGAAGATGGCCGGAGCGTACATAGATCGAAACGTTGTGATAAATATGGTAACAAAATGAGGATGATAGTCTTCACAGTGTAATGTATATAATACCTCATCTTAGAAATATAGACAGATTCTGTTTTTATGTATCAACTTTCTTCTTGAAGGATTAAAATTACAATTACATTTTATACAATTGTATATTCATCATTATTTGTAATGACTGGTTGCCACTTTTCAGCAGGTGTTGATGCGAAAAAAGCTTTCAAAAAAAGAACTCTTGAATATGCTTTTCATTAGAGAAGGTTTTCCCCGTCAAATTGCTTTGCAGCAAACAAGAATGTTTAAAATTGGTTGGCGAATGACCACTGGTTTATGACTTACTGAACTTGAAAATATTTCCTGTTTCATTCTTCATGTACGAGCCGGTGGCGGGTGGGTAAAAAGTTCATAGGAATGATGCTGTGGTTTCTTTCTACGTACACTGACATCTGACTGTTCAAAGAATTCTTCAAAAGTAACTATTAGCAACTGCTCTTGCGAATGAACAAAATTTGGCATCGCGGTGTTTTCAAGTGCATGCAGAAAAATGGCCTTGCTCCAAGTGACATTCATACTGACATGGTTTCTACATGGTTTCTATATTATCAACAGTGCAAAATTGTGAACCTTAATTTAGGAGAGGAAGAGAGAATTTTGAAAATGACGGTCTAGACGTCCTGCAACTGCCATCATCCAGGAAGATATTGATCATGTTCAGCACATGGTGATTGAAAATCAAATAACGAGTGCTAGAGAGAGATAGAGAATATTTTGCTTAATGCATGTAGTGTGACAAACGTTTCTGCTCAGTTGTTGCCGCGTCTTCTGACACATATTCAAAAGCACACCAGTCTGATCATATGACGGGAAAATCTGACATTGTTTGAGGCAGATCTAGCTGGTTTCCTTGAACGTTTCCTAAACCAGAATGAGTCTTGGTTTCATCACATTTAACCGGAGACAATCTCTGCAGTGGAAACATCTTCACCTCACCTGCTCCAAAGATAGTCAAGGATGTTTTATCTTCAAGTAAGGGGATGATCTCAGTTATTTGGGCATTGCCTCTATTGACTATATTCAAAGGGCCACACCATCAATGCAAAGTACAATGCAAATGAGGCAGTTAAGAATGAATACCAAGACTCTGTGACAAAGAAAAGTAACGAAAGGTGTGTTATTTCATCAGGACACAAGGCATTGATTTCAATGTCACTGACTTAACTATTTGATTACCGTCTCTATTAGCTTTATTTAAATATAATATATTGCCCAACATCAAAAAACCCTTGACTGGGAACCGGGATCGCAGTTATGAAGGCGTTATTGCTGGTGGTTTTTACTTTTTTGACCAACACGATGAGCAGTCTTGTTACAATAGTCAGGTATCTGTTTACCTTGATAGAACAAACGCAGTTAATAAAAAGAAAAGTTGAAATTGATACATGCAATATTTCACAGCTCTAACACCCATAGCATTCATAGTCAGCCTATGGACTCTTCAGCAGACCCTCTTATGCGCCATTGCATTTTAATGAACAAAAAACTTTTTTTCTTATTGACCATCCCGAATTGCTTTTCAACCAATGTTTTAGTAATACGCTGCAGCTGCTGGAAATATAAATGTGCATTTAGTGTTTCATTATGTTTTACGAAGTCTAATTACTTCATATTATGACGAACCAATCACAAGCAGAATATTCCATGTCTTCCATGGAGCTCAGCTTGTGTCGGTTGGGGAGATTTATCATTTCCAAATCACTGCCCTTTGCATTGAACATTGTCGCATATTAATATACACGAAGTTTATTCTCAACTGCAACGTATGATTGGTAGTTAGGGTGATACATTGGTCATTCCAATTGGTTCCCCCAAACGGAAACTACTAACGATTCAACCTAATATGCAATAGACATATCAATATTGTACCTTCTTCTTTGGTGTTTTTGTATTTAACAAACGATGTCAAATGGTAGATAGCTGTTACCATTCAATCGGATTACGTGAGTTATTTGACGGAAGAGACCATTGATGCATAATGATTGGAAAAGCTCCATCATTTTATGGTTAAGTTTTTGCCGCCTGTGTAAACAAAGAATTTTCATTTTGTTGAACAGAAGTGTTGACATAATGAGAAACGTCAGTTAATCATTATTTAACGATACGACTAGAATCTTTCTCTGGTTAGTATTCCAAATTTGGCAAATGTAAGGATCAAATTCACTACTGAGTAATGATTGATCTATGGAGAAACACTTAAACGCAAAGTCATATATATGCAATGGCCTGTGTTTATCAAAGACACTGCTCAGTTGTAATTGCTCTAGTACGATTGATTGACTCATTTTTACGGCTTTAATTGTTATTTAAAGCCATAAATTATTTTTAGATTGTGAGAATTGTTTTAAGAATAATAATGGTTTAGTGATACAAGTGTTACTAATTAACCCATATTAGGAGGAAGAGGTGGGTTCTTAGCGTTTCCAGGGTTATTTGCGCGTAAATGAATACAACGAACGGAATTTATTTATATTTAATCCGACATTTCAATGTTATTATAATTGTTACTATTGTTTGATGGATTTCAGTAGATGGAGATCGGCACCCCGTGAAGGAATTCCAAGTAAACGAAGGAAAACTTGCGCTGCTTTGCGGTCATATAAAAGGCTATGGAAGTATGTCCAGACAAAAAGAAAAGCTGGAGTTGAGCCCCGAAGGCGGTTGTCAACATTAACAACTTTCCGTCAACTCCTTAGGAAAAGCAGGTTCGATGTTTAATACCCTGTATTCCTTTGGATTTTGTCATACGGCTAAGAGGGGAGCATGTAACCTGGGCAACGCTCGTACTCCATATACCATCGCCCAGGCCTGTTCCTTGGGTAGGTCGCTCCTGTTTCAACAAAAAAGAACTGAATTTTGACCAAACAGGGTGCTACCGTTATCTCGTGGTCACCTAAATAATTACGGCTTCTTGAGTAACAAACAGTACGTGTTTCCATCGACCCGATCCACTGCTGATATATAACCAATGAGACACTGGACATCAAAGACCCATCAAGGACCATAGTATTAGGTATTTCAATGGCCTTTGACAAGGTGAGGTACAAAGGATTGCTGCTCAACTCTCTAGTTATGGAATTACTGGAAGAGTCTTCTCAATAATAAGGTCCTTCCTAACGGGTAGGAGGTAGTTTTTAACGACCAGTCTTCCGGCGTACTATCAATTAACGCAGTCGTCCCCCAGGTGTCACTTCTCGGAACAATCCATTTTACTTTACATTAATGATCTGCTTAAAAGTATACTGAAATAATTTGTTTGATATCTATATACATGTACAACGATATATGGGTGCTCCTCCAAAACCCATGATGAACAGAGATCGGTAGCTGATCTCTCATCCGATCTAGCTCTAACATCTCAGTGGTGGGTGTTGGCCGGTTCCATTCAATGCTTCATAAACCGAACTATTTATATTTGATCGAACCCCAATCTCTCACAGTCATGATGAATGAATCTCTCCTCAGGGAGGCTCTTTCCCCTAAGCTACTAGTGGTCCTTAAACTCACTTCAAGTTCTAAAGTGGAAATCGCACATACGATCAATTGATAAAGATGCAGGAAAAATGGTCAGTTCGCAGCACCGCTCCAGTAATTACCTGACAGCTCGTTCTATCCTCTACCTTTATAGGAGCCAGATCAGGCCTAAACTAGAGTACAGCTGTCATATTTGAGCAGGGGATGCCCAAAAAAGACAGCAGTGCCACCCTCAATTTTCGGTCTCGATAGAGTCCAAATGAATCTCCGCATCCTTGTGGGTGACAAATTATTTTCCACCCTGCAACACCTTTCTCACAGATGGGATGTGACAAAACTCACGCTGAGCTATCCCTACTTCCATAGACAGTTCACGGACGAATTGCATTCCTAAGTTCTGCATGTCTAACCTTAAGGTCTAGGACACGCCATGGCACTTACATCGTATAAAACCACGGTCATCCCCACCGTATTCCATTGGTGACTTCCACGCCAACAGCTTTTTTCCCGTGGAATCCTGTTCTGTGGATCCGACTGCCAAAAGGATGTCTCCTTGATTACTACAATCTTAACCAGTTCAAATTTAGGGTTAACTGTTATCCATCCTACCCATTCGCATAAACTGCTCCTCTTAACCTGTATAACTCGAGCAGCCCAGAGACATGAACAGGCGTAACCTCTTTGTAAAAAAATAAAAACAAATAAAAACTACGTATTTGAAATAGATGACCCATATAATACATAACTTTCAAGAACAAAAAAAAAATCAGAACAATGAGCCAGTGTAGGAATACTAAAATAAACAGATAGAAGATTGATACAAATCGAAATACTTTGATATAAGACAGTGAGATTAAAGATCTAAAAAAGAAACAGATAGATAGATAGATAGATAGATAGATAGATAGATAGATAGATAGATTAGCAACTGACTGATACTACATGAGTTGTGGACAGACGGCGTCGAACGAAGCCGTTGTGAAATCATCCATGACTAACAACGGGCAAGTGAAGTGCATAAGAGTTTAACATAGGCACTTGGTTCAGTTGCTGCAATGGAAAGTGTGACGCAAGTTTAACTGACCACACCCACCTTCTATTCCCTGGCCCGTGACACTTTCTGATCGGCCATCCACTTGGGGGAAGCGGCACCATTGTATCTTGGAGACAGACAGACAGATTCCATCTCGCACGAAAATCGCACAGAACAAAGGCCGATTCGCTGATAACTCAAGTCGAAACAAGTCCCAATTCATGTCTTCTTCTTCTTCTTCTTCTTCTTCTTCTTCTTCTTATTATTATTATTATTATTATTAATGTTATCATAATTTTCCATCCATGTGTTCTTAGAGAGCGTTATTTCTTTCGTGTGTGAGATCGTCATGGTTACTAATAGAAGCAACAGCAACAAAATTACTGTAATTATTATTTATTTCATCAGTATATAAGAATTAGAGCAATTCATATTGATTTCCCCTTTACATATTTTAATAATTTCGCCCCAAGGAAGGCGACAGTGACACTAAGGCGCAAGGGCCTACTGGGAGAGAAAGAGAATGAAAAGTCTTTTCCAGAAGGAACCGGAAACCGGATGTTAAACAGCTAAGAAGAGATAACCTCGTGTTCAAATGACTGGGCAGGAGTGTGAACAGGACGGTAGCCGAAACTACCTTTTTCTACTGAGGAAAGAATAATAAATATGAAATAAAATTGCAGAGTTCAGGCGGAGACGTTAGGAGTATAAAACTGAAGTAGATTTTAAAAGGAACCTGTAACACATTCCTAAAATATATCCGCGCTCAAAAATCGGAGAGGAGACTGAACCGGACTCATATTGATGAAAATGAAAATAATAATTAATTCGTAAATTTAAGAGTTCAAGCAGGCACGTTGGAAGTATAGAGCTGAAGGAAACTGTAGAAGGAAACGTAAATTCAATCCTAAACAAGAAAGAAGGATCAAATCTATGGCCTTATTATTGTTATTATTATTGAGAAAGCAGAACGCCAACAGAACAACGTTGTCGTTGTCGATATCCAATATGCGCCGATCATAGAAAAATACATACGCTATATATTTAGAATTTTAACCCATGAATAGAGCATAGCTTAAAACTATATTTTGTCATACATACATACACACACATACGCACATACACACACACACACACACACATATATATATATATATATAGATAGATAGAGAGAGAGAGAGAGAGAGCGTGTGTAAATTTCTATGTTTACTTTTATATTTACACACCCTCTATTTCTGATATTGAGCACTTCATCCCATAAATATATTACATCTTAAAACTATATTTCTTCATATATATATATGTGTGTGTGTGTGTGTGTGTGTCTCTCTCTCTCTCTGTGTCTCTGTGTGTGTCTGTGTGTGTGTTTGCGTATGTGTGCGTGTGTATATGACAGCATATTTTCATTAAACAGGCTCGGATAAATTATTTAAACATATTGTGTCTATTTATTTCGAGGTTTTCTTAGAAAATTGACTAAAAAATCACAAAATTCTCTTTCCAATGAATTTTATTTTCCTAAGGACTTTTAATATAATCTTTTTCAGGGTGTTAAATTGTTTGTGGATGTGTATACATAGATACGTAAATTAAAAATATTTTTTTTACTGTTCGTTTTGCTGCATATTGCTGCGTGACAGGGTCAAATTCAAATTCAAGCGGTTTGAATATATGGTACATATATATGTATACATTTATGTGTGTTTTCGTGTGTGTGTGTGTAATTGTGAAGTAAAGTGAAAGGAATAGGAAAGGGTAAATGAGACAGACAGAGTACGTGTAGAGAGATAAATTGAAATAAATGTTCGTTACATATAAAATCCCTTGTGAGAGGTATGAATCCATCTCTTTTCCACGCAGTTATTGGTAACTGCCAGAATAAACTATAGTCTTCGGTGACAATCTGTCTCTGAGCAGGACAACTCCAAATTCAAAACCTGAGGATGTTCGTTTTGGGTACGGTATGATATACTATGCGTACCAGTTCTCTTCAATCGACTATTCCAAATAATGCGGTTTGTTCTTTTCAACATTCTAATATTGTTCGGATATGTAATTATTTAAAGTAGATACCAATAATACTCACTTTTCCTTCTGACTGTTTGTCCCTCGCTTTGTCTTCAGATATATAAAAGTTTTATAGGCAATGAATAAAGCAGGGATCGGATTTATACTAATAATACTATCCACAACGAGTTCACACCAGCCAAAAAAAACCCCCCAAAAAACACCGTTGTTGAGCCTCCCATGTTTCTTATGATGAAGGACACAGGCGTACATATATATATATATATATATATATATATATATATATATGCTCGCACACATGTATACATATATTTCAATGTGTATGTGCACGTGCGTTTATGTATGTTAGAGAAGAAACTATTACCAAAATCAAATAATGTAAAATATTTTACCTCGCTATTTGTTAGAAAAATCTTAAAAGACTCAAAATAGTCATCACCCACGACGCAATAGCTCAAACTTTCAAAAAACATTGTTGTAGATGAATTCTCTTGTCCACTTGGTGGATACTATTCTAAAATAATGATTAAAATAAAATATATATATATATATATATATATATATATATATATATATATATATATATATATATATATTGACATATATTGATGTATAATTTATCTTATGACATATAAAATAATAAATATCTATGACTAACCTTAATTTTAGAACAAAAGCTGAAAAATCAAGCCATATAGTAAGTGAGGGTCTGTCGTAAAGGTAATTCATTCTGTACACACACTTACACATATAAGTGTATATTTGTGCGTATGTGTATGTGTGTGTGCAAGATCAGAACCAATTTGTAATAACCAAACCAACGCATGTTAAAAGACAACTCTAAAGTTTTTGTCTTGATATTTACACTGAAGTTTATTGTTAGTTTCCCGTTAACTTCTAAATTTCTGACAAAATTCACTTTTTCATAAATCCATTTATGCTGTACTACTTTCTCAAATGTAATTTTTCTCCACACACACATATGCATATATATATATATATATATATATATATATATATATATATATATATATATATATGTCTCTGTGTGTGCTTGTGTTCGCATCCATTTTCAGGGATATGTGTGCATGATATGTGAGTTGGATGGATACATACATTTCCCCGGAATCGATCCTCCAGATCTACAAATCAACAATTCACCCTTGCATGGAGTATATGTTCTGGTGCACCTTCTGTTTACCTCGTAGTTCTTGACAAGATCCAGAGGCGGATATGTAATATAATTGGCCCTGCCCTGGAGAC
This sequence comes from Acanthosepion lycidas, assembly GCA_963932145.1. Classification (NCBI taxonomy): domain Eukaryota; kingdom Metazoa; phylum Mollusca; class Cephalopoda; order Sepiida; family Sepiidae; genus Acanthosepion; species Acanthosepion lycidas. The sequence goes on along the minus strand of OZ010579.1, from coordinate 54,456,418 downwards.
TCGTCTACAGTCACTCTCTCACAGACGCGCCGTCGCCTCTCTCTGTCTGTTCTACAAATACTTTCATGGTAATTGCTCCGAGGAGCTGCATTCGCTGGTTCCCAGACTTCATGAATTCAAGCGCCCTACGAGGCTGGCATCCCGCTCTCACCCCTTCACTGTCAAAACTCCTAAATGTAGCCGTCTCTTTTACTCCAATAGCTTCATGTCTCGCACCTCTCGCCTGTGGAACTCCCTTTCCTATTCCTGTTTCCCTGAGAGCTATAATCTCCAGCTATTCAAGTGTAATGTCAATTGACATCTCCAGTTGTCTTGAACTATCCACTACCCTTCTCCTCATCCTTTCTTCTATCACTCCTATCTGATCTTGCTCTAAATTTTCTGTAACTCCTTGCGTCCTAGTGGCTTCCCGCCTTGCTTGGGGTGAAATGCTTAAAAAAAAACAAAAAAAAAAACAAAAAAAAAAAAACAAAAAAAAAAGGGGTGAACGTTTGATTGGGAAATATATTTTTTATAACTGTACATTGTGTCTATCCGTACATATTTACTATAAAAATATTAACTTCATTATATTTGATATTTGTCTCGATATATTGACTTAAAAAACGTTCACCTCACTACAGTGTCATGTCTAGTGAATTATGTGAACGTTGTTCGAAAATAATTGTTCGAAAAACATTTATTCGAATTGTAAATTTTTGAATTAAAATTAATCGAGAGGAAAATTATATTAAATGATAATTATTCGAAATACAAACGTTTTTTTTTATTGCAATAAAGAAAAAAAGAGCAAATACACAAATGATAATTATTGGGATTATAAATATCGTTAATAAACAATATATTAAGAAAACATCCTAAGTTATATGACACTGCACGCAAATTGTCAACTATTAAAAAAGTACTCATTAAAGGATGCCACTAATTTTTTAAGTCGCGGTATTTCTTGGTGCTGTTGATATTTTGGTAACCTGCTCTAACTTTTACAATATGAATTCCATGCAAGTCCTGTTCTCTTTTAAGAGCGTCAAAGAAATTTCATATTGTGGAGTGATAGAATGACACTTGCTGCCAAAAAGGCCTTGTTTCATTCTTCAATGGCGTTATTACGTCTAGATAAATCAGTTTGACTCTCTCAAAGCAGGGCATACGTATTTCAAACATAGGTATTTCGAATAATTATCATTATACGTACTAGGAATTCTTGATCTCGACAATTATTCATATGTATATTAGCTTTCATTCCAACAATTTACAATTCATATTAAATATTTTTCGCATAATAATTTTTGAACATTTTCGAACAGTTTCTTCGATACGACCTAGTGACGCCTCACCATTGGGTACTGGTTAGCAACATATTCTAAACCACAATTGCTAGAGTAACGAGTTGGGTCCCCATTGACTGATGCTCTGTAGTTGGTTTCTAATCTAATTTGATCTACACAGTGGGCTCTACGTCTTTATTCAAAGATACGCAGCATAGTGGGCTCTCAAAGGAATATGTACTATATATTTTTTTAACGATTGAACGGTTTCGGAATTGGTCTAATTTTGCCCTACTTCCAAATATTTATTAAGTTAAAATCGTATCTTTTGAGTCAAAACTCGCATGTGTTCAGTCATTCATTTTTAGATAATTTATGTATAGTTGTCGCTTCTGTTTCATTTTACTAGTTTTATTTAAACGAGATACTCTTTTGCAAATATGACATATATCAAGTGTGTTTTGCGCCCTAATACACAATTCCAGTTTAATTATCACAATGTTTTGATATATTCTGCTGTTTTTCTGTTTCTAGAATCTCGATATCGAATAACACTAAAAAAAAACCTTTTTGCATTAAAAATTCCCAGATATTAAAATAATTTATATCTGCGAAATAAGAAAATAATTATCGGCAAAATATCTAATACGTACTCAGTTTTCTTTTACACAATGCATTGATTATTGACAGATTTTTTTGTACCATATGCCACAGACCAAATATCAGTTTTAAGCAAAACTTTCTCAATGTCAAGAATTCTTGATCTAGACAATTACTCATATGTATATTAGGGTAATGAATATGTTTTACACAGAGAAAATCCTTTCCAAATAGCCTAAATGTGTTAAATGCAAAAATTATCTTGTTGGTGGGTGTGGCTCTTCAATGAATGCCATTGTTTATAGAAAGATATTTTTTTAATTAGAAATATGAAATATCTGTCTATATTTCCGAGATGAGGTCTTTTAATTAATTACACAATTCGTTCTTTATTGCAATATTCTCGACGTTTCGGCCGTTGTACCTTCTTACCTTCCTCAGATTATAGACGATGGGATTTCAAACCAAACTCTTTATCTAGTTCACGGCGGTAGATTGTTCGAATTTCACGTGCCATGTCCTTTTTGGATATCTCGGTTTCAGTTAATTTTTGCTTCCTCTGCTGTGACCAGGAATTGAATTCAAACTCTTTGGGTCAAGATACTTTTTGGATTACTCAACCAACGCTTCTATCTACCGAGCCCTATGAAGTAAATACATAGATGAAATGCAATGAGGAAACGTTACTAGTATAGCAATTAAATCCCATATATATTTTTCAACCAATAAAACCTCACCAAAAGGGAAAATACCGCCAAAATACTTGTCGGACGTAGTTGTAGACCAACTACCTGTTATTTCTGGACCATTTAAAAAATAACAATAATAACTCTTTTCACCACTCGCACAAATTTGAGAGAAAATATTTTCGTGAGCCAGTGTGAAATTATTTCTAACTAATGAGAACTTAGTATTCAAAAAATTCACACCTCTATGTGAAAATAGATTTAAGATCCCATTTATTGATATAAAAATCGGAGCCTGTTGCTTCTTGGGGCTCAAATCTATTAAGGAGGCCTTTTTGATGTACACGTGCGTACACTTTTAGAATTAGAATTAGACTGTCAGACATAATGTATCCACACAGCACACACTAAAGTAAGATAACTTCGTTACTTGATAAATCAAGCTCTAACTTCACTGTTGATCGCATATAAGTCATTCCTTTTCCATTAGCCAAAGAGTAACACAAGAGGAAGTTATGGGCACTACTTACTTTTCCGTACATTATTTATTCACATTTCTTTCTTTTATTTTCATTTCCTTTATTCGATTATGTCTTTACGTTGTAATATTTTAGTTTTATTTACTTCTTTTATTTATATTTATTTCCTTCTTTCTTTTTGTCGTATGTCTTTGTTTGTCTCTTTTGTCTTACATTATTTTTCGATTTGTTTCATTTATTCTCTTTTTCTCTTGATTTTTTCTTGTATTTTTTTCTTGCCTTTCTTTCTTTTTCTTCATTTTCTTTCATTTTTTTCTCTCTTTTATTTCTTTTTAATTTAACTTTATTTTTTTTTTAGTTTTTTTTCTTACCCTCCGTTCGTTTCTTTTTCCGTTCTTTTTCTTTCCTTTATTGTCTGTCTTTCAATTTTTCATTCATTCTCATTCTTTGCTTCTTCTTTTCATTAATTTATTTTAAATCACTTTTTTATTTCTCCTCTTCATTTCTTTTTCTTTCTTTCATTACATTTTTCTTTCTCCATTTCTTTCTACTCTATCCTGTGAATTTCTTTCTTATCTTTGATTCTTTTCTCTTTCTTTCTCACGAAGCTTTTCTCTCTTTCTTTTCTCATGACACAAATGCACTCAATGACGCACAGTGATATACGCACGTAATGATTCCTACCAGATCACCGAAGAGCGACTAAAGATATGTGTTTAGTAAAAGAGCTTGTTGCATGGATGTGAACCGAGTGGGTAGGAGATACATATTATGAGAACATGCCGGAGAGATGAGAAATTAATATAGACTTGTTTAATATTGTAGTGATCCCAGACGCTTGCTTTCGGGAGACGGTTCCCTTAAGCAGAGAATCTTAGGGATAACCTGTCCTAATAGACTTTCTATCTTAGCCATAGTATACGTAAATTGCAGACATGCTTGGATGGCATGGCATGGCGGGGTTTTCTTCTAAATATCTGAACTGGTAGGACAAGAGAATGCAGTTAATCAAAACCACTTCCAGAGAAATAACGATAGAGTAGCAGTCTGCTTGCGTCTGTGAGTAAGTGTTGTAGGGCGGACTATAATTCAGCACCCGCAGGGTCGCGTAGAACATTTTCTCTCTGCCGTAGCTGGAAAGTGAAAACTGAGCAAAAATCAGATCATATTTTTGATCTCATCTGACTCTTGTAAATAGCAGAAGGAATCAGGTATCTTCGTGAGTGATACAGGGAACCGATAATTTTTCTAGCATCTGTAGCGATGGATCGTATATATGAGTTCCGTTTGAGGTGTTGAGTGATCTGAGAATCTGCAATTTTTACATCCATTAGAAAAAAAAATCCGTAACCCCCTATCGTGAGTAGTTCTCGAACATTGTATTGGGTGAAAAATAGCATAAAAATATAATTGCAATTTGTAACAGAGCACGAGAAGTAATGCGTCTTACACAGAAGTAATTTTAAAGGATTTGTGTTATACATAGAATATAGTGTGAATGTAAGGATTTAGCAGTATGCATTATGTATTGCCTTAAATTACTAGCAGTTTCCATCTGTTGTATATGATTCCCTGCCATAGACAATGCCAAAATAAACCGTACACTAAGCGTTTTTCAGAGAAACCAGCTTCAGATTTGACCTGGCTGATTAAATTGTGGCCGCAAAACGATCCACTTAATAGGCACAGTTGCATCTGAGACGCACGCTCGCGAATGAAGCGCATGACAATTGAGGTTAATGAGGAAAGTCTCTGAGACATTGCCACAAGAATATTAAGTCCACATTTGGGTGGTGGCCATGGATGGCAGGGCGCAACACGCAAAAAATAAATTGTAGTCATCTACATGACAGATTCAGTCTTATGTTTTTAAGAATAGGCAAGACAAGTATTCTTTATTTCGACATCGCAAGTACTTATGAATATCCAAATTACTTCTGTAGTTAAAGAATACTAATCTGGAAGGAATCGAAACAGATCCTACACTTTGATCTCGCAGTAAATATCCTAAAAGATTTTATCCTACAGAGCATAGATTATTAAAGTATTTAACAGTTCGTAACGCAGTACCTATGTTGATGACTCAACTATTTAATCATGTTTTCCTGTTAAGTCTGATCGGTTTGATATGATCATATTGGCTTCTTTATTACTGTAAAAGTCTGTGACCGTTGCTTGTGTGTTTGCCAGAACTCATATATAGAGGGTGTGTGAAAGAAAGATATGAATTTATTATTGTGTAGGAAACGGAGGGAGGGAAGGGAATTGAGAAAAAACACTCTCTCTTTAAACCCACCCCTCTGTCTTTCCAACTGATTGCGTGCATGCTTATTTATATTTCAGCTTTCTTTAAATCTTTAAAGCTCTTTAAGGCTTTCTTTAAAGAAACAATATTTTAAATATATCCAACGTTCTACAAGCAGACAATTTTTTAATGTTGAAATCAACTTCAATGTTATATAATATGAGTTGTTTATCCAGTAATATTTTTACTTCAACTTACTTTCAACAGACAAATTTTATAATGTTCAATAACTGAAAATAAATGTATTTTTAAAATATCTCTACTTCTTCATGAAACTAAATATAAACAGTAAGAGAAAAGGTTTGACCCAATGGGTCACGGGTGATCTAGACTGATATAAAAAATGATCTACAATGTGTTGTTAACTGAATCAAGAAATGACTCGTGAAATCTAACGCCTACAAAACAAAAGTGTTTGAGGAAAATTTATTTTCTTTCCATCAACATGGCTGATGCTAACCTCCCGGAGATTGATTTCTTGCGACTTCTTGGGCAAACCTTCGTTGCTGACATGACGTGGATATATTATATTGAATTAATTGCTCTGTCAGCTGCTAGGAAATGTGGTTCACTGTGTTGTGCTTGATAATTTTTCTCGCCAGAATTTATCTCACACATTTATAAGTTTACCATTTGTACATGCATTGAATGTTGCTGTCACGTCTGATCTGGAGTTTTTTGCCATATATAGGGTATGATGTGTAAATTGTCGCCATTTTAGATTTATAATTTTGCGCATGCATTTTGTTAGTTTTTGATTTTGTTGACGACAGAGTGTAGTAAGTTCAGTTGGGCACCTTCTGTGAGAAAAAGAGCACCATGGCGCAATTAACTCCACAAAGAATTTGAAAACAAACGGCATACTATGCTCCTTGGTATTTGCAAATGAAGCTCCACTGCGAACATTTCAGTGTGTTTTGGTATCAATCTGAGGATATTGCAGAGGATTAGGAAAGAGTTGGATGAGTCTAATGGTGATTACTAAGGGGTTTCGATTGTCCCGTAGTAATGGCGACGTCATGCCTCCATCTATCTTCCTACAGGACCTCGGACGCAACACAAAGGCCTACATCAAGTACCTTGAGGTGGCAGTGCTCTCCTAGGCCAAGAGGGGCATGATGGAATACACTATGTCTGGCAAAAAGAAATCTACGCCATACTACACAAGCAGGAGAACCCAGTCATGTCCGCCATAAATTTTAGCAACTATATCAACCCTTACATGTGATCACCAACTCCCCAGATTTCAACACCCTTGATTATTATGTGAGAGACCAATAAAACCCGTTGTAACACCAAAAAATAAATGGAGGCAAAGATTATGGCAGCATTCACCAACTTAAACAAGGAAATCGTCCAGAAGAGATGCAAGAGATTCTGAAGTCATCTGGAGGCCATGATTGAAGCCTATGGCGATTTATTTAATACATCTACTTTTTAGCATTTCAAGATATTTTTGTGTAATTTTGGTAAATATATCTGTCAAAATGAGATGTTAGTGCTATTTTCATTTTTGCGTTATTTAGACGACAGTTTATCCATCTCACATTGTATTTAGAAATTCTTGATAAATTTTAATTCTTTGTGAAATGCAAAAAAAAGAATCTGCAATGTTATCGGCCCTCATTTGGCATCTCAGCTTTTATCCGTTTCTCACGTGCCTTCCCTGTGTGTTTTCTGTAAATTTTGTCATGGTAATTATTCTGGCGAACTTTCCTCATTGCAAGATTGGTGGCAAGGTCTCTATTTTTTTATAATTGAAATGGCTAGATGTAACTGTAAGTTCCAAGTTTTTTTTTCTCTCGCACTTGTTGCATGTGGATCTCCCTTCCAGTCAAAAATGTTTATGCAATGCCAATCGTTATCCTCGATCTTCTTAATTTCATAAGTTCTTTTATTTTCTCTCATTAATAACGTGTTCTTTTTCTGATATTCTCTCGTACTAAGTAACCCCTTGCGTGTAAATGGCGTTCAGCCTTGCTTGGGGTGAAATGATTTAAAAAAAAAATTCCCATATTATCTGATTATATTAATACATTCTGGTGAAAGAGTATTTTCTCTGATATGTGATCAGTACAGATAGACGCAATGTTTACATTTTAGATAAATATTTTCTTAATGTGTAAAATATAATTCTTAACTTGTACTACTACGACTACTGGAACAACAGTCATTGCAATGGTGATATTAGACGTTTCCTTATAGGAAAACATTCGGCACTCAGTTGAAATTCATGAAATAGTTGTATTACACAATTTTTCAGGAAAATTGGTTTCTCATGTACAGTTGCTGTTATTACGTTGGTGCAAAAATGATGTCGTTTTCTCACATATTAACATATGTGTGAAAACGACATTATTTTTTGCACCAACCTAATATCACTCTTTCTAGTATTGAAGGAGATTTCTTTGCTTGCCTTTTGTTTGTAGCAATGTAGAACGTCAGAATCTTGAGTATATTATTCATTTCTTTTTGAGTTACATGTTTTAGCTATTTTAGTATGTGCCATTTAGTATATTCCATAGCCGGAAGTGCTCAATTAGTAGTTTCCGTTATTTGGTGGCATTCTTTGTTTCTTATTCTGTAGCATCAGTCCACGATGTTCGATGAAAGATGGTCACCTCTAAGATCTGGGACGATTTATTCGCTGTGAGCCGTTTTCACTCACTGATCTGAGAAAGCGGTTGTATACATTTGACAGTCAAGCTATTGCTGAACGGGTTTGTTGTCATGCATGATATCGAGATGAAATTCTCAATCTATATAATGAGGCTATTTAAGAACATGACTATAGTCCTTAGGTTAGTATTTCGGCTTTGTAGCAGCTTGCAGTGGTAGACAAAACTAATCGTAGAGTAACCTGTATACAATTTCTTTATCTTCTATGGTACAATTTTTATAACTTGCTGATATTTAAAATGTTTAACAATTTGCTCATTCAACGTCAAGAATCCTTATAGATTTGATCCAGGCGCCATCACTACTTTTATTCCAATATCAGATCCTATTTTCTGCTTTGGGAAAGACTATCTTGAGTTATAGACATATTGAGTAATCTCAACTAACGTTAATCTCCTGAGTCCTCTTTTTGATAGGTAACCAGTCTATGCAATTAGCCCAGCCAGCTGATCTGAAGAATAAAATCCGGAAAGGAAACCTACAACCACAGGACATATTATTAAAATTCTGCCTCTCTAGATAACGCTACATGAATCAGATTGGAACTGCTCTCGTTTTATGCGCCATTTCCTTTCAGGAGGTAGGCGATCATGGCTCTCCACCTGCCTCTATTCCTTGTTGCTCTCAACAAATTCCTTCTCTCTGCTTCCTCCCGCAGACCACGTTCTGTCATCCACTTGCTTAAGCTCGCCAGGTATATCACGCGTTGTTTTCTCTTGTTTTTCACTCTATTCGACCCGTGAGTATCAGATTCTCCAGGCCCTCCTTCCTCATTATGTCGCAGAAACTTCAAGTGACTCTTTCTGATGTTAAGTATGAGCATCCACCTTGTTTGCATGCTCTCAAAGACCTCATCGTTGCTTACACGCTCGGACCATGATATCCTTAGCATCCTTCTGTAAAACAACATCTCCGTCGTCTCGAGTCTCTTCTTCATCTTTGAAGAAATCGTCCAACATTCGATGCCGTAAAGAAGGACAGATGTCAAGTAACAGCTCATTATTGTTTTCTTTCTTACCAAAGAAATCCTCCTGTCTCGCAATACTCTGTCCAGCTTTTGGGAATGCGTCCTTGGCCATCCCAATACGGCTATGTATCTCAGTGTCACACTTACCGTCCTATGGAATCTAAAATGTGCATCCTACTCCAAAAACTATAAACGTTACTAGCACAGTCCCGATGGGTATTCCACTTGCCTTCTGGAACCATTGTGGGAGGGCCTGGCCTGGAAAAACTTTTTGAATTCGTGGCCGCGAAATCAAGCCATAATACATTGACGCGATTTTCATGCACGCAGATTTTCATTCATAGCTACTCTTAGGCGCTGTTTAAGTAAACAAACTCGCCTGCGAAGGCATTTTATTTATTTTGTTTTCTTTCACATACATACGTACCCTTTAAAAACTACACGGACGCAGTCATTTTAACAGAGAGCCGTACGTGCAGAGACATACAAATAAACTTATTCAGGTCTGTTCTAAATTCAAATGATCAGTAATGCGTCCCCATAAATATTTACTCATTCACATGTAAACATGCATGTATATGTACACGCATCTGTTCGACCCCACACAGAATCTCGGTAATATGTCCAACTCACCACCCCTCCTCAGTGACGTCGTGAAAATAAGAATTGAATTCGTCACAATTCTAACCGTGAATACAAGGGCATATGTCTTTATGGCTCTATTGTTTCGTTACAAGGCCGGAACAACTGCTAAAGACTTGGTACCATGTCCATGCACGCTTTTCTCTTTTGTTGAATTGTAAAGAAGCAGAAATGTGATTATCTCAAAAATAGAGGAAGCAAAGAAATGGAAGAAGGAGAGATGGAAAGAAATAACAGAGAGGAAAAAAAGATACAAGGAGAGAAGAGCGGAATAATATTAAAAGAAAGAAAGAAACAAAGAAAGATAGATAGAAAAAGAAAAGAAAGAAAAAGTAAAAATAAAGAAAGAAAGAAAGAAAGAAAGAAAGAAAGAAAGATAGAAAATAACAGAAAGAGAAAAGGTACAAAGATAGTAGAGGGGATGAATATTACAAGGAAAATAATAAATTAGGAAGGAAAGAAATAAATAAAAAAATTAAGAATTGAATAAAGAAAGAAATGAAATAAAGAAAGAAAGAAAGAAAGAAAGAAAGAAAAGAAAAATAAAAGAAAGGAAGTATAAAAGAAAGATAGAAAAATAACAGAAAGAGAAATGATAAAAAGATAGAAGAGGGGATGAACATTACAAAAAGAATTAAGAAGGAAAGAAATAAAGAATTAAAAGAAAGAAAGAAAGAAAGAAAGAAAGAAAGAAAGAAAAAGAAGGAAAGAAAGAACATAAAAGAAGGAAAAAAAAAACTTATAGGGTGACAAAAAAGTAACTCCCTATTTATGTATGATGATCTCTCCCATCTAAATATACCTTTGAACAAACGGGATTATGGAAATGGTATATCAGAGAGGTTGTTTGATTTAATGAAAAAATGAAAGATAATAATAATAATAATAATAATAATAAGAAGAAGAAGAAGAAGAAGAAGAAGAGGAAGAAGAAGAAGAAGAAGAAGAAGAAGAAGAAGGAGAAGAAGAAAGAAAGCAAGGAATAATGTGAAGCAAGATGAAATGATATTTCTCTCGTGCGTTTAACATTTGTTTCAGTGAAATGAAAAACTTGTCAATTTTAGATGCTATCAGTTGTATACACGTACATTCCTATCTGTGGTTATTATTGTAAAGTTTATCATTATAAAACTCTGTGAACGTTGCTTGTGTTTTTGCCAGGAGTCATGTATTAGAAAGTGGGTGAAAGATAGATATAAATTTATTATCGTATAGAAGAGGGGGAGAGAAGGAAATGATGTCTGTTCGCCTCAGATGGTGATCTAATGTAGCATCTAGATTGTAGACATAAATGGATACATTTATCCTGTTTTTTTTACCTCACTCACTGTCTCTCTCTCTCTTTCTCATTCCACCACACTCTCTTTTCACATCTTTCTTTCCACTCTTTTAAAATATATTTTAGCCATGTTTAAAAAAATATTTTCAAGTGAAAAGTATTTTAAAATATTTTTTGTCATATTAAAAATATATTTTTACGTTAATTTGATTTTAAAAAATATTTTAGGTGAATAAGATTTAAAAATACGAGCTGTGTATACAGTAAGTATTTTTAGTTCAACTTTTTTCAAACAGACAATATTTTAATGTTGAAATAAAACTTCAATGTTTTATGACCTGAACAGTCAGTGACCCAACAGGTGACGGGTAGCGTAGTATATTGTTAAAGTTCTTAAACGCAGATATATAATAACACAATAGTCGAATTTGCACGGAGATTTTGTAATCGTGGTCGTCACAAAAAGCTTATTCATTCATTAAATTTAGAATTTTGATTCATCAGAATATTAAAATTAGAGAACCGTAAAATTTTCATGGATGCTGCTAGTATTTTTTCTATAAGAAAGAAATGTCTGATCGGTACGTTTAAGAAATATTTTATAAAAGGATTCTTCTAGTATTCAATTTGTATTTATTTTGCTTCATATGAAAATTTCCCGTTTTCAAAATTCCATTTTCTTCTCTTTTAAGAAAAACCAGTTTGTCTCACGTGAAAATAACCAAGTGTGAGTCAAATCGATTTATATGAATGAATAAATGCTGATATTTCTTAAGGTTACGTTAGAATTACGTTATAAATATATATATATACCAGTCAGTTAAGTGCCATATATGATCCACGTTTGGGCGATGATGTCTCTTCTTATTCTTCACTGTCGTAGCAGATTTTCCCGCAGTAGGCGGCCGTTTCTGTCTGTAGTAGACTGGTTTCCATCCAAGGCTATAGGGCTCAGTCTCTACTGCCATTCTACCCATCGCTGGCAGAAGAAGAGATGGATTTGTTTTTACAATTTCCCGGCAGTAGGCGGCCGTTTCTGTCTGTGGTAGACTGGTTTTCATCCAAGGCTATAGGGATCAGTCTCTCCTGTCATTCTACCGATAGCTGGCAGAAGTAGAGATGGATTTTCTTTTACAATTTCTCCGCAGTAGGCGGCCGTTTCTGTCTGTTGTAGACTGGTTTCCATCCAAGGCTATAGGGATCAGTCTCTCCTGCCATTCTACCCATAGCTGGCAGAAGTAGAGATGGATTTTTTTACAATTCTTAGAGGAATTTGAGCGAAATGGAAAATAACTAACCCGAATGGAATTCGAATTCGGCTCTTCAATTTCCGTGGTGTTATTCATTACACCTCACCGAATGTGCTAATATATATATATATATATATATATATATATATATATATATATATATATATATATATATGTGTGTGTATGTGTGTGTAAAAATCCCGAACGCAAAGGATCAAGAGAAAATAGAGGGTGAGTATGTGATTTCTGTGTGCTTTATATTTCGGAATGAAAAAAAAAACAAAAAAAACGAAAAAAACAAATGAATTCGAATTTCACCAGAGTGGATTTTTCAAGCTCGTTATATCCTGGTAATATGGATCTTGGGAGATGATTCTAGCTTGAAACAACGTTGGCAAGAGCCTGCAAATCATATCTTTAGTTGATCTAAAACCTGTGAGTTAAAATGATAAGAAGGAAACATTTCAGAGGCAGTTGGTGGTGATGTAAGAATGCAGGAATCACCAAAACTGAAAGTTTAAGCATACGGTCACTGTGCTCTTTCCTAGAGAGTTTAATTAATATCAGTTCACCAGGGTTGCAGTGTAAACAAGAAGTTAGGTCAATGGAGGAGGAACAAACACCTGAGTGAGTGTACTCAG
>OZ010579.1:54436122-54438622 GCA_963932145.1 Acanthosepion lycidas | reverse complement strand
GGCCGCATGGTGTTGATTTCAGTGCTCACATGTATATCTATATATTTACATGGACACTATGATATTGAGAAAATTTACCCATAAATATAGAATACCTGAAAACGACTTATTTACTATAAAATTACTCTTTTTAATATTTAATATCACTTTCTCTTTCAATCTTTTATAATTAGAATTATGAGAGAGTATATTTATTTTCTGGATGTATTTTCATTTTAAATTGATAACTTAACTTAAATTTAAATATGCCACTCTTTAACTATCAATATTAATATTAAAATATTAACAATTTTTTTTTTTAATAATTAAGCATTTCAGAAGTCACCTAACGTTAAACTTTAATTATGAAATCAAACAAAAATCTAAATAAATTTCAAATATTAAAATATAGGTAATTATTAAAAATGTATGTATATATAATTTATGTATGAATATAGATGAGCATTTGTGTATATTGTTACACGTGTGCCTATGTGTGTATTTGCGCATGTAAATAAACGTATGTATATATGGGATTTGCATGAATATGTTTGTGATATATATAAGAAGAAAGCAAAATCATTAATATTACCCTCAAATATTATTCCATAATGAAAACTAAACTTTAAGTAAGTAAAATTACCAATATAATAATAAAGAAAAATTGCATTCATAAATTAGATTAAAAGTAAAACTAATAAAGATGTTACCGCAACTATTTTTACAATATTAAGGAAGTACGATTGGTCGGGTAAATAAACTATTATAATTTAAAATACTTCTTTAATATGTTCTCTATAAATGTATTAATAAAAACAGTGGTTAACTTATATTAAGTCCCTAAACTATTTGCTTAAAAAATTAAATATATTGAAATTGATAGCAATCATCAAATTTTTTTAGACATCTAAATTTCTATCAAGCATTGAAATCTATCCTTTACATAAATTGTTAAAACCCAATTACAGCCTCTTTCGATTTACTTCCCTCTCCCTCTCTCCTTGCTGTAACACTCATTTGTATATATCTGTATTACTGTTTTCTGTCTCCTCTTTCTTTTTCCTTTTTCCTTTCTCCCTACTCCCCTCCCATTTCTGTATACCATTTCCGTTAAGTTAACTATCTAAATAGGTCAAGGTCTAGTCATTCCTCCTACTCCAATATAAAGTACACTTGAGAGAGATATGAAATTAACCCCTCCCTATACTCTACCATGTCTCTTTAACTATCCCTCTCACACCCCCTGTTAAATTACAAAAACTTACACTACCCATCAATTTTAATCTCATTTTACGTTTCATTTCGGTGTTGGAAGTGGCATCTGATGATCCGGCGTCCTTTTAAAAGGACTCTGGTGAAATAAATTATTATAATGTTACCTTAAAGTGTTTTTCTTTTTTAATTTATATATATATATATATATATATATATATATATATATATATATATATATATATTGCTAAAACAATATAATGTATGGCAAAATATGTCCACCAATCGTTCGTTTTTATGTTCTTCAATTTTCAGTTTACGATAGACGCTGTTAAATGTACAATCCAATATAAAATCCCAAAATACTTTTACAAATTTTGGATGCTGGCTTCTGACACCCGAACAAGGTCAAATATTCATATAAACCTGGGTCTAAAAGACGATCGTTGTACCTCAACACAGCAACTTAAACCAAATGTTTCTACACACACATGCACCCGTCGGAGCATTGTCTGGTGTACCCTTTCAAATACTCCCACATGATGTTGATTCGTTTCGCAGACTCCCATAACACGTTGATGTGTCTCTGCATTATACATGTCTGCTGTATAAACCAATCTTTTAGGTGGCCCTATAGAGAAAAACCCCAAAGGATTGGGGTCGGGGGTAACGTAGAGGCTGGGGAATCGGTCCTTCCTAACCGTTATCGTAGATGTCAACCAGTGCATCTCAAACAATTTCACTAAAATATGCTTGGGCCCCATCATGCATGAACCTCATGCGTGTTCGTATTAGCAGGGGTAGATTGAAATAAAGTCCCTGTAGACAGTTCCTGTAAGACGTTCAGGGAGAACATATATGCTGGACCTGTCTTACAGTTACCTACAATTAAAATACAAACATTAATCGTGTTGATGCAATTGTCTAGCCTGTATCGTACCATAGGGATTCTCATCCGCCCACAGATGTTGGTTATGTAAATTTGATATTCTATCTCTTCCAAATGTTGCCTCATCCGAATAAAAAACTGATGTGACAAAAAGAGGATCGGTGATTTGAGCAATAAACCATCGTCAAATTTTCTCCTGTCGTGAGAGAACAGAGGGCGAAAGACGCTGCACACATATAGGAGCCGCTCTTTAATTACCTCCATGCAGTACTATGGGATGTATGTCATGCTAGGGCCACTTGAAGTGTGCTGATACCTAGATCGTCCTCGACAGCCTGAATGTGTTCTTCGGGATCAGGCGTACGAGCGGATCTAGGCTCTTCCTCGATCCATGTGTTGCCGTGTCACGTATCAGCAACG